>CM047805.1:58706833-59136498 GCA_026214975.1 Gentiana macrophylla
AACTTGTGAGAATCTAACATCACACGAAAATCGAACATCCTTTTATTCATTGACTACATTCCATTTTTAGCCTGGAATATTACTAAAATATCCTTTATGAGTGTGACTCTACTGCTCGGATCCTAAGGTGCGCTCTTCGACAGTATGCCGCCTTAGAGGATAGGTCGCTGACCCGACGAGTACCTGTAAACTCCTATCCTTTTTGGAGACCAAGCCATGAATGTTGATAGGGAGTGAACACCATCCTAGTGGGGACGAAATCAAAGCGCCTTTATAGGCGTCACCGCTTCTCTCACTTTACTTGTATCTATAGTAGAGAGCCGTGGGGTTGGCCTGCCGCCCCACGCTCCCACTCAATATTTTGGAAGTGGCAGGGGTTAACTAACCCACGCTCTTTTTGATGTTAACATAAAAGCACATCAAATCGAAGATCCGAATGGGTGTCGGTAACGAAGTGCCTATCCGTCCCTATTCGTTGGAACATATGTGATAAATGGATCTAAATCGGGTCAAGACAGCCTCATTGAGATAAGAAGGAATCACCCCTGCGCCTCGAGCCAGGACTTACATCTTGCCGGACCCCGTGCATACATCAGTAAAGCACTTCACTCCGAGGGTAAGTCGGTGCGAGCGGGCTCAATTGACCGCCCAACCTATGGCGAACCGCTTTTATCCAAGATTTATTGTTCTTTTACTATCATTCAATCTCGTAGTCACTACAATTGAAAACGTGATCTCGCTTTGGGCTTTAAGGCGGTTCACCGAGAACACACACCGAAAGTGCTTAACGATTTCATAACTCGCCCTCGGATCATTAATTAGTTACTAAATTTATTAATTACCACGATTACTAAATTTTCAACTAATTACACGAAGTTTGTATACATGCCTATTTTAATTACCAAAATTAAAATTCTACATGTATGCATGGAGTGGATTTATGATGTGATGTATGTCATGTGATTCCTGATTTTATATCTATTTTATGATCGAAACACATAAAAAAATAAATTATAGAAATTTGAACACCGAGATGATTGTTGTGTGCCCGTAAATAATCTATCCTAGGAAAAATAAATTACAATCTAGTTGTCTTGAGTCTTGATCTTGAATCTTGAACTCGAACCGCTGGAACACTAAACACGAACACCGGAGAGAGAAAAGGTGCTTTTAATTAAATAAATCCAATTTATTATAATTAATTATATGCTATTTATAATTATTTCCCAAAAATAATAATTTTTTTTATTTTTTTTTTTTTTATTATATTGATGCGGCTGTTTAACCAAAAAGAAAGGATTTTCCAAAAATTATCTTCCTTTTAATTTTTTTTTTTTTTTTTTCTCGGCAGTAATCTGAATTGCATAAAAAAATTAGGTTTACCAAAAATATGCAGCCGCATGCAAAAAAAAAAACAACAACAACCTAGCCGCATTATTTTTATTAAACAGGACTTATAGCGACGCTTTCAGCGTCGCAGAAAGCCCTGTAGCAGTTTTTAATAAAATTTTATCCGCTTTCCTCGCTCATACCTTGGGTTCGCCTTGATCTTCAATTTTCCAGCAAGATCTTCATCTTTCCAGCCCGGATATTCAAAATTACAATAAAAGATGCTACTTTTACATATAAATTTCAAAATTGACATAAAATAAATACTGATTCCTATGCTCAATTGTTCTTAAACAAAGGAAACTACAATAGATCTAAATTAAACTGATCAACCCTTAATCAATCTCTTCAACCAAGACATTCATAACATAAAAAATAACATACATGCTACGGCCCCTATTTTTTAAAAAAATTTGGGACAAAATCTACATGTTTTACTGACTCCTAGATCTAATATTTTATACGTAGTATAAATATAGATCACCATGGCTTAATCGATACCATTAAGTAATACCATCCGCTAAATGAAACGATTTATGGATCTAGATCTATAAAATACACGTAATAAAACAACTAGATCTACTTACTAGCGGGGTTGTAGAACATACCTCTTGGATCCTCTAAATCCAAGTTGAAGAACCGCAATGGAAAGAACGAAGATGTGAAGAGCACCACATCTTCCGTGACGTGTGATCCAAGTAAACTCGCCGGACGATTCAACTTTCCGGTTTAAGTTTCAATTCAACCGATGATTTAACATTATTACGATCTTGAGTACAAATTATAATAAAATTCCTTTCTCCCAAAACAAATTTACCCTTGGTAGAAATCGTTCCGTTATCACGCTGTTCACACGGTAATTTTACCCTCCGGTTTTTCTATCTTTTATTTCATATCCACGACTACAGGCGTCAATTCATAATTAGATTATGAATTCCTCGGATCAATTAAATACGTCAATACGAATATGATCAAATATAAGATTCAATTAACTCAATTTTAGTCATTTAACTTAACAACATTTCTTTAACTTGAAAGATCTAAATAAAACCGATTACATAGTTTTGGCCAAGATTATATTTAGCCTAAAACATTATAACAATCGAAAATATAAAAACAAACATAAATACTTAAGAAAAGTTACCCGAATACGGGCAATGATTGGTAAATCGATCTTCCGGACATTACAACTTACTAGTAAAACCGACTTCCAGATTTTCTGAGCATTACAACGATACTAAAACTATACATTATTACAAGCGTAAGCCCTTTTATTTACAAACTACAACTAAAAAAAAAGAAAAGAGAAGAGAGGAGAGGAGAGTATATATATATATAGGATGCTATATATATATTGGTACATCTTCGAGCTGCTCTGAATCAACTCCTTATATAGCGAAGGTTCCTTGGCCGGACTGGTCCGGTAGTAAGTCAAGCTCGGTCCGACTAATGATTACTCCCACCTTCTTGATTAACTCAGCATGTGCGTTGATTTATATATATTTATATATAATTATATATAACTTGTAAAATTCATATCTCGAGTTCTGGATCTCCAAAAATCACAAAACGAAATGCCAAAATTAAGGTCTCGAAAACTCTCTAAGCAACTTTCATGAAGGACTCTTCTCAGATAACGCTTTTTTGATGACCTCGTGTTCCTCAGGAAGCTTTTCACGGATTTTTCTTAATCCAAGTCGATTAGCCACTTGATCATTGCTTTAAGTTGTAGACCTCAATCTTCATAATTTAAATTGCATTGGAAACTCAGGAAAAATCTACAACTTTCGTGAAGAACACTTTTTCTGAAAATATCATTTTGATAAGTAAATGCCAGTTTGTCGAAGATATTTCTTCATTATTACTTATCCATTGGTTGGCCACTTATCCACTTAAGCCATTCAATTGACCATTTAAACTTATGGCACTCTTTAAATCATTCCAGAGATATGATTAAACTTCAATATATCGATTCTCGGGTCTTGGTTTATAAATCGCAATAAAATACCACAAATACCTAATGTAAATCGTGCACATACACCTCAGATTTACTAAAATCGGTACAAAATTACAACTTATTATTATTATTATTAATAAATACTCTAAATTATAAAGACTAATCACTTTATACCATAATTTCATATATTTTATATAGAATCGATTGATAAAACATAATAATATAACGTTATTTTTAATCATATAAAAATAATACATCAAATTACTCAAACAAACTTTTGATCGTCCCTAAAGCCAAAAATAAAGCGAAGTAATAAAAGATAGTATAATTTTTCGATTATAATGTACTTTGTCAATATTATAAATATATTATCTATCTTAATTTAAAATCTTAAGAAACGTAAAGAAAGTATATAATGAAATAACTTAAACATTAAATATTATTTAGATAAAATTATATATATAATACTTAAGAAGTATAAATAAAATATCGAATTATTTTTAACCGCAACTATTATGAATGCGGAATCGAAATTTTGCAAAGTAGTTGACAAAAATGGCTTATAGAGTTTTAGAGTTCAAGATGTTGGTTAAAAAGTGAAAATCAAAGAAAAGAGTTAAGTTATGAATTACATCTTCTATATTTTTTGAAAAAAAAATTCTTATATTCTTAGCATTTTTTTTTTTTTTATCTCTTCTTTTTTTTTTTTTTTTCAAGATTAAGAACTAAAAGCGTGAGTGTGTGTAGAAAATCAAACTTACTGTGCATTGCTTCATCAAGATTGATCGAGTACTACTCTTTCGATCGAAAATTACAAGTCCGGCTATCCTTAAACTTGTAATAATTCTGAGATCTTATGATTCAACTTTTCCTCTTTCAATTTTATCTTGTGCCTTCATTCCCAGCAATAGGACATTTCGTGATAATACCTATTTGGAACATGCTCTAGGCATGGACAAAACCCTGTTAACCACAATAATAATAATAATAAAATAATCAAAATGGAAACGGAATAATCGTAATAATCCACCAAACCAGAGACCTATATATGTGATCAAGCAGTAGAAAGAAACTGCACTAATAATCCCGTACTTTTACCTAATGAAGGAGTAATAATTTGAAATTAAGTCTCATCTTTTGGTTTAATTGACATAAGAGCCCAATTCTGAGAGAGAGGGATGAAGATCCACATCATCATCTCTATCTTTGAAGAAGCTGGCTAATACGACCAAAAGTCAAAGGTGCTTCATAGGAATTAATTGAGAATGACTATGTTTCCTTTTTCTTTAAAGGATCGAGCCCGAGATTGGTTTATGTCTCTTCCACCACTCACTTACTAGTTGGGAGGAGATTCAAACTGAATTTCAAAACAATATTTCACTCATCGGCGAAATTGGAATTAAAGTCGAGGTTGCTAATTTTAGACAAGGATCGAAGAAACGGCAGAATGCGTGGGAAAGGTTTAAAATTGTTAAGAGCATGTCCCGATCATGGTTATTCCTTTGATATGCAAATTCAACTCTTACATTAGTAAATTGAGAAAAGACTCACGTCTGGATGTAGATCATGCACATGTGGTGGTTAGATTAATGATGAGTGAAGCTCAAACGAGTTCATGATGCTATAGAAAAGATTTCCAAAAATAACGGAATGTGGAAACCGGTTCCTAGCACCAGGAAAGTAGCTTTTTGAAGAGATATGTCATGTCAATAGGAAGTTCTAAGCACATTTAGAAAATTTGAGTAGAAATTTGATGGTTTGTGAATAAGAACCAAAATTCAGAAAATAATACACCAAATGAATACTCAAGTCATGATAATGTGGCATTAGGGAGTGAAGAACCAACAGATATTCAAGAGAGGTGAGTTTTCTTCAGAAAAGACATAGGAATTTGAACAATGCGTACTCAAACTCGTTTAATGCTATTAGAAGAGATCATCTATTTATCGATAGTGCGAAAACCACAGTAGCCAGGACAACCGCCATATCCAGGTCCAGCCCATAGGAATAATAACCAAGTTTATCAAGAAAATACATCTAATCAATTTACAATCATTACAAGATCCTATCCTCAACATACCACTCAAAGTATACGGTAACTCGAGTTCAACTCAACTGCGAGAAGGAGTTGAAAATGGGAAAAACTAATGGAAAAAGTATGATGGGGTGTAGTATCTCTCAAGCTAAGAATATGGAAACAATGATGACTTCTATTGCGTACCACTAAAGATATAGTACAATAAAAACATCATGATGTGGACATGATACGGGGTAATGAGAACAATAGAAGCCTGCGTTTGAGGAATATGGAAGATCATTTGAGTAGGGGAAGGTGAGCGTAACAACGATGTAGACCCAGGAGGATTGCCAAGTAATCTTGAAGAAACCCAAGAGAGGTAAATGTTGTAGTTCACAGTAGGAAGCTCAGTGGAAGCAATGGAGTAGAAAACTTAGGGAATAATGAAGTAGAAATGATTTAGATGGAAAAAATGATGAAACTAAAGATGAAATTGAATTCATCGGACGAGGAAGAAGAAATTATAGATAATTTCTTGAAAGGAATAAAGTTTGGAACTTTGAAAATGAAGGTGAAAATTGGGTAAAAATCCTTGGATTTTGAAAGACCCTATGGATAAAGATTTAAGGAATTTATTCAAGAACATGTTAGAATAAATGAGAAAGCAGAAGAACCGAAAATCTGAAGTAGAGATTGATTCAGGGAACAATTTAAAGGAAAAAATTCAATAACTTTGAAACATGGCGATAAGTAATGCTCAAAGGTTTAAGGAAAAGGAAAAGAGAAATTGACTAAGGAGCCAAAGGTTATAGATTTAGAATCTTTACCTTACCTCCAAAGATCAAATCAAAAGGCAAAATCGATAAGTATGCTCGTTTCTTGATACTTTTACGTCATCTTCATGTTAATATCCTCGCTATTGAAGCAATCGATTAATATACATTCGCTGGAAAGTTTCGAAGATATACTATCAAATAAGAAAAAATTAGAGGAATAAGAATATACGCCTAAATGAAGAATGTTACACTGCAACTGCGGCATAAGTTACCACCTAAATCGAAAGATCCCGGAAGTTTTACGATTCCATGTGAAATTGGAAGATTTGCTTAAGAAGGTCTTATGTGATCTTGAGCTAGTATAAATCTCATGTCTTATGAGGATTATAAAAAGCTAGGCATAGAAAGCTTACTAAGATCGAATGACTCTACAAATGGCAGATAGATCGATTAAGTACCTTAAAGGAATGATTAAGGATGTCTTGGTTAAAGTAGACAAATTCTATTTTCCAAGAGATTTTGTAGTTATGGAAATGGAAGAAGGATATTGGCATTTATTCTAGGTCGCCCATTTCTAGCTACAGAAGAACTTTAATCGATGTTCATAAAGAGAGTTAATTTTGAGAGTCAATGAAGATGAAGTTGCTTTCAATATTTTCAAAGCTATGAACCTCCATATACATCACTAGAATCATGTTCTTTTATAGAAGATATTCATTCTGCCTATGATAATAATTACACAACTTTTGAAGATGATTAGAAGAATGCTTAACTCTGCTCTATCTATAAAGAAGATGAGAAGACATTGAAATGAAAGAGATAATCTTTCTCTAGATAAAGGAAGCTTTACTTTTAATTACCATGGCATAAGTATTTGGAGTTAGAACTAGAAGGACCAGTCTAAATCATCAATAAGATCCTTGAAGAATGCCTGAATTGAAACCGCTACCTTTAAATCCCGAAATATGCTTTTCTAGAAATCGATAATCCATTACCGATTATTATTTCATCAACTTTAAGCGGAGCAGCAAGAAGATCAATTAATAAAAATGTTAAGAAAGCATAAGAAAGCTTTTGGATGGATAATTGCCGATATTCGAGTATTAGCCCTCGAGATTTGTGTTCATAAGATAATTACGAAGAAGATGCTAAACCTTGTATTCAACACCAGCAACGCCGCCTCAACCCGAATTCTACGGTTAATCGTTAAGAAAGAGGTCATTAAGCTATTAGAAATGGGAATAATCTTTCCTATATCGGATAGTGAATGGGTGAGTCAACTCAAGTTGTACCAAAGAAAGGAGGTTTCACAGACTGAAAGAGAATGATAAGAATGAATGGATTCCAACAAGGGAAATTACAGGTTATCGAATGTGCATTGACTTTGAAAGCTAAATGATCATACTAAGAAAGATCATCATCCGCTTCCATTCATAGTTCAAATGTTGGAACGCTTTAAGTGGTCATAAGTATTCTTGTTTCTTAGATGGTTATTCAGGGTTATTTCTGATTTTCATTCACGTGAGATAGGGGAAAAGACTACTTTCACTTGTCATTATGGAACTTTTGCGTATAAAGAATGCCGCTTGGTTTATGTAATGCTCGCTCGCTTCAAAGATGTATGATGTCTATATTTTCGATATGGTTGAGAAATTCTTAGAAATTTTTATGGGCGACTTTAGTGTTTATGGAGATTCTTTTGGTAAATGTTTGTCGCACTTAGAAAGAGTTTACAACGTTGTGAGGATACCAATTTAGTTCTAAATCGGAAAAATGTCATTTAATGGTATCGTAAGGAATTGTTTTAGGTCATAGAATCTACGAAATAGAATTGAAGTTGATAAAGCTAAAGTCGAGGTGATTGAAAAATTACACACCGCTTAATCTAAGGACTCTAAGAGGATTTCTTGGACATGCAGGATTTTATAGGAGATTTATTACAGATTTTCAAAGATAGCAAAGCCTCTAAGTCATTTACTTGAAAAAAGTATCTTTAACTTTGATAGTAAATGTATGGAAGCATTTAAGACCACTGAAAGCAAAGTTGATTCTCACCAAGTGTTGGTAGCACTGCATGATCGATTTACCTTGAGATTATGTGTGATGCTGGCGATTTAGTTGTAGTGAGTCATTTTAGGTCAAGGTATAACAAAATTCTCAAAGCTATTTACTATGCATCCCACACGCTAAACGCAAGCTCGACCTTAATTATGCAACTACAGAGAAAAGAATCATTGGTTGTGATTTTTGCCTTAGATAAGTTTAGATCGTATATTGTTGGTTCTAAGGTAATAGTCTACACACGGACCATTCGACTCACAAGTATTTACTAAGTAAGAAGGATCACGAAACCACGCCTTCTTAGATGGATTCTCCTACTTCAAGAATTTGATATTGAAATTAAAGATAAAAGAAGTGAAAATGTAGTAGCGATCATCTAAGTAGAATGGAGACTCGAGGAAGAGATAGGGAATGAAATTAAAGATTCATTTCGATGAACAACTATTTAGAATAGATACTCCTTCAACCATGCAATTATTAAAAATAGAATTCCTTCTAAGGAAATCTCACCTTAGTTTGGAGATATCATTAATTACTTAACTCTGTGATTATATTTCGTCTCATTGGACTTGGCAAGCGAGAAAAGAAATTCTTTTATGACTTAAAATTTTATTCTTGGGAGGAACCGGACCTTTTCAGTAAATGTTCGGATGGGATAATCGTAAAATGTGTGCACGATAATGAAATTTTAAGTATTTTATCGCTTTGTCATGATCGTGAGGCGAGAGGTCATCATGGAGGATGGAAAAGCGCTTTTAAAGTTTTACAATGTGGTTTTTATTGGCCTACACTATATAAAGATGCTTATAAATATGTTAAATCTTGTGAGTCTTGTCAAAATGGGGAAATGTATCTAAAAAACATGAAATGCCTATGCAACCTATTTTAGAATGTGAGTTATTTGATGTTTGGGGTATAGATTTCATGGGACCTTTCCTATATCGTTTGGAAAAGATTTATTCTTGTAATGGTAGATTATGTTTCAAAATGGGTAGAAAATTTGAAGCTCTTCCCACTAATGATACCAAGGTTGTCATACGATTCCTTAAAAGAACATATTCACTAGATATGGCATTCCAGGCGATCATTAGCGATAGAGGTTCACACTTTTTGTAATAAACCATTTACTAAGTTAGTTGAGAAATATGGTGTAACACATAAACTAGAACGCATACATCATCCATGAAACCGGTGGTCGTGTAGAGTGTCAAATAGAGAGATTAAAGAATCAGAGAAAAACAGCTTGATTCAAATCGTAAAAACTGGGCAATTAAATTAGATGATGCGTTATGGGCGTACAGAACAGCTTTTAAAACACCAATTGGTTGTTCTCCCTATAAGCTAGTCTTTGGTAAGTCATGTCATCTCCCAGTTGAGTTAGAACACCGAGCCTTCTGGGCTATTAGATTTCTAAATTTCGATCCTAAGGTTGTCGGTGATCATAGATTGCTTCAATTGACAGAACTAGAAGAATTGCGTCTCGATTCTTATGAAAACGCCGAATCTGCAAGGAACGCATACGAAGTCTTTCCATGATAAGAGAATCTTTAAGCGTGAGTTCCATGTAGGTGATCGAGTGCTTTTGTACAATTCACGTTTAAAGTTGTTTCCGTGTAAGCTTAAGTCAAGATGGGCAGTCCATTTAAAGTAACACGGGTTTACAAAATCGAGTCGTTGGACTAACCGATGGAAATACAACTTTATAGCCAATGGCCATGAGTAAAGTTATTTGTGGAGGAGAAGAATCCCATTTGAAAGAAGAAATAATGCTCTTCGATTGATCCCCTGACAAATTGAAAGCAGAAAAAAAAATGAAAAGCGAAGAAATCGGAATCGGCCGAATACAGGTGCTATCTATTTTTACTCTACTTTTACGTAATTTTAATTATGTTTAAACTCTTTTCGTCTTTTACGGATGAGACGCAAAGAAATCGGATGTCTTTTTAGATAGAATAGGAGTTTTTATTTTACTTTTGAAATTAGGCCTTGATAAAGATGTCGCGCTTTCTATAGAAGCTTTAGTTTTGAACAAAACAAGAAATTGTTGAGAGAGATCAGTTGAGAGAAGTATGTAATGGAACATCAAAAGTGCGATAAAGAAGAAGGCAAAGTTTCTAATGAGATCTGAATCTGTGGAAAAAGTGAACATGTTGGATGCGTGGGAAAACACAACCAAATCCAGGATGAGTGTTTGAATATTGTTAGGAAGGGAACGATTAGGTGGTTATCCGAAAATCGATGGAATTCCGAGAGATAATTCAAATGCCTCGTTTTAGAGTTAGGTTGATCGAGCGATATATCGTAACTTTGGAAGATTTAGAAATCGAAGAATCGAGGAACAGCCCTGTTTGAGTCTTTTATTTTATTTTGTAAAATTTTCTCGCATAACTTCGAGAATTTTATAAAATTGGATCTTTATAAAAATTTGAGGAGTTTTATAAAAGTTTTATAAAAGTTTTTAGTTTTAATGTTTTATAAGAGTTGATATAAATTTATTTAATTTTTATAAGCTTTTTATTAAAGTGTTATAAAATTTTATTAAATTTTTAGAAATTGTTATAAATTATAAAAGTTCCTTCAAATTTTATTTTTAGTAAGTTTAAAAATTATTTTTAAGGTTTTAATTAAGTTTTATAAGAATTTTTATAAGTTTTATTCAAAATCATAAAAAATCGAAAAATAAAAGTTTGGGCACGGACGTCCGCCTTAACCCGACAGTCCGGGGTCTAAAAACATAAAAAGGATGGGACCTCTTTTTCTTCTTCTTCTTCCCTAATTTTTTTGCCGCTTCCACACTTCAAACCCCCACCACTCGAATTTTTTCAATTCTTCCACAAGAATTCACCTCTCACACTACCACTACTTGATTTCTTCCTCTTTTCATCTCTTCTTTCTTACACAAATTTGAAAAATTCAAAAGGAACAAAAACAAGCTCCATTCATTCCGCTTTACTTTAACACTTTTCCGCCTACTTTTCAACGCTTTCTACACTTTAAGGTATAATCTAGTTTATTTAGTTATCAATTTAGTATTTTCATAATTTTTAGATTAATTTCAAGCTGTTTTGATTTTTGAGTGTGTTGTGACATTTTTATTTTTGTTGTTACTTTTGTTGTTGATTGGCATTACCAATATCGTAGAATGGTGAGTCGAGTACTAGAGTCTCTAAAGAAAAATCAAAATTCCAATTTAGACTCTGTCGTAGGCACACGATAATTTTATCACTGAGGAGGAGCCGTAAGTTTTGAAAAAACCGCATCACCTGAGGCTAAGAAAGCGTATACAAAATCTATAGTAAGTGTGATGTTACGGTTGAAAAAGGATTAGACTTGGATGACTTAGGTGATGAAGTTAAGAATATCTTTAGAAGGCGTCGGTGGTTAGATTTGGCGACGGAAGGGAAGGGAGATTAACACGACTATAGTAGCGAGTTTTATTCGGTTTTATCTACATTATCGGAAAAGCTGACTTACTCGATCGGAAATGCATTTACGAGCGAAAATATTCCTTTTAACCCTGCCGTCATTAATGCAATCTTAGAGTTGAGGTTTTCTGATGAGGAGGATTACAGGGTAGTTTATAATTTTAGATGATCCTGCTAGTTTTGGCAGATTTGCCACGAGAGCCAGATGTTTTGACTCAACAATGTGGGTTGAAAATCGGTTTAATTACGGAATCGCTTTTTAGAGGTTTGAGGGCAATTAAAAGATTTATTAGCCATAATCTCTATCCTTCTAGTAAACATCTTGATTTTGGAAAGGAAGATGTTTGTATCGCTTAAGGCTATGGTAAATGATGTTAGAGTGGATGTTGGAAAGGTCATGTTTAAGAATTTTTGAGAGTATTGTCATCGCTGAGACCAGACCAGTCATCTTTACTTCCCTTGTTTTATCTCTGATTTATGTCGTAGGTTGGGAGTACCATTCTGCTTTAATGACAAGTTATCTCTGGTGATGGGAATCGATTGGACTAGTTTGACTAGTCTTCCGGATGGTAGTATTAGCTCTTTGCTTAGAAGACGCCAAACTCGGCCAGCTCCACCAGATTTTACATCTTCTTCTTTTCCATCTTTTTCTAGTCACCTCAACAAACTCCTTTCTCCAACACTATCACATATGACATGTTTCAATCCTTAGTGATGGATGTTGCGCGTGGTCAAGCCAATGTGGCTTTATTCATTTGAGAGTACTAAAAGTAAGTGGGTGTGATGATATTCGTAGAGGTTTAAGAAGAACAGCGATTTAGCTTCGTAATCCTACTTTTGATGATCTGCGCCATCCACGTGTCGGTCAGATCCGTATACCTTACCACGTTGGGAAACACCTATTCCACCGCGATCGAGCTTTCATCCATCGTCATATCCTTTTGAAGCCAATCTAGTGGGGCGGTGTATTTTACGACAGTGTTCGAGAGACGATGATGTCGAGTTGGGGAGGATTCATCGAGTTTGCACATGTCACGCCTGGCATGAGTTCGATGGGTCTTGATAGTTCGATCAGGACCACGACTTGACTCATCCATCGACCTTCCGATCGTTTCCGAGTTCGAGTTTTCAAGTTGATCCGAGGAAGATTATGATGAAGATTGAATTTTAATGATTGATTAAACATGTTTACTACACATTTCATTGCATTCGACTTTTGTCATTTAACTATTGGTTTGTTTTCATTTTTAGTTTAGTTTGATTTTATCGATCGTTTATAACAATTTGGTTTGTATTTTAAATCGGTTTAGTTTTATAAACTATAAAAATCACAAAAATAATTTTGTATCATTCGCTTAAAAAAATATATATATATATGTGTCGTTTTATCCGTCCATATCCAGTTGGATGAATTAATTCAAAATTTACATGTAAGGCATGTGAAAGCCTTGTTCCACTGTGAAGTAAAAAACCAAAACACAATTTGACTTTTACCTGCATGCAGATTAATTGATTTTTCACCCCGGACCGAGCCGCGAGCTTTACGGACCGGGCGTGAAGGAAAAAGAGGTTGAGTCATTTTGAGTCGTCTAATGCAGCCACGCACGTATATTTTTTACTATCTATTTAAAGAAGCTCAAGGAGAGTAAACAATTGCTCATTCAACGTCTTTCTACCTTGACTTTACTCTTTTATTTTTTTAGCAAGTTTTAAAATGTCGAACCACTCACCGCCTCAGTAAATTCTTACGAGCCTAATACACGGATCATCCGAATCGCAAGTTCTAATGAGAGTATAAATTTACACCCTCGTTTTGCTAATTCTACAATCCTATTGGAGAAAGGTTTGAATTTTGATAAAATTGATCGCTGGGGTAAAACTCTCATTAGGAGTTTCGGGTTGGAAAAAATTTGTAAGTACACCACGAGGGCGAGTTAATATTACGGTTGTAAGGGAATTTTACTCGCCCTACTTTCAACGTTCAGCGATAGAGTCTACACAAATAGTTATGGTAAGAGGAGTGGTCGTTCCCTCTCTTCATCTATTATAAATCAACTCTTTGAAATACCACCAGATTCTGATGCATCATTTTGAAATAAAATGGGGACTAGGCAATGCATACAATCATTTGAATAAAGTACACGAGTCTTTCCAATGTACATTCTCGCTTTTTGATACAAATCACGACATGTCAACACGAGCTTTACTTCCACATCTAAAGGCGTGGAAGCATTTCATAAATTCTAGAGTTTATCCCACCTGGATTTTGCTAGCCTTTACGAAGAAGAAATGCTTCGCTTTCTGCATTGGCATTTGGTGAATTTGTTGGTAGGGTATATTGATTCGAGAAAATGTGTCGGACTTTGCAATAGCCAGAGGTAGTAGGGGGAAACCTATGCCTAATTCTTGGTTGATATCACGTTTGTGTATTCTTCTGAATGGAGTAGAAGAGTTGGAGACGGATGAGATTTTTCCGTCTAGAGAGAATCGAGTGGGAATGTTACCGGTTGATACACCAGGATGTTCGTCTACAATCTAGAGAATTATTAAGAGTTGTTGGTAATATTTAGGTTTTAATGAGTGTTCGTTAGTTAAATTTTAAGTTTTATTGTCTTTAATTAAGTTTACGTTTTTAGTTTGTAATAATGTATCTTGTTTAATATATAAGTTTATTATTATACGCTAAAATTAAATCAGAAAAATGACGTTAATGGATAATTTTCAAACCTACTTCTTTACTACTTATTGAACATCGGGACGATGTCACTTCGTAAGTGGGGAGTAGAGTTAGGTTAGAAAATTCATTAAAATTTTCGAAAAATAGTCAAAAACAATAATTATATTATATGTCTAATTTAGATTTTAATAAGATTTTAAGTTTATATAATTGAGTAATTAATATTAGATATTGTTTTATAAAATTATATAAGTATGTTGATATTTATAAGTAAAATTTTAGAATCATTTTTAATATGAATTATGAGTTTGGAATTGGACTAAGTTTGTTGATTTTTGCACCACAAAAATATAACTATAGCCAATAACCTACTCGGCCTTGATTAGAGTGATCAAGACATAACTGAAATTGTCAATTGTGATTAAATAACCGAGCTTTAGCTATTTTGGTCTCACATTTCCTTGAAATACCGCAAGTTTGTGCGCACTTATAAAAGAGATGGAGACATAAAAGCTAAATTTTGGTATATCTTTGAGATTGGAAAGATTAGATAAGAAGTAGTATATTCGATCTTACTCATGACACTTATGCAACATAGTCGATTTTGGTAATAAGTTCGATATATTAATATTCTATAAAAGAATTAAGAAACGAAGCACCATATTTACAGTAATTAATCAAATATCGAGTATCTTCCTTATCGTGATTAACAACTTAAAAGAACAAATCGGTTGTAGCTACCAATGATTGGAGTGAGTAGTAAGTATTATCACGAAATGTCCCTATATCACTATGAGGTAATTAAGCTCCGATTGCACGATGATATATAGTAGTCGACTAGGGTATTATCACGAAATGTCTATTCTTGGGAATGAAGGCACAAGATAAATTGAAAGAGAAAAGTTGAATCATAAGATCTCAGGAATTATTACAAGTTTAAGGAAACCGACTTTAATTTTCGATCGAAAGAGTAGTACTCCGATCAATCTTGATGAAGCAATGCTGTAAGTTTGATTTTCTACACACACTCACGCTTTTAGTTCTTAATCTTGAAAAAAAAAAAAAAAAGAAAGAAAATCTGAAAAAAATGCTAAGAATATGTTTTTTCAAAATATAAAGATGTAAAGATTCTGACTTGCCTTTCTCTTTTGATTTCCTTTTTTAACCAACATCTTGAACCTAAACTCTATAAGCCATTTTTGTCAACTACTTTGCGAAATTTCCGATTCGAATTTCATAATAGTTGCGTTAAAAATAATTACGATATTTTATTTATACTTCTTAAGTATTACATATATAATTTTATCTAAATAATATTTAATGTTTAAGTTATTTCAGCATATCTTTCTTTCTGTCTTCTTAAGATTTTAAATTAAGATAGATAATATATTTATAATATTGACAAAGTACATTATAATCTGAAAAATTATACTATCTTTTATTACGCTTATTTTTGCTTCGAGGGCGATCAAAAGCTAAGTGGGGAGTAATTTGATGTATTATTTTTATATGATTAAAAATACGTTATATTATTATGTTTTATCAACGAATTCTATATAAAATATATGAAATTATGGTATAAAGTGATTAGTCTTTATAATTTAGAGTATTTAGTAATAATAATAATAAAATTTGTAATTTTATCGATTTTAGTAAATCGAATTGTAAAGTGTCGATTTACGTGGGTATTTGTGGTATTTTATTGCAGATTTATAAACCAAGACCCGAGAATCGACATATTGAAGTTTAATCATATCTCTGGAATGATTTAAAGAGTGCCACAAGTTTAAATGGTCAATTGAATAGCTTAAGTGGATAAGTGGCCAACAATCGGATAAGTAATAATGAAATATCTTCGACAAGCGAATGGCTCATCAAAATGATATTTTGTAAAAAGTGTTCTTCACGAAAGTTGTAGATTTTTCCGAGAGTTTTCCAATGCAATTTAAATTATGAAGATTGAGGTCTACAACTTAAACAATGATCAAGTGGCTAATCGACTTGGATTAAGAAAAATCCGTAAAAGCTTCGAGGAACACGAGGTCATCAAAAAAGCGTTATCTGAGAAGAGTCCTTCATGAAAGTTGTAGAGTTTCTCGAGACCTTAATTTTGGCATTTCGTTTGTGATTTTTGGAGATCGAACTCGAGATATGAATTTTACAAGTTATATATAATTATATATAAATATATATAATCATCACATCTGCCGAGTTAATCAAGAAGGTGGGAGTAATCATTAGTCGGACCGAGCGGCTTACTACCGGACCGTCCGGCCAAGAAACCTTCGTCTATATAAGGAGTTGATCGGAGAGCAGCTCAAGATGTACCAAATATATATATAACATCCTATATATATATATATACTCTCCTCTCTCTCTCTCTCTTTTTTTTTTTTTTTTTTTAGTTGTAGTTTGTAAATAAGGCCTTACGCCGTAATAATGTAGTTTTAGTATCGTTGTAATGCTCGAGAAAATCTCGAAGTCGGTTTTGCTAAAGAAGTTGTAATGTCCGGAAGATACGATTTACGAATCAATCGCCAGATTCGGGTAACTTTTCTTAAGTATTTATGTTTGTTTTATATTTTTCGTTGTTATAATGTTTTAGGCTAAATATAATCTCGCCAAAACTATGTAATCGGTTTTATTTCGATCTTTTAGTTAAAGAAATGTTGTTAAGTTAAAATGACTAAAATTGAGTTAATTGAATCTTTTTCTATTTTGATCATATTAAGTATTGACGTATTTAATTGATCTGAGAATTCATAATCTAATTATGAATTGACGCCTCGTAGTCGAGATATGAAATAAAAGATAGAAAAACCGGAGGGTAAAATTGGCCGTGTGAACAACGTGATAACGGAACCCGATTTCCTACCCGGGGGTAAATTTGTTTTGGGAGAAAGGAATTTTATTATAATTTGTACTCGAGATCGTAATAATGTTAAATCATCAGTTTAATTGAAACTTAAACGGAAAGTTGAATCGTCCGGCTTTGACAACGGAGCCTTTAAAATAAAATTGACCGTTTGACGAGCGGAATGACTCCTTTTTATCTAAAAGTAGATTTGTACTCGGGACTGTTGAGATTAATTCGTTTACGTAACAATTGTGGACCTTGGGTCGATGACAATGGACATATGACAATTTCATACGCTCGTGTGAGAAGGAATTGTTTACCTCAGAGTGTTATCGTTTCACTTACTCAATTGGACCTAAAATAAAGGAGAGATCGAACACATTTCAATTAATCGAAAAGATCGTATAAATCAATTATATAAGTTTTGCCAGCTTCTCTGTAAATTATTTGTCTAATATATTGGTACTTATATATATTTATATCTATATATATATTTTGCAATTTATGTACCTCATATATATATTTATATATCTATATATATTATATTAGAATAACTTTTAAATTACGTATTTATTTTATGTTGAATAGAATACTAGTGATACGTGTTATAAAATTGCGATTTAGATCGAGTTAATAAATAGCTTTGGTGTGTTTAACCACACGTAAAAGAAATTACCAAGTTCCACGAGGATTCGACACTTCGACTCATCATACTAGCACTACGATTTGACCCGTTGCACCGCCGGTTAGGATCTGTATAGCCTAGAAAAGGTCCGTGCAAAGGTACCGGGTCAAATCGTAGTGCTAGTATGATGAGTCGTGTCGAATCCTCGTGGAACTTGGTAATTTCTTTTACGTGTGGTTAAACACCAAAGAGTCGTTATTAACTCGATCTAAATCGCAATTTTATAACACGTATCACTACTATTCTATTCAACATAAAATAAATACGTAATTTAAAAGTTATTCTAATATAATATATATAGATATATAAATATATATGTATGTACATAAATTGCAAAATATATATATAGATATAAATATATAGTACCAATATATTAGACAAATAATTTTAGAGAATCGGCCAAAACTTATATAATTGATTTATATACGATCTTTTCGATTAATTGAAATGTGTTCGATCTCTCCTTTTATTTTAGGTCCAATTGAGTAAGTGAAACGGTGCACTCGAGGTAAACAATTCCTTCTCACACGAAAGCGTATGAAATTGTCATATGTCCATTGTCATCACCCAAGGTCCACAATCGCACGGTAAACGAATTAATCTCAACAGTCCCGAGTACAAATCTACCTTTAGATAAAAGTCAGTCATTCCGCTCACAAACGGTCAATTTTATTTTAAAGGCTCGATTGTCAAAGCCGGACGATTCAACTTTCCGGTTTAAGTTTCAATTAAACTGATGATTTAACATTATTACGATCTCGAGTACAAATTATAATAAAATTCCTTTCTCCGTTTACTCCTGGTAGGAATCGGGTTCTATCACGTTGTTCACACGCCAATTTTACCCTCCGGTTTTTCTATCTTTATTTCATATCCTCGACTACGAGGCGCCAATTCATAATTAGATTATGAATTCTCCGATCAATTAAATACGCCAATACGAATATGATCAAAATAGAAAAAGATTCAATTAACTCAATTTTAGTCATTTTAACTTAACAACATTTCTTTAACGAAAAGATCGAAATAAAACCGATTACATAGTTTTGGCCAAGATATATTTAGCCTAAAAACATTATAACAACGAAAAATATAAAACAAACATAAATACTTAAGAAAAGTTACCCGAATACGGCGCTTGATTCGTAAATCGATCTTCCGACATTACAACTTTTTTAGCAAAACCGACTTCCGAGATTTTCTCGAGCATTACAACGATACTAAAACTACATTATTACGGCGTAAGGCCTTATTTACAAACTACAACTAAAAATAAAAAATAAAAAAGAGAGAGAGGAGAGGAGAGTATATATATATATAGGATGTTATATATATATTTGGTACATCTTCGAAGCCGCTCTCGATCAACTCCTTATATAGACGAAGGTTCTTTGGCCGGACGGTCCGTAGTAAGCGCTCGGTCCGACTAATGATTACTCCCACCTTCTTGATTAACTCAAAGATGTGCGTTGATTTATATATATTTATATATAATTATATATAACTTGTAAAATTCATATCTCGAGTTCTGATCTCCAAAAATCACAAACGAAATGCCAAAATTAAGGTCTCGAGAAACTCTACAACTTTCATGAAGGACTCTTCTCCGTATAACGCTTTTGATGACCTCGTGTTCCTCCGGCTTTTACGGGATTTTTCTTAATCCAAGTCGATTAGCCACTTGATCACCGCTTAAGTTGTAGACCTCCAATCTTCATAATTTAAATTGCATTGGAAAACTCTCGGAAAATCTACAACTTTCGTGAAGAACACTTTTCTGAAAATATCATTTTGATGAGCCATTCGTTTGTCGAAGATATTTCTCTATTATTACTTATCCGTGATTGGCTGGCCACTTATCCACTTAAGCTATTCAATTGACCATTTAAACTTGTGGCACTCTTTAAATCATTCCAGAGATATGATTAAACTTCAATATGTCGATTCTCGGGTCTTGGTTTATAAATCAATAAAATACCACAAATACCCACGTAAATCGACACGACACACTTCGATTTACTAAAATCGGTACAAAATTACAACTTTTTATTATTATTATTACTAAATACTCTAAATTATAAAGACTAATCACTTTATACCATAATTTCATATATTTTATATAGAATTCGTTGATAAAACATAATAATATAACGTATTTTTAATCATATAAAAATAATACATCAAATTACTCCCCACTTAGCTTTTGATCGTCCTCGAGCAAAAATAAGCGGTAATAAAAGATAGTATAATTTTTCAGATTATATTGTACTTTGTCAATATTATAAATATATTATCTATCTTAATTTAAAATCTTAAGAAGACAGAAAGAGTATATAACTGAAATAACTTAAACATTAAATATTATTTAGATAAAATTATATATGTAATACTTAAGAAGTATAAATAAAATATCAGAATTATTTTTAACCGCAACTATTATGAAATTTTGGAATCGGAAATTTCGGTAAAGTAGTTGACAAAAATGGCTTATAGAGTTTAGGTTCAAGATGTTGGTTAAAAAAAAGGGAAATCAAAAAGAGAAAGATAAAGTTATACGTCTTACATCTTTATATTTTTGAAAAACATATTCTTAGCATTTTTTTTTTTTTTTTTCTCTCTTCTTTTTTTTTTTTTTTTTTTTTTTTTTTTTTTTTTCAAGATTAAGAACTAAAAGCGTGAGTGTGTGTAGAAAATCAAACTTACAGCATTGCTTCATCAAGATTGATCGGAGTACTACTCTTTCGATCGAAAATTACAAGTCCGGTTTCTTGCTTGTAATAATTCCTCGAGATCTTATGATTCAACTTTTCCTCTTTCAATTTATCTTGTGCCTTCATTCCCAAAGAATAGGACATTTCGTGATAATACCTTTAGCCGACTACTATCATCGTGCAATCGAGCTTAATTACCTCATAGTGATATAGACATTTCGTGATAATACCCTACTCACTCCAATCATTGGTAGCTACAACCGATTTGTTCTTTTTTAAGTTGTTAATCACGTATAAGGAAGATACCTGATATTTGATTAATTCAGTAAATATGGTGCTTCGTTCTTAATTCTTTTATAGAATATTAATATATCCGAACTTATTACCAAAATCGGCTATGTTGCAAGTGTCATGAGGTAAGATCGAATATACTACTTTATCTAATCTTTCCAATCTCAAAGATATACCAAAATTTAGCTTTTATGTCTCCATCTCTTTTATAAGTACGTATAAACTTAAGTGTATTTCAAGGAAATGTAGACCAAAATAGCTAAAGCTCGGTTATTTAATCACAATTGACAATTTCGAGTTGAGGTCTTGATCACTCTAATCAAGGCCGAGGTAGGTTATTTGGCTATAGTTATATTTTTGTGGTGCCAAAATCAACAAACTTAGTCCAATTCCAAACTCATAATTCATATTAAAAATGATTCTAAAATTTTACTTATAAATATCAACATACTTATATAATTTTATAAAAACAATATCTAATATTAATTACTCAATTATATAAACTTAAAATCTTATTAAAATCTAAATTAGACATATAATATAATTATTGTTTTTGACTATTTTTCGAAAATTTTAATGAATTTTCGAAAATTTTAATGAATTTTCTAACCTAACTCTACTCCCCACTTACGAAGTGACATCGTCCCGATGTTCAATAAATAGTAAAGAAGTAGGTTTGAAAATTATCCATTAACGTCATTTTTCTGATTTTATTTTAGCGTATACTAATAAACTTATATATTAAACAAGATACATTATTACAAACTAAAAACGTAAACTTAATTAAAGACAATAAAACTTAAAATTTAACTAACGAACACTCATTAAAACCTAAATATTACCAACAACTCTTAATAATTCTCTAGATTGTAGACGAACATCCTGGTGTATCAACCGGTAACATTCCCACTGATTCTCTCTCTGACGGAAAAATCTCATCCGTCTCCAACTCTTCTACTCCATTCGAAGAATACACAAACGTGATATCAACCAAGAATTAGGCATAGGTTTCCCTACTACCTCTCGGCTATTGCAAAGTCCGACACATTTCTCTCGAATCAATATACCCTACCAACAAATTCACCAAATGCCAATGCATAGAGCGTACATTTCTTCTTCGAAAAGCTAGCAAAATCCCAGTGGGATAAACTCTAGAATTTATGAAATGCTTCCACGCCTTTAGATGTGGAAGTAAAGCTCGTGTTGACATGTCGTGATTTGTATCAAAAAGCGGGAATAGACATTGGAAAGACTCGTGTACTTTATTCAAATGATTGTATGCATTGCCTAGTCCCCATTTTATTTCAAAATGCTGCATCGTAACTGGTGGTATTTCAAAGAGTTGATTTATAATAGATGAAGAGAAGGGAACAGCCACTCCTCTTACCATAACTATTTGTGTAGACTCTATCGCGAACGTTGAAAGTAGGGCCGAGTAAAATTCCCTTACAACCGTAATATTAACTCGCCCTCGTGGTGTACTTACAAATTTTTTCCAACCGAAACTCCTAATGAGAGTTTTACCCCACTGATCAATTTTATCAAAATTCAAACATTTCTCCAATAGGATTGTAGAATTAGCAAAACGAGGGTGTAAATTTATACTCTCATTAGAAGCTTACGATTCGGATGATCCGTGTATTAGGCTCGTAAGAATTTACAGACGGTGAGGAGTGGTTCGACATTTTAAAACTTGCTAAA
Organism: Gentiana macrophylla; assembly: GCA_026214975.1. Classification (NCBI taxonomy): domain Eukaryota; kingdom Viridiplantae; phylum Streptophyta; class Magnoliopsida; order Gentianales; family Gentianaceae; genus Gentiana; species Gentiana macrophylla. The sequence goes on from CM047805.1 coordinate 58,729,381, forward strand.
AATAAAAGAGTAAAGTCAAGGTAGAAAGACAAAGAATGAGCAATTGTTTACTCTCCTTGAGCTTTTTTAAATAGATAGTAAAAAATATACGTGCGTGGCTGCATTAGACAGACTCAAAATGACTCAAATTCTTTTTTTCCTTCACGGCCCGGTCCGGTAAACTGCCGGCTCGGTCCGGGTGAAAAATCAATTAACTGCGTACAGAGGTAAAAGTCAAATTGTGTTTTGGTTTTTTTACTTCACAGGTGGAACAAGGCTTTCACATGCCTTACAGAAATTTTGAATTAATTCATCCAACTGGATATGGACGGATAAAACGACACATTATATTTTTTTTTTTTTTTTTAAACGAATGATACAAAATTATTTTTGTGATTTTTATAGTTTATAAAAACTAAACCGATTTAAAATACAAACCAAATTGTTATAAACGACTGATAAAATCAAACTAAACGAAAAATGAAAACAAACCAATAGTTAAATGACAAAAGTCGAATGCAATGAAATGTGTAGTAAACATGTTTAATCAATCATTAAAATTCAATCTTCATCATAATCTTCCTCCGATCAACTTGAAAACTCGAACTCGAAACGATCGAGAAGTCGATGGATGAGTCAAGTCGTGGTCCTGGATCAACTATCAAGACCCATCGAACTCATGCCAGACGTGACATGTGCAAACTCGCTGAATCCTTCCCAACTCGACATCGCCGGTCTCTCGAACACTGTCGAAAATACACCGTCCCCACTAGATTGGCTTCCAAAAATATATGACGATGGATGAAAGCTCGATTGTGGTGGAATAGGTGTTTCCCACATGCGGTAAGGTATATGGATCTCGATCGACACGGTGGATAGGCAGATCATCAAAAGTAGGATTACGAAGCAACCGCCGTTCTTTCTTAAACCTCTACGAATATCATCACACCACCGCTTAGTACTTCAAAATGAATAAAGCCACATTGGCTTGACCACGCCGCAACATCCGCTCACTAAGGATTGAAACATGTCATATGTGATAGTGTTGGAGAAAGGAGTTTGTTGAGGCTGACTAGAAAAAGATGGAAAAGAAGAAGATGTAAAAACTGGTGGAGCTGGCTGAGTTTGACGTCTTCTAAGCAAAGAGCTAATACTACCATCCGGAAGACTAGTCAAACTAGGTCCAATCAGATTCCCATCAGCCAGAGATAACTTGTCATTAGGCAGGAATGGTACTCCCAACCTACGACATAAATCAGAGATAAAACAAGGGAAGTAAAGATGACTCCCTGGTCTGGCGATGACAATACTCTCAAAAATTCTTTTAAACATGACCTTTCCAACATCCACTCTAACATCATTTACCATAGCCCAAGCGATACAAACATCTTCCTTTCCAAAAGCAGTATGTTTACTAGAAGGATAGAGATTATGGCTAATAAATCTTTTAATTGCCCTCAAACCTCTAAAACAGTTCCCGTAATTAAACCGATTTTCAACCCACACCGCTGTTGGGTCAAAAACACCTGCTCTCGTATACTGCTCAAAACTAGCAGGATCATCTAAATTATAAACTACCCTGTAATCCTCCTCATCAGGAAAAACCTCAACTCCTAAGATTGCATTAATGACGGCAGGGTTAAAAGGAATATTTCTGGCTCGTAAGGGTACAGCTCCGGACCGAGTAAGTCGCTTCTTCCGATAATGTAGATAAAACCGAATAAAACTCAAATACTATAGTCGTGTTAATCTCCCCTTCCCTTTGGTCGCCAAATCTAACCACCGACGCTTTCTAAAGATATTCTTAACTTCATCACCTAAGTCATCCAAGTCTAATCTTTTTCAACCGTAACATCACACTTACTATAGATTTTCAGATATCGCGCTCTTAGCCTCAGTGATGCGGTTTTTTCAAAACTTACGGCTTCCTCCTCAGTGATAAAATTATCGTGCCTACGACATGAGTCGAATTGGAATTTTGATTTTCTCTTTTAGAGACTCTAGTACTGACTCACCATTCTACGATATTGGTAATGCCAATCAACAACAAAAGTAACAACAAAAAAATAAAAATGTCACAACACACTCAAAAATCAAAACAGATTGAAATTAATCTAAAAATTATGAAAAATACTAAAATTGATAACTAAATAAACTAGATTATACCTTAAAGTGTAGAAAACGTTGAAAAGTAGGCCGGAAAAGTGTTAAAGTCGCGGAATGAATGGAGCTTGTTTTTGTTCCTTTTGAATTTTTCAAATTTGTGTAGAAGAGAAGAGATGAAAAGAGGAAGAAATCAAGTAGTGGTAGTGTGAGAGGTGAATTCTTGTGGAAGAATTGAAAAAAATTCGAGTGGTGGGGTTTGGTGTGGAAAGCGGCAGAAAAAAATTAGGGAAGAAGAAGAAGAAAAAAAAGAGGTCCCCGTCCTTTTTTATGTTTTTAGACCCCGGACCGGTCCGGGTTAAGGCCGGATCGGTCCGTGCCCAAACTTTTCATTTTTCGATTTTTTATGATTTTTAAATAAAACTTATAAAAATTCTTATAAAACTTAATTAAAACCTTAAAAATAATTTTTTAAACTTACTAAAAATAAAATTTGAAGGAACTTTTATAATTTTATAACAATTTCTAAAAATTTAATAAAATTTTTATAACACTTATAAAAATTAAATAAATTTATATCAACTCTTATAAAACATTAAAACTAAAAAACTTTTATAAAACTTTTATAAAACTCCTCAAATTTTTATAAAGATCCAATTTTATAAAATTCTCAGAAGTTATGCGAAAATTTTACAAAATAAAATAAAAGACTCGAAACTTAAGGAGTTCCTGATTCTTCGATTTCTAAATCTTCCAAAGTTCTGATATAACGCTCGATCAACCTAACTCCTAAAAACGAGGCATTTGAATTATCTCTCGAATTCCATCGATTTTCGGATAACCACCTAATCGCTCCTTCCTAACAATATTCAAACACTCATCCTGGGATTTGGTTGTGTTTTTCCCACGTCATTCAACATGTTCACTTTTTCCACAGATTCTCAGCATCTCATTAGAAACTTTGCCCTTCTTTTATCGCACTTCTTGATGTTCCATTACATACTTCTCTCAATCTGATCTCTCTCAACAATTTCTTGTTTTGTTCAAAAACTAAAGCTTCTATAGAAAACGCGACATCTTTATCAAGGCCTAATTTCAAAAGTAAAATAAAAACTCCTATTCTATCTAAAAAGACATCCAGTTCTTTTACGCCTATCCGGTAAAAGACGAAAAGAGTTTAAACATAATTAAAATTGTAAAAGTAGAGTAAAAATAGATAGCACCTGGTATTCGTGATTCGATTCCGCTCGCTTTTTCGCTTTTCATTTTTCTCTGCTTTTTCAATTTGTCGGGGATCAATCAAGAGCATTATTTCTTCTTTCAATGGGATTCCTTCTCCTCCACAAATAACTTTACTCAGGCCATTGGCTATAAAAGTTGTATTTCCATCGGTTAGTCCAACACTCAGCTTTGTAAACCCGTGTTACTTTAAATGGACTCGCCCATCTTGACTTAAGCTTACCTCGAAACAACTTTAAACGTGAATTGTACAAAAGCACTCGATCACCTACATGGAACTCACGCTAAAGATTCTCTTATCATGGAAAGACTTCGTATGCGTTCTTTGTAGATTCGAAAGTTTTCATAAGAATCGAGACGCAATTCTTCTAGTTCTCATCAATTGAAGCAATCTATGATCACCGACACCTTAGGATCGAAATTTAGAAATCTAATAGCCTGTAAGGCTCGGTGTTCTAACTCAACCTGGAGATGACATGACTTACCAAAGACTAGCTTATAGGAGAACAACCAATTGGTGTTTTAAAAGTCGCTTGCACGCGCCATAACGCATCATCTAATTTAATTGCCCGGCTTTTACGATTTGAATCAACTGCTTTTTCTACGATTCTTTTAATCTCTCTATTTGACACCTCTACCGACCACTTGGGTTTATGGATGATAGGCGTTCTCTAGTTTATGTGTTACACCATATTTCTCAACTAACTTAGTAAATGGTTTATTACAAAAGTGTGAACCTCTATCGCTAATGATCGCCTCTGGAATGCCATATCTAGTGAATATGTTCTTTTTTAAGGAATCGTATGACAACCTTGGTATCATTAGTGGGAAGAGCTTCACTTTTCTACCCATTTTGAAACATAATCTACCATTACAAGAATAAATCTTTTTCCAAACGATATAGAAAAAGGTCCCATGAAATCTATACCCCAAACATCAAATAACTCACATTCTAAAATAGCTTGCATAGGCATTTCATGTTTTTAGATACATTTCCCATTTTTGACAAGACTCACAAGATTTAACATATTTATAAGCATCTTTATATAGTGTAGGCCAATAAAACCACATTGTAAAACTTTAAAAGCGCTTTTCCATCCTCCATGATGACCTCCCCTGCCTCACGATCATGACAAAACGATAAAATACTTAAAATTTCATTATCAGCACACATTTTCTCGATTATCCCATCCGAACATTTACGGAAAAGGTCCGTTTCCTCCCAAGAATAAAATTTTAAGTCATAAAAGAATTTCTTTTTCTGTTGCCAAGTCCAATGAGACGGAATATAATCACAGGTTAAGTAATTAATGATATCTCCAAACCAAGGTGAGATTTCCTTAGAAGGAATTCTATTTTTTAATAATTGCATGGTTGAAGGAGTATCTATTCTAAATAGTTGTTCATCAGGAAATGAATCTTTAATTTCATTCCCTATCTCTTCCTCAGTCTCCATTCTACTTAGATGATCTGCTACTACATTTTCACTTCCTTTTTTATCTTTAATTTCAATATCAAATTCTTGAAGTAGGAGAATCCATCTAAGAAGACGTGGTTTCGCATCCTTCTTACTTAGTAAATACTTGAGCTGAATGGTCTGTGTAGACTATTACCTTAGAACCAACAATATACGATCTAAACTTATCTAAGGCAAAAATCACAGCCAACAGCTTCTTTTCAGAGTTGCATAATTAAGTCGAAATTTGCGTTTAGCGTGTGGGATGCATAGTAAATAGCTTTGAGAATTTTGTTATACCTTTGACCTAAAACAGCTCCTACAGCTAAATCGCTTGCATCACACATAATCTCAAAAGGTAAATCCCAGTCTGGTGCTACCAATACCGTGCAAGAATCAACTTTGCTTTCGTGGTCTTAAATGCTTCCATACATTTACTATCAAAGTTAAAAGATACTTCTTTTTCAAGTAAATGACTTAGAGGCTTTGCTATCTTTGAAAAATCTGCAATAAATCTCCTATAAAATCCTGCATGTCCAAGAAATCCTCTTAGAGTCCTTAGATTAACTGGTGGCGGTAATTTTTCAATCACCTCGACTTTAGCTTTATCAACTTCAATTCCTATTTCAGAGATTCTATGACCTAAAACAATTCCTTCTGATACCATTAAATGACATTTTTCCCGCTTTAGAACTAAATTGGTATCCTCACAACGTTGTAAAACTCTTTCTAAGTGCGACAAACATTTACCAAAAGAATCTCCATAAACACTAAAGTCGTCCATAAAAATTTCTAAGAATTTCTCAACCATGTCAGAAAATATAGACATCATACATCTTTGAAACGTGGCAGGGAGCATTACATAAACCAAACGGCATTCTTTTATACGCAAAAGTTCCATAAGGACAAGTGAAAGTAGTCTTTTCCTATCTCCTAACGCAATGAAAATCAGAAATAACCCGAATAACCATCTAAGAAACAAGAATACTTATGACCACTTAAACGCTCCAACATTTGAACTATGAATGGAAGCGGATGATGATCTTTCTTAGTACGATCATTTAGCTTTCTAAAGTCAATGCACATTCGATAACCTGTAATTTCCTTGTTGGAATCCATTCATTCTTATCATTCTCTTTCACCGTGAAACCTCCTTTCTTTGGTACAACTTGAGTTGGACTCACCCATTCACTATCTCGATATAGGAAAGATTATTCCCATTTCTAATAGCTTAATGACCTCTTTCTTAACGATTAATCAGAAATTCGGGTTGAGGCGGCGTTATGGTTGAATACAAGGTTTAGCATCTTCTTTCGTAATTATCTTATGAACACAAATCTCGTGGCTAATACCTCGAATATCGGCAATCGTCCATCCAAAAGCTTTCTTATGCTTTCTTAACATTTTTATTAATTGATCTTCTTGTCGCTTTCGCTTAAAGTTGATGAAATAATAATCGGTAATAGATTATCGCTTTCTAAAAGCATATTTCGATTTAAAGGTAACGGTTTCAATTCCAGATTCTTCATGGATCTTCTATTGATGATTTAAGAATCGGTCCTTCTAGTTCTAACTCCAAATACTTATGCCATGGTGGCTTAAAAGTAAAGCTTCCTTTATCTGGAGAAAGGATTATCTCTTTCATTTCAATGTCTTCCTCATCTTCTTTATAGATAGACAGAGTTAAGCATTCTTCTAATCTGCCTTCAAAAGTTGGTAACTCGATTATCATAGATGAATGAATATCTTCTATAAAAGAACATGATTCTAGTGATGTATATGGAGGGTTCATAGCTTTGAAAATATTGAAAGCAACTTCATCTTCATTGACTCTCAAAATTAACTCTCCTTTATGAACATCGATTAAAGTTCTTCCTCAGTAGCTAGAAATGGACGACCTAGAATAAGAGGCGCCGAATATCCTTCTTCCATTTCCATAACTACAAAATCTACTGGAAAATAGAATTTGTCTACTTTAACCAAGACATCCTTAATCATTCCTTTATGGTACTTAATCGATCTATCCGCCATTTGCAGTCATTTCGATCTTAGTAAGCTTTCCTATGCCTAGCTTTTTATAATCCTCATAAGACATGAGATTTATACTAGCTCCAAGATCACATAAGACCTTCTTAAATGTAAATCCTCCAATTTCACATGGAATCGTAAAACTTCCGGGATCTTTCGCCTTAGGTGGTAACTTATGCTTTGAAACTGCGTAAACATTCTTCATTTAGGCGTATATTCTCATATTCCTCTAATTTTTTCTTATTTGATAGTATATCTTTTTGAAACTTTCCATAGGCGTATATTAATCGAGCTTCAATAATGGATATTAACATGAAGATGACGAAAAGTATCAAGGAAACGAGCATACTTCTTATCAGTTTTTGCCTTTTTGATTTGATCTTTAGGAGGGTAAGGTAAAGATTCTAAATCTATAACCTTTGGCTCCTTAGTCAATTTCTCTTTTCCTTTTTCCTTAAACCTTTGAGCATTACTTAGTCGCCATGTTTCAGGTTCTTGAATTTTTTCCTTTAAATTGTTCCCTGAATCAATCTCTACTTCAGATTTTTTCGGTTCTTCCTGTTTCTCATTTATTCTAACATGTTCCTTGAATAAATTCCTTAAATCTTTATCCATAGGGTCTTTCAAAATCCTAGGGATTTTTACCCAATTTTCACCTTCATTTTCAGGTTCCAAACTTCTATTCCTTTTCAAGAAATTATCTATAATTTCTTCTTCCTCGTCAGTGAATTCAATTTCATCTTTAGTTTCATCATTTTTTCCATCTAAATCATTTTCTACTTCATTATTCCCGAAGTTTTCTACTCCATTGCTTCCACTGAGCTTCCTACTTCTCGTAACTACAACATTTACCTCTCTTGGGTTTCTTTCAGTATTACTTGGTAATCCTCCTGGGGGTCTACTGTTGTTACGTTCACCTTCCCTACTCAAATGATCTTCCATATTCCTCAATGAGGCTTCTATTGTTCTCATTCTGGTATCATGTCCACTCATAGATGTTTTTATTGTACTCATATCTTTAGTGATTTGTACTAATAGAAGTCATCATTGTTTCCATATTCTTAGCTTGAGTAGATACTACACCCATCATATTTTCCATTAGTTTTTCCCATTTCTCAACTCCTTCTCAGGTTGAGTTGAACTCGAAGTTCTTGTATACTTTGAGTGGTATGTTGAGGATAGGATCTTGGTAATGATTGTAAATTCGATTAGATGTATTTTCTTGATAAACTTGGTTATTATTCCTATATGGGACTGGATATGGCGGTTGTCCTGGCTTACTAGGGTTTTCTGCACCATCGATAAGTAGGATGATCTCTTCTAATAGCATTAAACGAGTTTGAGTATGCATTGTTCAAATTCCTATGTTTCTTTGAGAAAACTCACCTCCTCTCTTGAATATCCCGTTGGTTCTTCACTCCCTAATGCCACATTATCATGACTTGAGTATTCATTTGGTGTATTATTTTCTGAATTTTGGTTCTTATTCTGTTGTAAACCATCAAATTTCCTACTCAAATTTTCTAAATGTGCTAGAACTTCCGTATTAGACGTACATTCTCCCCGCAAAAGCTACTTTTCGTGCTAGAACCGGTTTCCCACATTCTGTTATTTTTGGAAATCTTTTCTATAGCATCGTAAATCGCTTGAGCTTCACTCATCATTAACGAACCACCACATGCATGATCTACATCTCGCACGTGAGTCTTTTCTCAATTTACTTACGTAAGAGTTGAATTTGCATATCTAAGGAATAACCATGATCGGGACATGCTCTTAACAATTTTTAAACCTTTCCCACGCATTCCCAAGCGCTTTCTTGAGATCCTTGTCTAAAATTAGCAACCTCGACTTTTAATTCCAAATTTCGTCCAGAGTGAAATATTGTTTCGTAAATTCAGCTTTGAATCTCCTCCCAACTAGTAAGTGAGTGGTGTGGAAGAGACATAAACCAATCTCGGCTCGCCCTTTTTAAGAAAAAGGAAACATAGTCATTCTCGTTAATTCCTTATGAGCACCTTGACTTTTGGTCAGATTGCACGCTTCTTCAAAAAGATAGAGATGATGATGTGGATCTTCATCATCCTCTCCTAGAATTGGGCTCTTGCGTCAATTAAACCAAAAGATGAGACTTAATTTCAAATTATTCGCTCCTTCATTAGGTAAAAGTATGGGATTATTAGTCCGGTTTCTTCTTCTTGCTTGATCACATATAGGTCTCGGGTTTGGTGGATTATTACGATTATTCTCGTTCCGATTTTGATTATTTCTATTATTATTATTATTATTAGGGTTAACAGGGTTTTGTCCATGCCCTGTAGAGCATGTTCCAAATTTCTTGTTCGGTGTTTCATCACCGATTTGACCATTCTCGTATTTCTGCTTGAAGATGATTCTTGGTCGATTTCCCGACTAGTATGACCGCGTTTACTCTCTATTCTTAACTGCCTTTCGTAAGTGTTTATGTCAGGCTTATAAGGAATGAGAGGGGCCTTACCACTTCTGGTCATCAACTAACGAAAATAGAAAATAACACGAAATTGATAGTAGTAAAAATTGGTAATTTTTCCTAAAAGGTAACAACCAACGAAAAATAAAATAGAAATGAGATAAGAAAAGTGTTGACTTATTCTCGAGAATTTTAAGCTAATACCAGTAGTAACCATAGACACATAAAAAGAAATTAGCGACGTTCCCCGGCAACGGCGCCAAAATGTGCTGACGGACCTTTTCTAGGCTATACAGATCCTAACCGGCAGTGTACCGGGTCAAATCGTAGTGCTAGTATGATGAGTCAGGTGTCGAATCCTCGTGGAACTTGGTAATTTCTTTTACGTGTGGTTAAACACCAAAGAGTCATTATTAACTCGATCTAAATCGCAATTTTATAACACGTATCACTACTATTCTATTCAACATAAAATAAATACGTAATTTAAAAGTTATTCTAATATAATATATATAGATATATAAATATATATAGATGTACATAAATTGCAAAATATATATATAGATATAAATATATAGGTACCAATATATTAGACAAATAATTTTAGAGAACTGGCCAAAACTTATATAATTGATTTATACGATCTTTTCGATTAATTGAAATGTGTTCGATCTCTCCTTTTATTTTAGGTCCAATTGAGTAAGTGAAACGGTGCACTCCTGAGGTAAACAATTCCTTCTCACACGAGCGTATGAAATTGTCATATGTCCATTGTCATCGACCCAAGGTCCACAATCGTTACGGTAAACGAATTAATCTCGACAGTCCCGAGTACAAATCTACCTTTAGATAAAAGGAGTCATTCCGTTCACAAGCGGTCAATTTTATTTTAAAGGCTCCGGTTGTCAAAGCCGGACGATTCAACTTTCCGGTTTAAGTTTCAATTAAACTGATGATTTAACATTATTACGATCTCGAGTACAAATTATAATAAAATTCCTTTCTCCGTTATCACGTTGTTCACACGGCCAATTTTACCCTCCGGTTTTTCTATCTTTTATTTCATATCCTGACTACGAGGCGTCAATTCATAATTAGATTATGAATTCCTCAGATCAATTAAATACGTCAATACGAATATGATCAAAATAGAAAAAGATTCAATTAACTCAATTTTAGTCATTTTAACTTAACAACATTTCTTTAACGAAAAGATCGAAATAAAACCGATTACATAGTTTTGGCCAGTATTATATTTAGCCTAAAAACATTATAACAACGAAAAATATAAAAACAAACATAAATACTTAAGAAAAGTTACCCGAATACGGCAGTTGATTCAGAAATCGTATCTTCCGGACATTACAACTTCTTTAGCAAAACCGACTTCCGAGATTTTCTCGAGCATTACAACGATACTAAAACTACATTATTACGGCGTAAGGCCTTATTTACAAACTACAACTAAAAATAAAAAAAAAAAAAAAAAGAAGAGAGGAGAGGAGAGTATATATATATATAGGATGTTATATATATATTTGGTACATCTTCGAGCTGCTCTCTGATCAACTCCTTATATAGACGAAGGTTCCTTGGCCGGACGTCCGTAGTAAGCCGGCTCGGTCCGGACTAATGATTACTCCCACCTTCTTGATTAACTCAGCATGTGCGTTGATTTATATATATTTATATATAATTATATATAACTTGTAAAATTCATATCTCGAGTTCTGGATCTCCAAAAATCACAAACGAAATGCCAAAATTAAGGTCTCGAGAAACTCTACAACTTTCATGAAGGACTCTTCTCCGGATAACGCTTTTTGATGACCTCGTGTTCCTCCGAAGCTTTTACGGGATTTTTCTTAATCCAAGTCGATTAGCCACTTGATCACTGTTTAAGTTGTAGACCTCCAATCTTCATAATTTAAATTGCATTGGAAAACTCTCGGAAAAATCTACAACTTTCGTGAAGAACACTTTTTCGAAAATATCATTTTGATGAGCCATTCGTTTGTCGAAGATATTTCTATTATTATTACTTATCCAGTTTGGTTGGCCACTTATCCACTTAAGCTATTCAATTGACCATTTAAACTTGTGGCACTCTTTAAATCATTCCAGAGATATGATTAAACTTCAATATGTCGATTCTCGGGTCTTGGTTTATAAATCGCAATAAAATACCACAAATACCCACGTAAATCGACATTTACACTCCGATTTACTAAAATCGGTACAAAATTACAACTTATTATTATTATTATTACTAAATACTCTAAATTATAAAGACTAATCACTTTATACCATAATTTCATATATTTTATATAGAATTCGTTGATAAAACATAATAATATAACGTATTTTTAATCATATAAAAATAATACATCACTCCCGGTGGAAGGAAATTCTCGACTCGAACCCTTCCGATATGCTACCCGGAAAAATCTCCAAGATTTTCCCCTTATTCTCCCCTTGGCCGAAATTTTCCTTCTCCTCTCTAAGAGGTAGAAGTCTAAAATTACATGTGTGTTAAGGCTTGGGAGAACTCTCTTTATATATGGAGAAGTAACCTTTGTCCTCCAAAGGATTAAATAATTAAGAGATAATTATTACATTAATCCTTTTTCCAAATAAAAGATAAATAAAATAATTATCCCAAACAAATTAGGATAAATCATATTATTATCTAATATTTCATGAATTATCATTTAACAAATAAAAGATAAATCACACATTAAATAATTATCCAAGAAAAACCAATTTCTTCCTAATTATTTGTCAAAAAAAAAGGCGCCACCTTTTATTAAGAAAGGTTCACACGCTTTTTCCAATATTTGACCAATTGGGTCAAAATTGTCAACACACTAATTTGGTAGTGTCTCACTTAAAAATGTCTTTTCGTGTATTTAATTATTTAGCCCAACTAATTTAATAGTCCACTAAACAATTAATTCACATATCGCTTTAATAAAGTCCAACAAGAACTAAATTAATATTATTAGGATTCGACGTCCGAGAATAGCTATGCTATATTAGGAGAGCACGTCGGGGACCATGGACTAATAATCAGCGGCTCCGATAAATCAAATAAATAATTATAGAATAATTATATTCGATAAATCAATCACAGGAATATGCCACCATAATCCCGTGACTGCACTCCTCCGATTATAAGATTATATTTATCTCCTCACGAGAATAAAAATAAGCGTCCATTGATATAATCATTACATATGGATTAATCCTCCATAGATCGCTCATTCTAAATCGGGAAGTTACCGTTAACCCTTTTTAGAACCTCTTATCCTTATTTACCATTAACCCCCTAGTGATCAATTAATTCATACAACTCACTGGTGATCAATCAGTGTAATATGAACTCGCGCGATCGATCAGTTTCTAGGATTAACAAATAAGGGAACTGTCTATCTACTTCCATAAATGGAAGGAATGGATTCCGTATCTGTGATAACACGTACTACTCACTCAATCCAAGACAATGCCAAGATGGGGTAATTCGGACCACGACTTCGGTGTAATCCTGAACCGCCAAGTCAAACTTCATACCGATTCAAGCGCTGGATCGTGATCACCTCGAGATTAAGATATATCCATAAATATGATCATCCATTGATTCGATAAGACTTCTCGATTACGGAATTATATCGTGAACTCTAATCAAATCGGTCCAAAATTTCAATATGATATATCTATCATATATAAATGCCCCATTAGGTTCTCTTAACCGAAAGTCCGATAAGACAATCACACCAACGTGTTCGGGCGTATTAATAGCACGTTAAAGGAGAGACCCGATACTCTCGATTAACTTCACTACGGGCTAATTGTATTTTAAGTACATCTTCACTAACTCAATCCTCCCGTGTATATACCATACACTTTGAGTCAAGTGATTACATAAACGATATACTTAGAGTTTTTCAGTAGTGTAAATACTATCATTACATCGCGTCGGTGATTATGAGAATAATAAATATGAATAATAACGTCAATTCATTTATTAAATAAAACAATTACAAAAATTGTCTTTCGAGCATCACACCTAACATAGATTTCGGATATATTTAAAAAAATGGTGTATTAAACGAATTTCCCTTTAAAAACGGTTGTACTGAGCTAATTAAGAATATCGTTTTGATTCGGTTCGGATTATTTACACCCATAGGACATATATAATACGCAGTTGTCCCTACAGGTTGGTACAATGTTATCATGTTGAGGACCACCCATAGAAATTTTATTATACAATTGTTTTAATATTGTTATACAATTGTTTTCAATCAAAGTAAACGATTCCGAAAATTTTAAGGTTCGGTTTGTCTTTGGTTAACATGGTATGGAACTAGTGAAACCTTTGTGTAATAAAACTAATGTCACTACTGATTATGAAAAAAAATTTGGGAAAAACAATTTTGGTGTCTTTTTTTTTTTAGAACTAAAAATTTTGTTTTCTGAAATCAGTAAATGACAAAAGTCTTCCTTGTTTTTGTTTTTTTGGATTGGAAAAATTCTGCCTTGTTTTCAACTAAAAATTGTTTAATTAGGTTTTCCATCGGAGGCTGATTTGGAGTGAAGATCCGGCGTGATCTTCGCATTGTGTAGAAGTTAATGCAAGAAGCGAAACCAAGGATTTTAGAAACTGGGATCAGGATTAGGGCTTGAGCTTGCGATCGTGTGTTTCCTTTCTTTTCCTCCATGGATGGAAAGAAGAAATGCGGCGATTCTGAACAAAAAATGGCCGTCGAGAATCATTTCCTTCGGAGGCACTGTCGAATGGGCAGAGGAGGAAGGAGGGAGACGGCTGAGGGTTTCCTTCATCTTCATCAGGGGGAAGAGGGTTTCCATCGTCTTCGTCGGAGGGAAGAGGGCTTCCATACATAGATTTTTTTTTGTACCGAAACTTTTTTCTTTTCTAAAACAGAACGAAAAGTTTTGGAGCCCACCTGCCTGATATAAAACATTTGTTTTTTTGAGTGGAATAAAACTCTATTTTTAAATCAGCTCGAATCTACCCATGAAAAAAAAAGTTCGAATCAGCTCGAGTTTGGCTCGAGTAAAAGGTGCTCTTGATCAAGTTTGAATTTATTGCCATGTCAAATTCGTGTTCGAGCTTGAGTTCACAAAATTCGTAATACGCTCAACTCGATAATCTTAATATTCGACTCGTCTCAAATCGTTTACATCCCTATTTTTTAGAATTTCAAGATAAAGATAGTTGTCACCAAAGCCACATCCAAAAATTTATCCACGTTACGAAAGTGAGACCATGCGTTCCTTGACAAAACACTAAGCCTTTCGTGAGAAATCTTTCTTTTTGTCACTAATCAATAGAACATTTTTTGACAAACAAAGTTATTGTAACTAGAAGCTATCATTTGTCACAAATCTACTCTTTGTTACCAATAATTTGTCACAAAAACATCTACTCATTGTCAGCAATAATTTATCACAAAAATGTCTTTTTTTTTTGTAGTTAGTTCCGTATTGTAGTCGGCTCTGATATTAAATGTACCCCCACCCAAACCCCAGGTCTGGTAACTTGAGTTAACAAGATCTTTTTGTCTCACACTTATAAAAAAATTAATAAGTTTTTCCCAAATCCATCGTGGGATATCACAGCATGTCTGAATTTATTTAAAAAAATATTGTGGGTGACCATCTTGTTCTTTTATAAGTGATAGCTGTTACTATCATTTTGTGTAATGATATATGATGTTTTCAATATGATTTCTTTATTGAAATATAATTCTCATGGTATTTTTTTAGTTTAGTAAAGCAAAAATTACTTTATTAACAATTTGATAATACCCTTAAAAAAAGGTTGTACTCAGCTAATTAAACATATCCTTTTGATTCGGATCGGATTAATTATTTACATCCATAGGACATGTTAAAACACAGATGAGAAACTTGTAGTTTAAGAAAGATAAAAAAACTAGTAATATGTTGGTCCCAGAGAAGGGTGAAACTATAGTCAGAGGAGGGGGGGGGGGGGGGGGTGAATGACTATAGTGGAGTTTCAAAAAAATTTCTTTTGTTTAAAAGCTTTTGGGCAGCGGATAAGTCCCTTCTTATTATGTTGTTTTCAAATCAGTTTAGACAGTCACAGATATAAGTTATGATCTAGGCAATTTAAATAAATACTATAAAGTAAATTGCAGAAAGCAAATTGACACAAGGCTTATAGTGGTTCAGGGTGGTGTAATCCCTTAATCCACTCGTCTCCTGTGATGATTGGAGGAATTCACTATTATTTTCACAGATACAATAGCATGATTTTCCTTGGCTTCCCTTCACAATCTACAAGACTATCACTCCTTGACTCGCAAATGCCTTCAAGATTCGATCTCCTTTGTCGCTCCTTGAGATCAAAATCCTTCAGCAGCTATCATAGACTCAACTCCTTCTCAGATTGCCTCTGATTCAGTTGCTTCAGATTGATGTGAATGTGATTCACAAACTTGCTTGATAAATCTCAGTGCTGAATATGACTTTGTAGCTCTGATGTCTGAGTTGATCGCTAGATGTATCCTTGTAAGTTCAGAGAAGACTTTTTGAATTGACAAAGTTTCTGCTTGATTTTTCTTTTTAGATCGTTGTTTTGTTTTTCTGTCAATGCCTTCTATTTATAGCCTTGAATAACCTTGATTTTGAAATTCCGTCTGTTGGCTATATTAATGAGGGAATAATTCTTGATTTTATTCTTGATTCCCCTTAATTGCATTCTCCTTGATTTCAGTGATCGGATTCTTTCTTCAAACGTATAGTAGAAAATACGTCCTTGATTGATCCTCTATTGATTGTGCATTTAATGCATGATCTTATGAATCTTCAACATATATTAAATCTGATCTGGTAGGTATTACTTCACTGTTTTCTGAACGGTTGAGTGATCCTTCTGACTTAGCCGTTCTGGCTCTACCTTTACCGTTTTGTCTTCACTCAGCCGAAAGTTAGTTTACTCAGCCGATTCACTGTTTTCTTCTTTGCTTCAATTTAAGGAGAATCTTTGTACTTCACTGATCCTTGATTGGGGTGAGATCAGTGTACACCATATTTGAATATTAAGTTTCATCACTTGAAACATAACTTAGACTTATCCAAGGTCATCACAGACTTCCTTGGTTATAAGTCAGACCATAGTGTCTTCATTGCTTCTCTGCTGGTGCTTGGCTGGCTTCACTCTGCCGAATGTCTGTTTTTACTTTGCCGTCCTACCAACTAGTACAATACTTGTCTGACTCAACTTATACAACATTTTAGACTCTAAGTAAAGACTTATACAGAGAATTCTAACTTATTTCATGCTTGCTATAATAGCTAGTATGACCATCATCAAAACATAATAAAATGTTTCTAACAATTTCCCCCTTTTTGATGATGCCAAAACCCTCATAAGCCTGAACATAAGTAATCCAAAATTTTCATAATAAATAATAGAACAAAAATTCAACAATTTCTATTTAAAGACAAAGGCAAATAGGAAAAAAAAATTAAAATTCACAAATCACATTAAGTATCAGGTCTACTTCTTCATTTCTTCAAACCTGATACCTTTGCCTTTGCTGCCCTTGCTTGCCTTCTTTTCACTGGAGCTTTCAGGCTTAGAACTTCCTTCCCCTTTTTGCAAAGACTAAAACGCTTCAAGATTTGTCGGTGTCTTTATCGTAATCGTGGAGAGGACCATACCTCCTTTCCAGTATCTTTTTGTTGGCCTCACCTACTTTTATTAGAAGGTCCAATTGCTTGCCAGAATGCTCCATTACCTCATCCAGATGCTGAATTTGATGAGTGTGAGCGTTGAGGGTGTCCACCAATGGCTTAATATTGTTGTCAATCGTCTCAGCATGGAACTCAAGATTGGTTTGGACATGATGAGGAATGAGTTGCTGTAAGTTGCAAAGTAAGTTTCCTTGCCTCTCCATGACCTCATCTTGAATCTTGATGTGATTGAAGAGGGCCTCAATCTTGTGGTTGAAGGAGGTTGCTTCACTCCTTAAGGCATTCTTCAGATTTTGCCTGCTGTAATACTGCCTTTCCATGTCCACAATGAGGGGTTGAATGTCCAGATTGAAAACCCTCTCAGGATCAATTTCCTCTGGTGCCACATGGACATCCTCTTCATCTCCATCATTTTCATCCTCAGCATCTCCATCTTGCTCTTTCTCATTCTCCACTTAAATTTTTCTTTCTTCCTTTTCCTTTTCTTCTTCTGCTTCTTCTTCTCTTTCTTCCATCTGTTCTTGTTCTTCCTCATTAGACACAGAGTCATTTAAAGGTTGCTGTTGAGTGTGGACTGCTTCATCTGCCACTGTTCCCCCTTGTGCAATGTGGGGGAGTTGACAATTTCGGCTGAGTGAGATTTATCAACTGGCTCACTGAGCTGGTTGTCAACTTTTCCAACGCTTTTGAAAAGCACTTCTGGAAGAGTCAGTTCATCATCAGAAATCCCCAAATATTCTTGATTTGCTTCAAGATTTCCACCTTCTGAGTGTTCATCCTCTGACTCATCTTCTTCCTCATTGATCTCCTCCTCTTCAAATGAAGTGATTATATATCCTTTCTCACCTTCCTCAAGGTAGGTGATTTCCTCTTGCTGCTTTTCTTCTGCTGTTGCTGTGTCATCACTGATTGTCACAGGCTCATCCAAGTTGCTGGTTCCAGGCAGAGAGATGTTTTCATGTGCCGTCTGGGATCTGGTTCTTCATCCCACTCCTGATCTACTGCCTTCAGGTTGCTTTTTTTTGCTCCCAGCAATGGGTTTGGGCTTCATGGAAGCCTTGATGTAGGTAAGCATGGTCTTTGACTTGTGTGGAGACTGCAAATTGGTGGGTTGTACTTTCAATTCGTTGAACAGGTGTTGAAGAGGGAATCCATATGATTTTCTCTCCCAGAAATCGCACTTTTTCTATAAACCCTTGCTTGGTGCCGTTATTGATATATCAATTTCCTTTTGAATTTGATCCTTCAATCGATTGAAAACAAATGTTGCCCAGTCAAATTTGGTACCTTCGTAGATGATGGCCATCAGACTGATCCGAACCTCAGTTAGGTTTTCCATAGACCCTTTTCTGCCTTCGATATTCTTGGTGATAACTGGTGCAAATTCAGCAAACGGAAGTTTGAGCATTGATCTGGGTAGATTGTATGTTTTGCTGTTTCTTTTGGGGTTCTTGGCTATTTCAGCCCAGAATTTTTGGACATCAATCGTCACAAACTTGACATTAGCCGGACCTATTATGGGAAGTTGCAGGAATCTGTTGAGTGTACCAGGCGTGATGACTATTTCTCTTCCAAAGATAGAGCTTTTTATGCAATCCACTTCAGTATTTTTTTTGCTAGGCACAAACTTGGCATTTTTCCAAAATGCTATTAGATTTTCATAGCAGATTCCAGTGATTGGGGGGTTTAGAAAGGTCATCAGCCCCAAATTAGAACAGCAGCCAACCAAGCGTTGAGCTTTTGCATCATTATCACAAAACGAGAGATAGTGTTCTGGTTTGAAAAATGAACCAGTGATGATGATTTTTCGTAGTATTTTTCAGTGGGAGAGATTGTGGAAGATTAAGCCATCGATAGTTAATTGATGTTTGGAAAAGAGTTCTTCAAGTTTTCAGTGAAAATAAAAAATAGAGTTTGTAATTTGCAAGAGAGTGTAAAGATTTCTGAAAATCTCTAAGTAGCCCTTATATAGGTTGATTTGGGTAGCGTGAACGTGGTTTGAATGTGGAAGGATTTTGTGACATAATGGCGTGATTTTGTGTATGTAAATCTCAATATTCGAGCGTAATGGGGGAGTGGTTTGAGGTAAGTAATGATAGAGCCCGGGAATTGAGGCGTTTATAATTCGAACAATAATATAGTTACCTCCATGATCATAAGTTGATCTCCACGTGTGTAATCTTCCACAGAATAATCCTCCCTAAATTCCTTATTCTCCACGTGTAGTAAAAATTGAATTTGTTCACACTTTAATTTATCCAAGTCTTTATTTCAGTGAAGAGCCTTGACTGGTTATATAGCCGATATTGTGAATTCTTCACTGAGCTGCTCCATTCTACCGTTCCTAACAATCAGTTAAGTTAACTTCGCTGGATACCAGTGCCTTATCTGCTACATCTCCTGTAACGGAAAAGGTTGAACCAGTTGATGAAGTCACTTAGCCGATCAGTTAGCTGCTCTTTAGTACTTAGTCAATTTCAATCATTCCTAACTCAGTTCTCAACATGCTAAATCTTTCATAACTTAGTGGTTTAGTTAAGATGTCAGCTAATTGATCTTCAGTGGGTATGTATTTTAGGATGACATCTCCCTTTTCAACATGGTCTCTGATAAAATGATGTCTTACATCAATGTGCTTTGTTCTTGAATGCAACACTGGATTTTCAGTAATAGATATTGCACTTGTGTTATCACACATGATTGGAATTGTTTTCTCTTCTACTCCATAATCCCTTAGTTGTTGTCTGATCCAAAGTACTTGTGCACAACAGCTACCTGCTGCTATATATTCTGCTTCAGCTGTTGATGTAGATATGGAGTTTTGCTTTTTATGAACCAAGAGACTAGTCTGGTGCCTAGCATTTGACATGTTCCAGAGGTGCTTTTTCTATCTATCTTGCATCCAGCGTAGTCAGACTCTGAATATGATATCAATTTAAATCCTCCATATTTTGGATACCAAATACCAACATTAATAGTGTTTTTCAGGTATTTGATTATCCTTTTGGCTGCTAGAAGATGTGATTCTTTTGGTTGAGCTTGAAATCTTGCACATACTCCTACTGTAAAAGCTATATCAGGTCTACTTGCAGTTAAGTATAGTAAGGATCCAATGATCCCTCTATACATTTTCTGATCAACATCCTTTCCTTTTTCATCTTTCCCAAGAATGACTCTTGCACACATTGGTGTATCTGCTGTGCCACTTGTATCCATCCCATACTTGTGTATTAAATCTCTTGTGTACTTGGCTTGACTAATGAAAATACCATCCTTCATTTGCTTTACTTGAAGGCCAAGGAAATAATTTAATTCTCCCATCATGCTCATCTGAAATTTGCTCTTCATCAGGTTTGCAAATTTCTCACATAGCTTTTCATCCTCGATCTGATCCAAAGATGATATCATCAACATAGATTTGTACTAGCAATGTGCTTGTTCCTTCCTCTAGTTTGAATAGAGTCTTGTCTATAGTTCCCTTGTTGAATCCATTCTTGATCAGAAATTGTGATAGTGTTTCATACCAGGCTCTAGGTGCCTGTTTGAGTCCATAGAGGGCCTTCTTGAGTTTGTATACTTTGTCTTCTCTTCCTTTGATTTGAAATCTAGGAGGTTGTTCCACATATACTTCTTCTTCCAAAAGTCCATTTAGAAATGCACTCTTGACATCCATTTGATAGACTTTGAAGTCTTTGTATGCAGCAAAAGCTAGAAAGAGTCTGATTGCCTCCAATCTTGCTACTGATGCAAATGTTTCATCATAATCTATCCCTTTTGCTTGAGAGTAGCCTTTTGCAACAAGCCCTGCTTTGTTTCTGACAACTGTTCCTTGCTCATCCATCTTGTTTCTGAATACCCATTTTGCTCCAATGATGTTGGCCATATTTGGTCTGTCAACAAGTTCCCAGGCTTCATTTCTTTCAAATTCATTTAGTTCTTCTTGCTTGGCTGTGATCCAATCTGCATCTTGGATTGCATCATCTATGGTCTAGGGTTCCACTTGTGATAGAAAACATGTTAGCATGTGCTCCAGTTGTCTTCTGGTTCTAACTCCTGTGTGAATATCTCCAATGACTTGTTCTTCAGGATGATCTCTTAACCAATTTAGGTCAGGTTGAAGTTGTTCTTCACTTGGTGCTTCCACAACTTCATTATGTGTATGAGCTTCAAGTTCTTGTGCTTGATCTGTTGTGTATATATGTGGCTCCTCTTGATTTTCAAATTGATGATTCAGGATAGAAGCTGGTATGGTTGCATTTGTATAGATTTCTCTTTGTGCTGCTTCTTCGTCTTGATCTTGAAGATCTTCACCATTTGTATTTGGTTCATCAAAAACTACATGTATTGATTCTTCAATCACCAATGTTCTTTTGTTGAGTACTCTGAATGCTTTGCTGGTGTTTGAGTATCCCATAAAGATTGCTTCATCCGCCTTTTCATCAAAGGTATGCAGCTGGTTCCTGTTCAAGACAAAACATTTCGATCCAAACATATGAAAATATGAGATATTAGGTTTTCTACCATTCCATATTTCATATGGAGTCTTTCCATGATATTAGTTGATGATTGATCTGTTTTGTGTATGACATGCTATTTTTGCTGCTTCAGTCCAAAATCTCTTTGGTAAGCATGCTTCAGCAATCATTGTTCTAATTGCTTCTTTGAGAGTTTTGTTTCTTCTTTCTGCTACACCATTTTGTTGTGGAGTTGTCGCTGCAGATAGTTGATGTAACACTCCATTTTCTTCACAGTAGGTTCTGATAATTTCATTTAGAAATTCAGTGCCTCTATCTGATCTGTTCTTGATGATCTTTAGTTCTTTTTCATTTTGGAGTCTTCTCAGCAAATCTGGCAGCTTTTTGAGTGTCTCTTTCTTCTTGTTCATGAAAATGGTCCAGGTGTACTTTGAGAAGTCATCCACCACTACTAGGGTGTATTTCTTACCACTTACACTTACTGGTGTGACTGGTCCAAACAGGTCCATATGTAACAGATGTAGAACTCTTGTTGTAGATTGATAAGGCTTTGACTTGAATGAACTTTTGATTTGTTTTCCTTTCTAACATGCATCACATAGACTTTCTTTCTTGAATGTGATCTCTGGCAGACCTTCAACTAACTTGTTCTTTGATAGTTTGTTAATGGTCTTGAAATTCAAGTGATTTAATCTTCTGTGCCAAATCCAGCTGGTTGATTGTTTACTTTTGACAAGCATGTGTTTCGCTTTGGTGTTTTTTGATCCACAACATACATGTTGTCTTGTCTTCACCAGCAGAACTACTGTGTTGGTTTGGCTGTGAATCACTTTGCATCCTTCTTTGTTGAAGTGCACATTGTAGCCTTTGTCATAGAATTGACTGATGCTCATCAGATTGAAATTAAGTCCCTTGACATATTCCACATTTTGAATCTTCAGATTGTTCTTGAGTATTATGCCTTCCCCCTTAATCTTTCCAGGGTTTTCTTTGCCTCCAAATATGACTTTGGGCCCATCAAAAGCTTTGAAGTCAGTGAGCCATTTCTTGTTTCCTGTCATGTGTCTGGAACATCCACTGTCTATGTACCAGACATCCTACAAAACAAGTTAATTAAGTTTAGCTACCCAACACTGTTTGGGTCCATATCTTTTAGCAGTCATGCCTCCCATACCAAGTGTATATCCAAAAGTTCTTCTTTTTGGATAATTGAAGTCATCAACTTCATATGTATAAGGCATGGCAGAATAGCTTCGATATTTTTATCAAGATATTCGATACTTTTCTCTCGCTTTTGGTGCATGTGCATCCTTCTTTACTTTCCAATATGCAAGAGGGAAACTGTGTTGCTTCATGTGTCTAGGAACATATCTAGATTGATTTTTCTTAAACACATGATGCATATCACTCAATGGTTTCTTCTTGTATTTTGGAGGTGCAACATTCCAATCATCCTCTCAAGGATAACGCTCGCTTTTAGCTTTCGAAGGCTTTTGTTCTTGGTTGACTGGAATGAGGATTTAGTCTGCTGTTTCACTACACTAGGTTTTGACTTCACCGGTGCAGCAGATGATTTGTTGGAACTATGGTTTGTCCTTTCTAAATTTTGGTCCATTGTTGGTCCCGAATTTAGAATTGTGTTGACCATTGTTTTCTATCTTCTCCTTGACTGTTGTAGCCAAGACTAGATCTGGATCCAAACGTTTTTGAGGGTTTGTAAGCTGGTGCATTTAGTGGTGCAGTGGTAACCTTTACTGGTGGGGAGATTTTCTTAACTGATCTGTCAATAACAGATGTATGATCATTTGCTTTTTGTTGATCATTTAAGTAGGTCTCCTTACAAGTTAATTCAGCTTTTGCTTTATCCAGTTCTTTCCTTAATCTCTTATTCTCTTTTCTTAGATGCTTGCATTCCTTTTCCAGAATTTCATGATTCATTTCAATTTCATCAAATTTAGTCATGAGATTTTGGACTAGTCTCTTTGTATCTATCGGGAGAGCGTAAGATTGTGCAAAGTCGATGTGGATGCATTAGATGAAGAGTAAGAGCTAGATGATACCTCAGTTTCATTTGATTCTTTGGTCATTAGACATAAATCAGTGTCTGAGCTGTCACATTCATCTTCATTTACTTCTTTGGTCATGAGACACAGGCATGCTTTTTCATTTTCTGAGCTGTCTTCTTCATCACTATCTTCTGAATCATTATCAGATGATTCTTCATTATTTTCACTTCTTTGGATTCAAATTTTGAGTGCCTTTTTTCCTTTTCTCTTTTGGATGCCTTGTACTTCTTCTTGTCATCTTTATCATTTTCTTCAGGGCAATCAAGATTGAGGTGGCCTTTCTTGTTGCAATTGAAGCATCGATATTCATCATTTTTCTTCTTCATGTCTTTGTTTGAGCTTGACCTCTTGTTTGATGATGAGTTTCCCTTGAATGGCTTCTTTTGCTAAACTCACAAAACGCTTGACTAATAAAGCTACTGTTCTTTGAGTTCTTGTGTCTCTCTCGATACAATCGGCAAAGTTACTTTGCTTTGGGTGCAACCAGTCGGCGATGATTTTTGTGTCTCTGCCGGAGCACCATCTTCACCGTTCAATTCGAATTCATGAGCTTTTAATTGGCACAACAGGGTCAGAGTGTCTGTGTTTGCAAGATTTGTTGTTCCTCTGATTACTGATGTTATGATCTTCCATCTTTTAGGTAAGCCTCTCAAAATCTTCAAGCAGACTTCTTTTTGGGGATATGTGTGTCCAAGCTGTTGCAGTTCACTGATAATGCTTGAGAATCTGTTGTCCATTTGATCAATGGATTCACCAGCCTTCATTTTGAAGTTCTCAAATTTCTGTTTTGCAACAGATAATTTGTTTTCTTTAACTGCTTCAGATCCTTCATTTATCAATGATAGATTGTCCCACATCTCCTTTGCTGTTTTGCAGTCTTTGATTCTCATTAACATGTTGCTATCTAGTGTCTTCAAAATCATGTCTTTTGCAACGATGTCTAGATTTGCTCTTCTCCTGTCATCTTTGGTCCAATCTTTCTTAGGTTTGTCTATCTCCTTCCCTTGATCTGCTCATGTGCCTACCACAGTAGTGATTATGATTGGTCCATCATTAATTACATCCAGCATCTCTTCATGAGTTGCTGCAAGATGAGACAGCATTATTATCTTATATTCATCAAAATTATTAACATTAAAAACAGGTACTTTTGACAAGAAGTTTGAGGAATCCATAAGTGCAAATGAAGATATAAATGTAAATGTATAGAAAACTTAGATTTGAAAACTACTTTGAAAATATGTGTTCTCCTTGTTACCAGAAATTAGATCTGTACAGGTTCTGATACTAGGAACACTGCTCCTATACCAATTGTTGGTCCCAGAGAAGGGTGAAACTATAGTCAGAGGGGGGGGGGGGGGGGTGAATGACTATAGTGGAGTTTCAAAAACTTTTCTTTTGTTTAAAAGCTTTTGGGCAGCGGATAAGTCCATTCTTATTATGTTGTTTTCAAATCGCTTAGACGAATACAAATATAAGTTATGATCTAGGCAATTTAAATAAATGCTATAAAGTAAATTGCAGAAAGTAAATTGACACAAGGCTTATAGTGGTTCAGGGTGGTGTAATCCCTTAATCCACTCTTCTCCTATGATGATTGGAGGAATTCACTATTGTTTTCACAGATACAATAGTATGATTGTCCTTGGCATCCCAAGCTTCACAATCTACAAGACTATCACTCCTTGATCGCAATTGAGCCTTCATGATTCGATTCTCCTTTTGCTGCTCCTTGAGATCAAAATCCTTCAACAGCTGTCACAGACTCAACTCCTTCTCAGATTGCCTCTGATTCAGTTGCTTCAGATTGATGTGAATGTGATTCACAAACTTGCTTGATCAATCTCAGTGCTGAATATGACTTTGTAGCTCTGATGTCTGAGTTGATCGCTAGATGTATCCTTGTAAGTTCAGAGAAGGCTTTTTGAATTGACAGAGTTTCTGCTTGATTTTTCATTTCAGATCGTTGTTTTGTTTTTCTGTCAATGCCTTCTATTTATAGCCTTGAATAACCTTGATTTTGAAATTCCATCCGTTGGCTATATTAATGAGGGAATAATTCTTGATTTTATTCTTGATTCCCCCTTAATTGCATTCTCCTTGATTTCAGTGATCGGATTCTTTCTTCAAACGTATAGCAGAAAATCCGTCCTTGATTGATCATCTATTGATTGTGCATTTAATGCATGATCTTCTGAATCTTCAACATTTATTAAATCTGATCTGGTAGGTATTACTTCACTGTTTTCTGAACGGTTGAGTGATCCTTATAACTTAGCCGTTCTGGCTCTACCTTCACCGTTTTGTCTTCACTCACCAAAGTTAGTTTACTCACCGATTCAATTGCTTTTCTTATTTGCTTGGTTTAAGGAGAATCTTTGTACTTCACTGATACTTGATTGGGGAGAGATCAGTGTACACCATATTTGAATATTAAGTTTCATCACTTGAAACATAACTTAGACTTATCCAAGGTCATCACAGACTTCCTTGGTTATAAGTCAGACCATAGTGTCTTCATTGCTTCTCTGCTGGTGCTTGGCTGGCTTCACTCTGCCGAATGTCTGTTTTTTACTTTGCCGTCCTACCAACTAGTACAATACTTGTCTGACTCAACTTACACAACATGTCAGACTCTAAGTAAAGACTTATATAGAAAATTCTAACTTATTTCAGGCTTGCTATAACAGCTAGTATGACCATCATCGAAACATAATAAAATGTTCCTAACATAATGCAAACGTGAAGTATGGCGGAAATTGATAAAACACATAAACAAAGAGAGCACAGTGATTTAACATGGTTTTCGGCATTGTGCCGACTACACAACGGACAGAAAAGAAGCATTTTTATTATGCACAAAGTTACAAAGATTTTCACACACATTGCATTGATTACAACATTTGTATTTATAAGCACAATTCCCTAAACACTAGCCGCCACAACTTTGTCGGAACTGTCATATATACCCAAGATGTGGACCCCAGCTCCAGCTGTTATCCACTAGATGAAACTTAGCTCCAGCTGACCTTATTAGACTTTTAATAAATAAGCCCGACATAGAACTTAGTCGTATTCAGGAAAAACTCAACAGACAAAACTAACTGTTGACTTCAGAAGAAACTCAGTTGCATTTCACCGAACTAACTTTCTTAGAACTGAATACCCTTACTTAGTTGACCATCATTCTCAGCTCAGTTTCACAGATTAGTTCCACCAATTTATTTATCAGTTTTGATGATCAACTCCTTTAACTGACGAATATCCATCTTGACTTGAACTCTCATTCACAGTACTTGTACCGGATGCATTCGTCAATACCATGATGCTCTTGTGCCAGAATTCGCCACAGAATCCACTCAGACTAATCTGCCCTCAGCTGAGTATCCATTTTCCACATTATAATCTTTGAATATTTAGCAAGTCCAGACATAACTGAAACTTGCTCTGCTGAACATGTTTAGTGAAAATATCAGCAGGATTATCCTTGGTGCTGATCTTCTTCACTACAACCCTCTTCTCAATTCTCAGAAAATGATACCTCACATCAATATGATTGGTTATCTCATGATGAACCTGATCTTTAGATATAAAAATTGCACTCAGGCTGTCACAAAAAATCTCAGCTTGATTTTGATGTAGCCCCAAATCACTGACTAGCCCCTTCAACCAGATACACTCCTTAGCTGCTTCGGTAAGAGCCATATATTCAGCCTCAGTAGTTGATAAATCCACTATAGCCTGAAGAATAGCTTTCCAGCTGAAAATTGAATTCCTCAATGTGAAAACATAACCAATCACTGATTATCTATTATCCACATCACCTGCATAATCAGCATTACAGTACCCTGTGATTAGTTCTCGAGTATCACCTCCAAAAATGAGACCAACATCAGCTGTACCCCTAAGGTACATGGATATTCTTTTCACAGCTTTCCAGTCTTCCTTTCCAGATTGAGCCATACACCTGTTGACTCCACTGATTGCCTGAGCCAGATCAGGCCTAGTACACACCATGACATACATCAGACTGCCAACTGCACTAGCATAGGAACTCTTGACATGTACTCCATCTCCTCTGCTGACTGTGAAGCAAAAACCGACAAATGAATATTTGATACCATAGGAGTATCTATTGGATTTGCAGCAGAAATGAAAAACATGGCCAAAATCTTCTGTATATAGCCCTGCTGAGATAAAAACTTTTTGTTTTGACTTCTATCTCTCCAGATCTCCATCCGTAAAATTTTCATGGCTGCACCCAAATCCTTCATTTCAAACACAACATTGAGAAGGTCTTTCAGATACTGAACATCAAACTTATTTATTGCAACTATCAGCATGGCATACATATATGACAAAAGATAGATGTATGATCCATCTTTCAACTGACTGTTGTAAACACAACAATCATAAAGACTTCTGCTATAACCCAACTGGATCATGTAACTGTCAAACCTTTTATACCACTAATACGAGCTTGCTTTAGTCCATAAAGGATCTTCTTCAACTTGCATACAAACTCTTCCGTTCCAGGAACTTGGAATCCTTCTGGCTAGGTCATGTATATCTCTTTATCTACCTAACAATGTAGAAAAGTTGTAATCAAATCTAACTGCTCAAGTTCTAAGTCATGTTGTGCCACCATTTCTAGTAACACTCTGATTGAAGTATGTCTGACTACTGGTGAGAATATCTCATCAAAGTCCACCTCTTCTTTTTGACTGAACCCTCTTGCAACCAAACATGCCTTATACTTAACTCCTTTTTCCTCAGTTATTCCTTCCTTCTTCTTGAAGATCCATTTGCAAGTAACAACTCTCCTATCAACTGGTTGTTTAACTAGATCCCAAGTTTGATTCTTCAGTAATGACTTCATTTCATCTCCCATGGCAGTAAACCACTGAGATGCTTCAAAACATGTCTCTGCTTCTGATGTGATCCAGCCCAAGAAGACTGAAGAGCAGAGCAAAGATGGGCTTGGATGAGGTATTAATTAGGTATTGGACTTGTTTTATTTTATTTTGTATTGCTTTTAGTTAATAAAGGTCTTCCGGGTTTAAATTGTAGTAAGGTCCATCAAAAAATGTGTCTATATGATAGTATATTGGGTCGAATGTTCTTATTCAGCAAATAAAAGTTATATGGGCTTATAAGAGTCAAGTTAGGTCCATCAGTAAATAAAGTGGCGAAAATTAATAAGTAATTTAACCCACATTGTTTAGGAGATTGTTAGTCTTTGATTTTGTAGCCTATATAAAGGCATCCAATGTACAATTTTATACAATCGATTATCAAGATCATTATTATTATATTGAGAGAAGTTTCTCTTGGTTAAGTCGATTTGGCATAATTTTATCACTTGCGAGTGAGTGTTCTATTCGTCGTAGAGAACCACCCTTCAAGAACGAATCAGCTTTTTTCAAACGAAACGTTGAAGTATTATTGGCCTATCTCTTAGTTGGATTGTAAAGGACTAGGTTTTTAGCTCGTCGTTGATCCCTTAGGATGTTCATGGGCACGTTCTGATCGTGTTTCCTACCCAGAATCGCATCAGTTGGTATCGGAGCTCAGCGACTAAGGTATTAAATATTCCCGTTTTTTTAATATTTGTTCTTTAATTTCGTCAATTACAAAAAAAAAAAATTCTTATTTTCTTTTTCTTAAAATTTTGAACCCTATTCCCCAAGAACAACCTTAAAACCTTCAAATCTTCATAATCCTACCCGGAATATTTGAAGATCTTCAAACTTCATCGCAACAACCCTAATTTTCCAGACCCTGTTTTTGTATTAGTTCGTTCCCTAACCAAAACACCTTCGAACGACCTGAAATTGTTACCAGAACTAAATCACCCTGTTATCTAAAATTTCTCTCTTGACTTCATCTCGTAATTCGAAGCATATCCTATTTAAAATTGCCCCACATCAGAGATCACCATGTCTGAATATCTGCCGCGGTAAATTTGTTAACGATTTTGATTTGAGTGGGTTAATCGAATCCAAATTACCTCACAATTTGAGGACTTATGGGAAAATCTCTGTTAAACCACTTTTTATTCTGATTTTTTCCAAATTCGTTGTAGTTTGGTCGCAATGGGCACCGTAAGACACTACTATCAATCTGAATTTTTTTTACAGATTGCACCAGTTGTTGAGAAACACTTGTTTGATCGACTTTTATACGTCCAAAAGATCTGAAATTTACATATTGTTTAGGGCTAAATTATAGTGATTTTCACATATATATTATACATCAATTTCCCCTATATATGTATTCCTTTCATAGAAATTGAGCTATATATTCAAATATTGAGTGAATGAGGTTTTCAACGGTTAAATATGAAAACGTATCAATTTATACGATTATTTGATTGTTTTATATGGTTTTGGATATTGTTACGTTTTTGTGGTGTTTGGATGCATTGTAGATACATGTTTTTGACTTGGAAGAGGATAAAGATGGAGATAAAGCTTGGAATGAAGCATTCAAGCAGCCGAACTTCCGACGCAATTCTTGATATGATATACACTGATTTGACTCTCGACCTCAAGAGAAGAGTTGTAGTGCTTGAAGAGAGGATTCTACAGGATCTTGAATCACTTCATTCCGACTTACAAGGCCCGAGATATGAGCGTTACAAGTTTGGATAATGATGCTGTGGTATTGGAAAATCCCGAAAAATACTCGGGATACGACGGGCTAATCAAAAATGCGTTTTCTGAAGAAGAGTCCTTAATGAAAGTTGTAGAGTTTTCCAAGGGCTTAATTATGACATTCGGATCATAATTTTTGGAGGTCTACAACTCAAGATATGAATTTTAGAAGTTGCAGAGCGATAATTCAAAGAAGTTAAGTTGCGCAAAGAATCTTCTTCAAACGGGCGCTCATGGTGTTAAACGTGCGTCCCAGGGGCTAATTTACATACAGAGAGTTCAGATCGCATGTGAACCAGCGTTCATCCTCCTGGACGAGCGGCGTCCGTTATAATGAACGAGCGCTTGGAAGCCGCCTCGAAGAACCGACTTACTCCTCTCCATACACAAATGACATATCTCATCCTAATTCATTAGGATTTGTTCCACCATAATTTAATTGATTTAGCCGACATACTCATATCTATAAATAGCAGCAGCCTCTTTTACCCTATTATTCATGAAATAATTCATAATACAACAACACAAACCAAGACAGCAGTAATTGGGGCTCTTCAAGGCCGGTCACCCGAGCCTTGTGCTCGGGTGAACCGAGGTTAGATTAGGAGTAGATTATGTAGCTTTTCTTTTTCGTTTCCATGGAGTTCAACCATTGTTCAAGACTATGTGAGTTTGATTTTCAATTTATTTAATTCCAGTTTTTCTTCATGATGTTTGGTTCAGCTTGTATTTTTCTATGCGTTCTTTGATGCCATGAGAATAGATTGGAAAATTAGTTCTCTATTGATGTTTACAATACGGAAGTTGCGTAACGATAGATCACCATAGAAAGATAGGGTTTTTAGCCGTTGATTAAGTGACAAGTTAATGAGTTATTGATCTAGGTTGTTAGGTTCTTTAAAAACGAGAGTTAATTGAATCTACACCCGAGTTTTGTTTGGTACATCGATCTCAACACTCGAAAGATGAGAGATAGATAATTGAATTCACTACGGAAGTAGGCATTCATAGCTTGAGAGATAAATTCACTAAGAGATTAGGGATTTGTGTCTCGTGAGAGGGTGAAACCACAAATCGAATTAGAATCATGAGATTTAACTAGAATTGAAATCACTTAGGTTTGTACTTTGGTTGTTCCCATGTTTCCTTAGATTAGTTTGTTAATTTTGTTCTTAGGTTAGATTTATTTTGATTGTTCTTTTATGTTTTTATGTTTTTATGTTTTTGCTTTTCGTTTATTTGTTTTTATGAGTAGCAATTGAGTGGATTACTAGGATTAGATTCTACATCCCTTTTCCCTGTGGATCGACCCCTTACTCATTACGCTCTACTAGCAACAACCCGATGTTTTGGTCGGTTAGGAGTTAGTTTTGCATGGTAGTTAGGGTTATAAATTTTCTTTTGTTTTTATTGATGCAAAAATCTCCGCAACACATATCCTCTTTTAAAATGTTTTCTACAACTTTTGTCTTTTGAGTTTTTCTGGATACGTAGTAGTTTGGTCATTAAATACGTGGGTTTCACACCCTGGGTGTGAAAATTTTCACATGTGAAATTCCGCTGTCAAAAAAATTTCATTACGGTTGAGCATAGAGGTGAGTGTAAACAGGAGTGAACTGTCAGGGTGTGAATCATTGAAAGGAGCGATGTTTGTGGTAAAGAAAATTTTGAGTAGTGTTGTGAAGGCAAAGGATAATGTGCATCGAGAAAAGGATTTTCATACGAGGTGTTTGATTAGTGGGAAGCTTTGTTTGGTGAAAATTGATGCGGGAAGCTGTGGGAACATGATAAGTACTGAAGTTGTCTCCAGACTAGCATTCCTACTACACCTCATCCTCAAACATATATGTTGCAAGGGCTCAAAGATTTTGGTGAAATGTGAGTTACCAAACATGCCCTAATATCTTTTAATCTTGGTAAGCTGGATGATGAAGTTTTATGTGATGTAGTCCTAATGTATGTCTGTCATATCCTACTCGAGAGACCGTGGTATAATGATAGGAAAGTTACGTATGATGGGTATATGAATAGCTACAACTTGCGCCATAAAAGGAAGAAACCTACACTCCTTGCATTATCCCCCCGAAGATGCCCACAAAAATCAACTCAAACTGTTAGCCAAGAGTGAGGAAAAAGAAAGAAACACAGAGATTGTAAACATTCAAGAGGAGGTAGTCCAAGAGTCTATTGAAGAAGATGCAATCGCCTAGGAGATGAGAGTGTGGCAGAAGTAGTTAACGATAATGAGGCAATTGTTGTGGACGAGATAGTGCACCTGGATGAGACATTTGTTGATGGTTTTGTTGCGAGTGATGTTGAGTGTGAGGAGTTTCATGCTCTTTGTGATGAGTTGGAAAGTGCTGCAAGTGATCTCCAAGTTGTTGATGCCAGAGTGGAATTTTCTGAAGCGTCTGTTTTGGAGAAGAAAGAAGATTCTATGATACTCAATTCTTGTTCCAGCCTTGTTGACTCTTCTTTGCAGGTACATGGCGTTTACCCAGTTGAGAAAAGCTCGTTGCCTATGGTGGTTCTTGATCATGATCACATTAGTGGCAAACCTGCGCATACTTATTCAGATCCATTTTTGGCGATTATTGACACTTGTTCGACTACAATTTGGCATCATTATTATTTTATTCCTTAATGGGCAGTGCTCTACGGGTTTCTCAACTCGAAGTCTCAATATTTTGATGATCCACTTTTGAGGAATTACTTCGCAACAAAGCAAGCCATTGATAAGAATTTATTTCTTTGACTCGTATTGAATCCCAGTGTTCGTGTGGTGATCTTTTGGCTTTGTTCAAGTTTTATTGGTAACGGTGCTTGATTTATAATGTCCTAGTGATTCGAGGATGAATCCTTTCCAACCGGGAGGGAATGGTGTGATCCAGCCCAAAAAGACTGAAGAGCAGAGCAAAGATGGGCTTGGATGAGTTATTAATTAGTTATAGGACTTGTTTTATTTTATTTTTCACTGAGTTTAGTTAGTAAAGGCCTTTCGGCCCTAAATTGTAGTAAGGCCCATAAAAAAAAGGTGCCTAGATAGTATATTGGGTCAAGTGTTCATTTTCAGAAAATAAAAGCCATTTGGGCTTATTAGAGTCAAGGTAGGTCCATTAGTAAATAAAGTGGCGAAAATTACTAAGTAATATGTCCCACATTGCTTAGGAGATTGTTAGTCTTTGATTTTGTAGCCTATATAAAGGCATCCTATATACAATTTTATACAATCAATTAAGAAGATCCTTAATATTATATTGAGAGAAGTTTCTCTTGGTTAAGTCGGTTTGGCTTAATTTCATCACTTGCGAGTGAGTGTTCTCTTCGTCGTAGGGAACCACCGTTCAAGAACAAATCAGTTTATTTCAAGCGAAATGTTATAGTATTCTTGGCCTAGATCTTAGATTGGATTTTCGAGGAGTAGGTTTTTAGCTCGTCAATGATCCCTTAGGAGGTTCCTAGGCACATTCCGATCGTGTTTCCTACCCGGAATCACATTAGTTTCCCTGTAAGTAGAAGGTTCCAAACCATCAACTTCTTCTATAACTTGAAGTGCATATCCAGCCAAATCATCAAACCCATACCTCTTAGGAGGTATCCCAACATTAGATCTTCTAGCTCTACCGACATCAATACTTTGCTGACCAATATCAGTTGGTGGCTAAGCTGACCCTTGTTCAGCTAACTGGCTTGGACTCAATTCTGGTTCAGTAACTAGATTAGATGAAAACTGACTTTGATCAGTTGATTCTTGCATCTCAACTGACTCCAACTGAAGCTCAACCTTATTGTCAATTTTCTTAGTATCAACACTGGTTTCAGACTCAATAGTCCCTCTCACTAATGAACTAAGCATAGAATTTTCATAAAAAACTACATCTTTGTTGAGAATAACTTTGTTTTCTGCTGATGAAAAAATTCTAAAACCCTTTACTCCATCACTATACCCCACAAACCATCCTTTCTTGGCTCATGGTTTCAACTTCCCTTCACTCCCATGATAGAACTAAATAGTCAGCAGGCTTGCCTGACCACATCTCAAAAGATGTTTTGAGACTGATCCCTGTGGGAGGACTCTAGTTGATTAATTAAATAGCAATATGTTGCTTACAACCTCTGCCCAAAATCTCATTGACAAACTAGCATTAGAGAGCATACATCTTGCTCTCTCTAGAAGAGTTTGATTTAGCCTTTCAGCTACCCCATTCTGCTGGAGTATTCCTGACGGTATGATGTCTGGCAATACCCTCATTTCTGCAAAAATCATCAAACTCAGTCCAGTAGAATTCCAGACCATTAGATGTATGAAGCCTCTTGATCTTCTTCCCCAACTGATTTTCAACTAGATCCTTCCATTGCATGAAGCTCTTGAATACCTCACTTTTGTGTTTCATCATCACCACCCAAGTTATCCTTGAATAGTCATCTAAGAATGACACAAAATATCTGTGACCACCCAATGACTATCCACATCTTAGGTTCAGGCGCCGATGAGCACATTGAACAATCCATGTGGCTGAGAGCCCTCACAGCCCAGGCACAATGACACATTTATCAGGGGCGTGCTCTACCACTGAGCTAATAGCCCATTGTGCGAGCCTCCCACCGGGGCCCCGGCCACTATGCCAAAGCGAGAGAAACCCTACCCCTCTCTTTACCTCTTTCATCCCCACGTCGCCGCATGGAGGGACACGGGGACGTGAAAAAAGGGATCCTATCAACTTGTTCCGACCTAGGATAATAAGCTCATTGCTTTGGTCTTACTTCACCGTCGAGAAAGGAAATAAGACTTCGATCGCCAAGTTTAAGTCATAATAAGCTCATTGGTTTGGTCTTATTTCTTTTTGGGTGTGAAGAAGTGCCAAACCAAAATACCCAACAATCATTAGCTCTCCCTGAAAATGAGATGATCGAGTCACACGTTCCAGTACGTCTACCTTGTTACAACTTCACTACCGTTACTAGCCCTGCCTTTGACACCCCCTTGCGGTTAAGGTAATGACTTCGGGCATGGCTAGCCTCCATAGTGTGACGGGTGGTGTGTATAAGGCCTAGGAACAGATTCACCGCCGTATGGCTGACCGGCGATTACTAGCAATTCCGGCTTCATACAGGCGAGTTGCAGCCTGCAATCCTAACTAGGGATGGGTTTTTGGGGTTAGCTCACCCTCGTGAGATCGCACTCCATCTTTGATGATCCCGAACAATCAAAATGAATCTAATCAAGTGATGACTTTGTGTTGTGTACCCCTTTTGATAACTTGCCCAAATGAAGATTCCCAAACACACAATGCTCATAAAAGTCCAGATGCTTGACCTTACATCCCTCAAGAAGATCATTATGAGAAAGAACTTTAATCCCCTTTTCACCCTTGTGACCCAGTCTCATGTGCCACGGTTTTGTAGGCTTTGACTGATGAATCTCAGCAGATGCCATAGCAGCAGACCCAGATACAGCTGATCCTTGTAGAATATACAAGGTCGTTTTCTTAATTCCCTTGAGAACCACAACTGAGTTATTATAGACACTCAGCACTCCACCTTCACCTTTGAAATTGAACCCTCTATTGTCTACAAAACCGAGAAATACCAAGTTCTTGGTCGTCTGTGGAACATGTCTAACTTCACTCAGTTTACGTAATCTACCATTCTCCGTCCTCAAAAAAACTGAGGCAATCCGAACTACCTTGTAGACCTTGTTGTTTGCCATAGGTATATTGTTGAGTATTTTATGGTCCATAGTTAAGTAATGATTAATTTTCAAAAGCCCTTCTTTGTGTTTACATTATATTGTATAATTTTAAGTATTTATATTATACACTATGTCACTAATAGGCCCTGAAGTAACGCTTACAAAAGTGGCCATCCTTTTATATTTAATGTGTTACACGTTGAATTTATGCATTCATGATGTGTTGGATCAAATTCTTCATCTATGGGCCAAAATTTACAAAGCCCGGTTTTTAATTTTATTTAGCCAGCCCGATCATTTCTCTCCTCATATCATATCACATAACCTAATTCCCTATCTCACCCAAATCTTACATAGTATTTTGAAATGAATGGTAGTCTTCCCCTCAACCATTACTCTTCCTTATTCTCGGAAATTGAAATGCCATTTCCTAAAAAGCCGATCTTGCATTTACTCCTCTGCTTTATTCTTCAATTCTACAAATCGTATTACCGTTCCAGCCTCTTCTTTTCACACGCTCAATACCTATTATGGTAAGAACCAATTCTGCATTGAATCGTTCCAATCAAGCAACCACGTGTGGTAAAACCATTTTGGGAAGGTTTGGTTGAAGAGCTGCCATCATTATGCCATATCTGTGCTGATTCGACTTGATTTAAAGCTGATTTCAATCTCTGCAATGCGTGACTTCACTCGAAGGCATTGATTTGAAGCTATCAGCTATGATAGGTGATATCTTTCTGTTAATATCGTATCTTTTATCATTTAAATTTTGATTTAGAATAGAAAATTTGCCTGATTTTCTTGGCTATTGTTACTATTGAAGGTTGAATATGAAATGGTGGGACTTTGCCTCTAATTTATTGCTAATTCGAGCTATTAAAGCCCTGATTTTAGGATACGCAGTCAACGTCTCTTACAAGGGGGATTCGTTCTTGTTAATATCGTAATTCCTATCATTTATTGACACTGATATTCAACATTTACCATGCTTATTTTTCGGTATATTGTTTTGACAGCCTTGGTCACAATAGCATGGTCAACTCAATGAATCTGCCTCTGATTATGATCTAGTTCATGATTCGTGTATTGTAGTTTTCACGTACTGAATCTGGAACTGTTGGTCCCAGAGAAGGGTAAAAGTATAGACAGAGGGGGGGGGGGGGGGGTGAATGACTATACTGGAGTTTCAAAAATGTTTCTTATAATTAAAAGCTTTTGGGCAGGAGATAAGTCCCTTCATAAAAGTTGTTTCAAAGTAGATTATGCACACACAGAGTTTGAATAAAATGCAGTAAGTAAATGTTGTAAAGTAAAGTGCAGTAAGTAAATGAACACAAAAGTCTATAGTGGTTTAGGGTGGTGTAATCCCTTAATCCATTCTTGTCCTGTGATGATTGGAGGAATTCACAATTATCTTTCACGAATACAATAGTAAGATTGTCCTTGGCTACACAAGCTTCACAATCTCCAAGACTATCACTCCCTGGCTACAAAAGCTTCATGACTCGACTCGCTTTCAACACCCGCTCCTTGGGAACAAATCTTCAAAGAAATATAACAAACACAACTCCTTCCCAGATGGCTCTGATTGAGTTGCTTGACTGGGGTGTGGATTGAATTCACAAGGAGGTTGATCAATCTCAGTGCTTGATGTAGAATTATAGCTCTGAATGCTGAGTTGATCACTAGATGTGTTCTTTTAAGTTTATATAGAAGTCTTGAGAAATTGACAGAGTTTCTGCGAGTTCTTGTATATTCAAATCATTTTTTTTCTGTCTGTCAATGCCTTCTATTTATAGACTTGATAATCCGTCCGCTGGCTATATAATGTGGATAATAATCCTTGATTCTTCCTTGATTTTAGTGATCCGGATTTTCTTCAAACGTCAATCATAAAATTCGTCCTTCATCGATTCTGCAATAATTACTTGATCTCTTTGTTTCCCGCGTTCTGAATAAATATAGATGGTATATCTTACTCTGCTGTTCCTTCACTTGACCGTTGATTGATCGGTTAAGGGACTTAGCTATTGCAATATTTCTTTACTACAATTCCTTACTTAGCCGATATAAGATTTACTCAACCGGATTACAGCTTTCCTTGATTCTTTGATTTTCCAAGAGTATTTGTACTTCACTTATCCTTGATTTGTGTGAGATCAGTGTACACCATATTAAAACAATGAGTTTCATCACTTGTAGTATAACTTAGACTTATCCAAGGTCATCACAGACTTCCCTGGTTATTAATCAAATCCATAGGTCTTCATGCTTCTCTGCTGGTGCATGGATGTCTTCACTCTGCCAAAATTCTGTTTTACTTAGCCATCCTACCAACTAGTACAATACTCATCTGAATGAATTTATACAACATGTCAGACTCAGAGTAGAGACTTATACAAATATTTCAAACTTATTTCAGGTTTGCTATAACAACTGGTATGGCCATCATCAAAACACATAAAATGTCCTAACAATTTCCCCCTTTTTGATGATGCCAAAACCCTCATAAGCCTGAACATAAGTAAGCATAAAATAGAGTAAAACTCATTAATTTTATTCATCCATGAAGGGTCAACAAAAGGACTGAGTCAAAAGGCAAAACGAGAAAATTATTACAATCTACTTATTTTCTTGAAATCTTATACCTTTTGCTTGTATTGTCCTTACCCTTGCCCTTGAAACTTCCAGGCTTATTGCTACCTTCCCTTTTTAGGCAGCATCAAACATTTCTTCTAGAATCTTATTGGTTTCTTCAGATACCTGGATGAGAATGTCAAGCTGCTTTGTGGAGTGATCCAAGATACTGCCCATGGTCTGAATTTGATGAGTGCGCTCATTCAGTGTGTCCACTATGTGGTTGAGTTTACCTTAAAGTGTCTCTGCCAAGAATTCTAGATTTTTCAAGACATGATGGGGAATTAGATGCTGCAGGTTATAGAGTAAGTCTCCTTGCCTCTCCATCACTGCATCATGAACTTCAATGTGACTGATCAAGGCCTCAATCTTTTGATTAATTGAGGTGTAATTTCTTCTCAAAGAAGTTTTCAGATTCTCTCTGCTAATATGATGTCTCTCCATGTCCACTATCAGTGGATTGATATCCAAGTTGAAAGCTCTGTGTGAAGCTTCATGTGCTCGTGCAGATGCATCGGTTGGTTTCTCCTCTTATTCCTATTTTTCTTCTTTTTCAATATCTGGATCAGATAGAGATTGTTGAGATTCCCTGGTATCTCCATCTTGTGGAAGGACTGAGCTGCTTCTTCTTGTACTGGAGTCTCAACTCCTTCTGCTAACATTCCTCCTTGGTCAATGCTATGGGTCCTTTCAGGATCAGCTGAGTGAGTTTCCTCAGCTGGTTCACTCTGCTGTTTTTCTTCAAGAGACTTACCCTTTTAAATAACATCATGGGGGATCAATTTATCATCAGAATCCTCATCCTCAAGATCATCATCTTTTGTAAGATGAACCTCTTCATCATCCTCGTTCTCTTCTCCATCTTCATCTGATGGAGTTAGATAGTATGCTTCCTCACCTTTTTCCATTTCTTCAGGATGGAGATATTCCGCTAGATCTTCTTCATCATCACTGATCACAAGAGGTCTGTCTTTATTGCTTGGTAGACTCATTTGTTGAACTTTTGCTGTTTGAGATTTGGTTTGTCTACCGACCCCAGAAACACTAATCTCTGAAAGCGTTCTCTTCTTTTCTGATACAATCTGCTGCTTTTTTGTTGGCTTAATGTAAGTGAACATCACCTTTGACTCATGAACTTTGTATAACTGAATTGATCTCACTTTCATTTGATCAAACATATATTGGAGAGGAATCCCATATGATTTCTTCTCCTAGAAGATATCCTGCTTTTGTTGGCCTATGTTTGCTGCAAAATTTCCCAGATCAATCTCTCTTTGAAATTTCTCCTTCAGCAGGTTGAAAAAGTAGGCTGCCTAGGTTAACTGAAGACCTTGATAGATAATGGCCATCAGTTTGGTCTTGACCTCGGTCATACCATGCATAGACCATTTCTTTCCTTCAATGTTCTTTGTGATCAAGTGATAAAACTCAGCAAAAGGCATTTTGAGCACCAATCTAGAGTAGTTGAGTTTCTTTGCTGCCCATCTTGGGTTCTTTGCAATCTCAGCCCAGAAGGTGTGGAGATTGATCTTTATTTTCTTTATCTCTACTAGTCCGGTTTTAGAGAGATTTAGACATCTGTGGAGGAGACCTGGAGTGATTACCAATTCTCGGCCAAACATATTGCTGATGATGCTGTCGAGGGTGCCATTCTTTGTGCTAGGAACATACTCTGTGTTTTGCCAGAAGGAAATTAGGGTTTCATAGCGTATGCCTGTGATTGGGGGATTGAGGAAGGTCATTAGCCCCAGATTGTTGCATCCATTCACTAATCTTTGTGCTTGTGGATCATTATTGCACACACAGAGGTAGTTCTCAGGTCTAAAAAATGATCCAGTAACGATCGATTTCTCATACTGCTTTCCAGTTTGTGTGCTTGAAGAGGATGATGCCATTGTCTTAGACAATGTAGGACTGAAAAACATCAAATTTTAGAGGAGGTAGGGTTTTAGAATGCAAAGAAATCAAAGAACTTTCTGAAAACCTCTAAGTTTTGTTTATATAGAAGAAATTTGATAGTGTGAATGCAGTTGAATATGGAAGGATTTTGTGAAGTAATGTCGTGATTAGGTATATATAAATCACAGTTTTTTAGTGTAGTGGGAGAGTGGATTGAGGTAATGACCAATCCCAGGAATTGAGACGTTGACATCATTCCTTCAATTCAAACAATAACCTCCACGCAATAAAATAAAATCCACGTGGGTAATCTTCCATAAATTAATTCTTCATAAATCCTCTGATCTTCCAAATGTATAAAAGTGATTTTTTTCACACTTTACTTCGTTGATTTCTCCAAAGTATTCAGCGGTGGAGTAACTTGGCTGGTCACTAAGCCGGTGTAGTGACTTCTTTATTGAGCTGTTGTATAAACCGTTCCTAACAATTAGTGAAGTGGACTTCGCTAGTTACTAGTGCCTTACCTGCCAAATGAGCGCACCCAAAATGGAAAAGGTTCAGTTAGCTGGTGAAGTCACTCTACTTATTACTCCAGTTAGCTGCTCCGTCTTACATAATCAATTTCAATCATTCCCATCTTAGTTCTCAACATACACAATCTTTCATGACTGAGTGGTTTTGTAAAAATATCAGCCAATTGATTATCAGTAGATATGTGTCTTAACATAACATCTTATTTCTTCATGTGATCTCTGATAAAATGATGTCTCACATTTATGTGCTTTGTTCTTGAATGAAGAACTGGATTCTCAGTAATGGCTATTGCACTTGTATTGTCACGCATGATTGGAATTGTCTTCTCACCTAATCCATAGACTCTCAGTTGCTGTCTGATCCTGTTGGTCCCTTGAAAAGACTTTGGTTAAGTTTAGAGGGGGGGGGGGGTGAATAAACTTAACACTTAAAACTTTTGGAGTTAACAAACTCAGCAAGTTCAATAGCCTCACTTGATCGCTTCAGAGAGTCTGGCGACACTTCGCAGAGTCTGGCGGCAAACTTCAAGATGTCTCGCGACTATTGATTTTGCTTAATTTGTTGCAGCGGAATATATTCATGTTAAGCCTTATTACTTGTTGTTAAAATATGATACTAAGTATTAGATACTCAGTAGTGTAAGTGTGGTATTCAGTTGCAAGTTTCAGTAGATTGATGTGCTAAATATACTAAATGCAGAATGTAAATGCAGAAAGTAAGTAGGCAATTTTTATAGTGGTTCCCGGAGGTGTAATCCTGTCAGTCCACTCTTCTCCTATGATGTTTGAGGTAATTCACTAGATATCTTTGAGGTAGCAGTTACAAAAATCCCTAAGGTGTCTGTCCTTCACCAATAACTATGGCTTCACAAACGGAACACTTGGAACAGGTAGGATTGTTGCTCCAAAGTCTTCCACTGGTCCTTGAAGGGAATGATTGCCTCTTCTCCAGCTCCACCACAAACAACAGTCCTTTACACACAAAGGTGCTTCAATGTCTTCAGCAGGTTTCTAATAAAAGAAAGTTTGAATCAAATAAGTGATTCGGCCTTCAACAGCTTGATCAGGATGATATGATCAGCAGCTTGGATTCTTCAAGTGTGTAAACTTGATGTAGCTTGATAACTGATTACACTTGAAGAAGTTTACTGGATCAGTAGCATTAATGTTCAGTATGGTCAGCAGAGTGACTTCTTGATAAGAGTCTAAAGCTAAAGATTATCTGTTATTTTTCTCTTATAAATCAGCATTGTTTCTGTATCAAGGGTCTTCTATTTATAGGTGAGACTCCTTGTGATTATGTTTGAAATTCAAACATAGCCATTTCAGATTTGTCCCATTTTGACTTGATTTCTGTCTCTGTACATAGTACTGACACTATCAGTTTACTTTTTGTTAGATTTCAGACTGTTGACCTTTTGACTTGTATCCATTGGATAAACATCTGTTTATTTCCAACGTCCCTTTAATCTTAGCCATTGATTTGTCGAAAAAACCAAGAGTTGTTATTAGTCATTTTACTAGTAATCTTCCAATGTAACCTTTGATTAAATCGAAATATATGTTCATCGACTTTCTGTGTATGTAAGTCTGCTGAAATAAATATTAGTCAGCTGATCCAAGGTTGCTGTGTTTTTAATACACTGCAGCTGACTTCTCTTATATCTAACTTTTTATTATTAAGTTAGATTACACCATTTTAATCATAACTAAGTTCCAATCACCATTTAACTTGTGGAACTTAGACCTTGTACACAAGGTATATGCAACCAGTTTAGGTCATCATAGACTTCCCTAAATTCTGATTCCATATCCTTGACTTTAAATAATAAGTTTGATCCCTTAGCCTTCAATTACTGAGTTTGAACCCTCAGCCTTCAGTCTTCAGTAGGTTCTTAAACTAGTCTACTGACTCAGGTATCCTACTGATCTGGATAGGTCTGCTGATGAAAGTCAACTGACCTTTTACAGTGCTTGTTTGATCAAACCTATATAAAGATCAAGCTCTAATAAGCCTAAACATTTGATCTAGATATCTTTTTTCCTTTGCTCTATAACAGCTAGTCTGGCACTCATCACTAAAACTTAAAATAAGTCCAACAATTTTCCCTTTTTTGGTGATGATGCCAATACCCTCCATACAGCAAAGCAAAAGAGTAAAAACAAAAACAGAACAAACTTAGTCATTTCTCATTATAATCAGTTGTTCAAAAGGTATTACAATCTATATTCAGCAAAAATAAAAAGCAGGTGTAAGTATGCTGATCTAGTTCTTTCTTTCTCTTTCTTGTCTTTCCTTCTCTTGCTGCTCATGATATTCCCTTATCTCTCTAACCATATCTCTCATCCATTGATTCTCAATAAGGGAAAAATCAATGTGAGGATTCACTTCCTTCCACCATTTCCATGCCTCAGGTAGAGTAAGGTTGATTTAGTGTACTCTAAAACCTAAACGCATGTATAGCTGTTTAAACTCATCAAGTGAATCTCTTGCTGATGTAGTAGGTAGACTCCTTCCACCTCTACCACCTCTTCCACCTCTTCCACCTCTGTGTGAAGATCTTAAGGCTTTAACTCTTGCTTCCCAAAAGTTAAGCCCCAAAAAGGAATTTTTTTCCCTCAATTGTCATGGTAAGGTCTTCTCTTGTAATAGTAAAGCTTCTTGTATTCCTTGAAAAGATCATCAATTAGTGGAAGTCGCCAGGTGCAGGTTCTCTGAATGCATTGGTGTCAGCCTCCCACCTCTTTTGTGCAAAGATTTTTGCAGCCTCTTTCGCTACTGCTGTCTGGCTCTCTTCCCCCTTATTGACATCATCAAACAGCAGACAATGAACATTATCCTGTGTGATCACCAAGTTGTTCAGTTGACCCTCCATGATTTCAGTTCTAGTGTCAACTGTAGTGATCCTTTCTTGCATTGTCTACTCTAGTAGATTGATCCTCTCAGTGAACTTAGGATCCAATCCAGCAGGGTAAAGTGTTCCAGCAGGTTCAGCCACAGCAGGCTTGGGTGCCTCAGGAAGTTTATCAAGTTTCTGGTGAATGGATGTAAACTAATCTTTCAAGAACTTATCCTTGAGTGTATTGCCTTGTTTTATTCCCTTTACATCTTGGGCAAGACCAGCAAGAGCATACTGAGTGGAAGTAATATTAGAGGCAACTGTTTCAGTGGTTCTCCCTCTATTTTCCACTAGATTCATCAAATCTTCAAACCTTTGCTCTTGCCTGTCAAGTTGAGTTCTTAACCTTATAATGTCACTTCTGACTGCCCTCAACTCATCCATCACCTGTGCTGGTACCCCACCAGCCATTCCTCCGGCCATATGTCCAACAGATTCATCACTAGGCTCTTCCACATTGTATTGTGCCCTTTGTCTGCTGACAACCATGGCCCAGCTCATATCCCTTCCAGCAAGGTGAGGATCTTCCTCAACTACATCTCCAAAAATTTCCTCCAAGATTGGATCTTGGGCAGGCTCCTCAAAAACTGGTACAAATGCTTGTTGTGATTCAGCAGCAATAGGCTTGTTGTGATTCAGCAGCAATAGGTTCTTCCTCAGGTATTTGTAACTCCTCATCACTGAAGTCATAGTCCAGCAGCTGTTCATCCTCATCAATAACATCAGTCTGATGACTATCCTTCCCTTCAGTGACCTTAA
This sequence comes from Gentiana macrophylla, assembly GCA_026214975.1. Taxonomy (NCBI): domain Eukaryota; kingdom Viridiplantae; phylum Streptophyta; class Magnoliopsida; order Gentianales; family Gentianaceae; genus Gentiana; species Gentiana macrophylla. Next base: position 58,774,001 of record CM047805.1, read on the forward strand.
CTCCAGTAGGCTCTACTACAGCAGCCTGTTCTTCAACAACAACAGAGGTTCCTCATAACCCATTGTCAGTTCCAACCTTTGTCCAGGTGCTGTTTGGTCCTCAGCAACCTGTACCACCAGTTCCGACCTTTGTTCAGGTGCTTTTTTGGTTCTCATCAACCTGAACCTCCTCAAGTTGTAATGGTGATTCTTCCACACCCATCACTATGTCCATCCCCTGTCCAATCACTTTCTGTTCCTTAGTGATTAGGACTCTCTCTTCTACACAAATAAAAGGAAAAGTTGCCATGTTTTCCTCCAGAATTCCTCCAGCATTAGCAATCTTTTGTAGATCCTCAGCAGATTTAGATATAGTGCCATGAGTATCAATCCACTCTTGATATTGAACTGGATCTTCAGAACTGATATCAGGCTCACTATGTTCAATTACATTCTCTTCATCCAAATCTTCAGTCTGCTGATCCTCAGGATTCATATCAGCCTCCACAACCTTGAATGCATCAGATGTGCCAACCATCCTGTTGCCTCCAAGGTTTATCCCATCATTGATTAAGGCCTCCAAATCATCTATGGTGAGATCTTCCAAATCCTCATCCATTTGACTAGTCTGCCGCCCTCAAAGCACTCCGCCAAAGATCGATGAGACTGCTTCTCAACCTGGTTCATTTATCATAGCAGTTCCACTGGCTTCTCCTTGATGTAGGGGATGACCATCATTAGAATCAGATGATGATGAATCATCACTATTTGGTCCATCCCTAGGAGTCTTGAACATAATACCTCCTTCTCCCTTCTCTTTTTCAATAATTTCCATCAGCCTCATTTCTAGCAGGGAGGTATTAACCAAGTCAAGCAAATTATCCACTCCTAACTTTTCAAAAGCCCACTCCTCAAAGTCTGTCATAGGCTCAGCAGCTGATTTTTGTCTCTTATAAAATCCAAACTTCCATTGAAAATAATCAGCAACCAGCAGGAGTGTAGGATCAACATACCCTTCCTTATTTTTCTTTTCTTTTCTTTCAAAGGGCATAGTTGGCTTTCTGGGAGCTGTCTGTCCATTTTGCTGACCTCCAAAGGTCTCAACAAGCAGATTCAGAGTTTCCTCAACAGATGCTTCTAGGTCAGTAGGTTTCTTAGGTTATACATTTGTACCTACCACCTCAATCTGCTCCACACTTTGTTCCCCCTGACTTACATGCTCATTAGCAGGGTCAACAACAGATTGCGCTTCCCCCTGAGGTATTGCAGAAATTGCAATGTCGTGTATCGATGTATCAATATCCACAGCAGGTTCAGACTCAGTAGTCTGCCGTGGTTCTTCAGTAAGCTCAACAGGTTGCTCAACAAAAACCTCTCCAGTTCCAATAGGCTTAACAATTTTTAAAGGTTCAGCTTCAATAGCCTCTTGTTCTTCTTCTTCCCTCTGTTCTTCATGGATCCTTAATTCCTTGCCTTTTCCATGCTTCTTTTTCTTAGCAATTTCCTTCATTCTCTTGGAAAGTTGCTCTGATTCAACTTTAGCAGCTTTCCTCTTCCTTCTAGATTCAGCAGGGTCAGTAACCTCAACTTCAACTGGACCCTCAGTAGACTCAGGAGTCTCTACAGTCTATTTCCTTGTTTTCCTAGGTTGTAACATCTCTATGATTTTTCTGGTGTCAGCAACCTTCCTCTTCTCAGCAACTTTCTTGGGTGCAACTGATTCAACAGCTTGCTTAACCTGCTCACCACCAGCATCATCATCTCCATCATCATCACTCTCAGTTGCTTCAACATCCATATCCTTATCATCATCCAAACAAGGGATAGGAGTAGCAACTTCCGGCTTGTAACTGGATTTAATGATTCTCTCAGATGCAACATCAGGTATCTGAAAATGATTCAGCAAGGTCTGAATCAATAGACCTAAGGGGTTGGTTTTGGACTTCCTTATACCATCTTTATCTTCAGTGAACACCTTCTTCTTATAGTGTATAAAAAATCCTCCCAATCAAACTTCATACTTCTGCAGATGGTGATTAGTAGATATATCTTGGGTCTAGACAATATATCTAGACTCCCAATGCATCCTAAAATGGTCTTGGCAATTAACTTGCTAAGCAAATTATATTCATATCCAATGTGCCTCACATTAATACTCAGTGATGATGCAATAGATTCATTAGCCTTTATTGCATCAACAAACTTCATTCTTGGCAGGTTCATCATTTTTGGATTGGTAGGAGCACCATTTCTAGGTCCAAAATGAAATACTTCTCTCAGTAGGTCTAAAGTGATTTCCATCTCTCTGACATTAACCTTTGTAGTGAAGGCCTCTATACCTTCATGTATGACCATGTTTTTCCAGAACTCCAAAACATTGACATATTAGATTCTTTCCAATCTTCTATTAATAACATTTTCTGAACATTGACATATTAGATTCATTTGCTCAATTGTCCAAACATAAATAAGTACATGGAATTGTCGATACCAATGACTAGTCTGGTAAGTGAGCTCACCCAACATAGCAAAGACTAATCCCCTTGGTGAATTCCAGTACACTGCTGATTAAAGATGTATCAGTCAACTTTTATGATTCCAAGCTCAGTCCTTAACTTAGCAAATCTTTCACTATCAAATGGTTTTGTGAAAATGTTAGCAAGTTGATCTTCAGTAGGGATGTACAGAACCACCACGTCTTTCTTTTCAACATGATCTCTTATAAAATGATGTCTCACATCAATATGCTTGGTTCTTGAGTGCGAAACATGATTTTCTGTGTTTGCAATTGCACTTGTGTTGTCACACATTATAGGAATTTCTCTTTCTTCAATTCCATAATCCTTTAACTGTTGCCTTAGCCAAAGTATTTGTGCACAGCAACTTCCAGCAGCTATATATTCAGCTTCAGCAGAGGAAGTTGATATTGAATTTTGTTTCATACTAAACCAGGAAACCAGTCTATTTCCCATCAACTGACAGGTTCCTGTGGTGCTTTTTCTATCAATCTTGCATCCTGCATAGTCAGAATCTGTGTAGGTTATAACTTTGAAGCTTCCATCTTTTGAATACCATATCCCTACATCCAAAGTTTCTTTTAGATACTTGAGAACTCTTTTGACTGTAGCTAAATAACGTTCCTTAGGTTTTGATTCAAATCTTGCACAAACACCTACAACAAAGGATATATTAGGTCTGCTGGCAGTAAGGTACATCAGACTGCCTATCATCCTTCTGTATAAGGTCTGATCAATATCTTTGCCTTCTTTGTCTTCATCTAGTCTAATATTTGTACTCATAGGAGTTGATACCTTGGTGCTATTTTCCATACCAAATTTCTTCAGTAGCTCCTTGGTATACTTGGTTTGATGAACAAAGATTCCATCTTTCATCTGTTTGACATGTAATCCCAAGAAATAGTTCATTTCTCCCATCATACTCATTTGGAATTTACTTTTCATCAGATTGGCAAAATTTTCACATAGTGATTCATTTTCAGAACCAAAAATTATGTCATCAACATAAATCTGTACCAGCAGGGTGCTGTCTCCTTCATTGATTCTGAAAAGAGTCTTGTCAATGGTACCTTTGGTAAAACCATTGTCCACCAAGAATTGAGATAGGGTCTCATACCATGCTCTTGGTGCTTGTTTCAAACCATAAAGTGCTTTATAGAGTCTGTACACTTTATCTTCTTGATCTTTAACTTCAAAACCAGGAGGTTGCTGAAGATAGACCTCCTCTTCCAGAATGCCATTCCAGAATGCACTATTGACATCCATCTGGTATACCTTGAAGTTCTTGTAAACAGCATATGCCAAGAATAATCTTATAGCTTCCAATCTTGCAACAGGGGCATATGTCTCATCAAAATCTATTCCTTCTGCTTGAGAATATCCTTTTGCTACTAGTCTGGACTTATTCCTCACAATGGTACCAGATTCATCCAATTTGTTTCTGTAAACCCATTTTGTACCAATTATGTTTGCATGATTAGGCCTTTCCACTAGTGTCCAAACTTGATTTCTTTCAAATTCATTCAACTCTTCTTGCATAGCAATTGTCCAATCTGGATCTAATATTGCTTCTTCAACAACTTTAGGTTCCATTTGAAATAGAAAACAAGTAAACATTTCTTGTAATTGTCTTCTAGTCCTTACACCTTGCTGTATATTCCCAATAACTTGCTCAGCAGGGTGATCCTCTAACCACTGTGGATTTTGGTTAGATTGATTCTCTAGAACATAATCTTCAGTAGGGTCTGCTGTTGCTTCAGTAGGGTGATCAGCAGATCCTTGAACTGCCTCAGTTGTTGCATCAGTAGTGTTACTAGCAGGGTGTTCAGCAAGGGCAGAGTCAGAAACCTTTAAGTCATTAAACCTTTCCAAAACATCAACACATTTCTGGATCAGTGATTTGTTGTTTCTCAGCAGATTCTGATGCTTCATCTTCCATTCTAGTAAACTTAGGTTCTTCAAATGCAACATGTATTGTTTCTTCATGTTTCAGTGTTCTTTTATTCAGTACCCGAATGCCTTGCTGACAGAAGAATATCCTAAGAAAATTCCTTCATCTAATTTTGGTTGGAATGTCTTTAGTTGCTTCTTATGATTTAATATAAAAAAATTGCTTCTAAATGGATGAAAATAGGATATATTAGGTTTTCTTCCATTCCAAATCTCATAAGGTGTCTTCAGCAGCTTCTTGTCCATTGAGGTTCTGTTTTGTGTATAGCATGCTGTGTTGACAGCTTCAGCCCAATATCTTTCAGGTAATAAAGCTTCACAAATCATAGTTCTTCCTGCTTCTTTTAAAGTTTTGTTTCTTCTTTCAGCAACCAATTTTGCTGAGGTGTACCAGTAGCAGCTAGTTGATGTAGCACACCATTCTGCTCACAATATTCTCTTATAACTTTATTGAGAAATTCAGTACCCTTGTCTGATCTGATCTTTACTACTGTCAAAATTTTCTCATTTTGCAATCTCTTCAAAAGTTCAGGCATCTTCTGAAGTGTTTCACTTTTCTTGTTCATGAAGATTACCCAAGTGTATCTTGAAAAATCATCCACAACTACCAGAGTGTACTTCTTTCCTGTTACACTTGTTGGTGTTACTGGTCCAAACAGATCCATGTGCATCAGCTCCAAAACTCTTTTTGTTGATTGCTTAGTCTTTGACTTGAAGCTAGATTTGGTTTGTTTACCTTGCTGACAAGCATCACATATAGCATTCTTTTTTAATGATCTCAGGTAAACCAATCACCAGTTTCTTCTTTACCAACTGATTGATATCATCAAAATTTAGATGATTCAACTTCTTATGCCATAACCAATTAAGTTCTGACTTGGTATGTACAATTAGGCATGTTTCTGGAATAGCAGTAGACTAATCCATAACATACATGTTTTGTTGTCTTCTTCCAGCCAACACAACTTGATCACCTCTTTCACTAATTACAATACATGTGCCGTTGTCAAAAGTGGCCTTGTAACCCATGTCATAAAACTGTCCAGTGCTCGGTACGTTGTAGTCCAGTGCTTCCACAAATGCAACATTTCTGATTGTTAATCCATTTCTCACAAGTGTTCCATATCCTCTTGTGTATCCAGGTGTATTCTTATTGCCAAAATTCACTATTGGACCATCCTTTGCCACATAGTTTGTCAGACAGTGCTTATTCTTTGTCATATGTCTGGAACATCCACTATCAAAGTACCAGACACCCTACAAAACAAAGTTAATGTATTTTAGGTACACAAAACTGTTTGGGTCCATAGTGGTCAGTGGTAAGCATGAACCTTGGCAAATTTCCATAAGGTCTTTTGTGAAAAGTGTCATACACAAATGTATTCTACACATCCACATGGTCTAACTTTTGGTTGTATGGGACTCACATATGCTTTCTGGCCTTTTGGTATGTAATGATGTTCAAAGTGATTTCTATTGTTAGAAGTATTAGCATAACCATCGGTTTGTTGTCTTTTAGGAACTGCCCTGTAATATGGAGTCTGCTGAGGTCCCTACTGAGGTCTAGTATAAGTCCTCTGCTGAGTCCATTGCTGAGGTTTTACCCTAGCAGTATGGTTATATCTATTGTTTCTAGCAGTAGATACAGGAATATTCCAGTCATCATCAGCAGGGAACAATCTACCTTTCCCCCTGAGATAAGTATCCTTAGTATGATTGACATTTTTAGGTTTTGGATTCTTATCCTTGGAATATTTCTGATTTTTTCCTTTATGTGGTCCAGCTGAAGGTACAACAGTCATACGCTTAGATTAATTCTTTTTGTTAGGTACTGATGTCCTTTTTGACTTCTGATTCTGCCTCTTTGAAGCATTCTCAGTAGGCTTCAGTACTTCAGCAACCCTTTTTGCAGTTGGATCTTGTGCAGGTACAAACTTAGGACCAATTCAGGTACTAGGTTCAGTAACCTTTCTGGATCCACTCTTGTTGGATTGTTGAGTTCCAAATCCAAGGCCTGTTCTATAACCATAAGGCTTTCCAGATTTGAATGCAGTGGAGGAACAACATTGTTCAGCAGATTCAGCAGCTAGTGAATGTATAGCAGGCTTGTGCTGATTCAGTCCAAACTCTTTTTCCTTTCCCTTGAGAATTCTTAATTCAGCTTTTAGCCTTTCAACTTCTGCTTGAAGAGCTTCTTTTTCAGCCTTCACAATCTTATAACCAGATTGTATTATCCTCAGTTGATTAAGGATGGCATCCAAAGTTTCTTCATTGTCAGAATTTTTAGGATATGAACCACAAGTTGATTCACAATCACTTTCAGCAGGAGTGTTTATAGATACAAAATTTTATACCTCATATGTTTCATCCATGTTATCTATTAAAGCATAATCATCCATATCAGCAACAAGTGCAGTATCATCAGATTCATTTCTCTTTTCTGATTCAACTTTATATCCTCTTCATCTTCAGCAACCATAGCATTCTCGCCAAATCTTCTTTGCTGACTTTTGCTCTTCAGTAGGTCTGGACAATCAGGTCTGAAATGTCTAGGCTTCTTGCAGTTGAAGCAAAGATAATCAGGTTCCTTCTTCTGTTTGAGTTCAGGACAGTCAGGTTTGAAATGTCCTGGTTTCTTGCATTGATATCACAAATAATCATTGTCTTTCTTGGATTCATCTTTCTTCTTTTCATTAGAATTATTTGTGAAGTTCCTTGGAGAAACCTTTCCAGTCTTCATCATTCTGATTTTCTTGCCCAGTAAGGCAATTTGCTCTTGCATCTCATCCTGTAGATCATCTTGAGTTCCTGATGTTTCTTGTTGATTTGTAGCATCCAAAGCAGTGGTCTTTGGTTCTTCTTTTTCAGTTTCAGGTACAAGTTTCTTACTGAATTCATAAGCCTTGAGATCTAAAAATAATTTGAAAGTATCCTCTTCATGAAGTCTTCTCATTTCTTCAAATGCAGTAACCTTCATTTCCCAAACTTCTTTTGCAAGTAAGGCTTCTAAGACTTTTGTATTGACTTCCTCTTTTGAGTACATTACATTCAGCAATGTAAGTTCATCCATTATTGCATTAAATCTTGATTCTATTTGCTCAATGGTTTCATTTGATTTCATCTTGAAGTCTTGAAACTTCTTTTTGGCAACACTGATTTTGTTCTTCTTGATTGCATCAGTGCCTTCACAAATTAATTGTAGCTTATCCCAAAGTTCCTTTGCAGTCTTGCAATCCTTCACTTTCATGTACATATTGCTATCCAAGGTTCTGTTTATGATATCAATAGCAATATTGTTGAGGTTTGCTCTCTTTCTATCTTCAACATTCCACTCCCTTTTTGGCTTTTGAATGTATTGAGTTTGACCATATACAGTTATAGCTTTTGTGATTTCCAGTGGTCCATCAGTCAGCACATCCATCATCTCATCATAGGTTGCAGCTAGAAAAGCCTGCATACGACGCTTATACTCATCAAAACTTTCTAAAGAACACATCAACATTGTTCTAGCATATTGGTTGTTATCCATGATGCATAGCTTTGAAAATCAGAAATTTGAAAAAGTTTTCAAAGTATTTTCACAGGCACTACAAGTAGGACTTTATAACAGAAGCACTACTCCGATAACAATTGTTGGTCACTTGAAAAGACTTTGGTTAATTTTAGAGGGGGGTGAATAAACTTAACACTTACAACTTTTGGAGTTAACAAACTCAGCAAGTTCAATGAGCCTCACCGACTACTCAAGAGTCACCGACACTTCGATAGTCTGGCGGGCAAATTTCAAGAGTCTCATGACTAATTATTTTACATAATTTGTTGCAGCGGAATATATTCAAGTTAAGCCTTATTAATTGTTGTTAAAATATGATACTAAGTATTAGATACTCAGTAGTGTAAGTGTGTGATTCAGTTGCTAGTATTAGTAGATTGATGTGCTAAATATACTAAATGCAGAATGTAAATGCAGAAAGTAAGTAGGCAATTTTTATAGTGGTTCCAGGTGGTGTAATCCTTTCAGTCCACTCTTCTCATGTGATGTTGGAGGTAATTCACTAGAGATCTTTGAGGTAGCAGTTACAAAAATCCCTAAGGTGTCTTTCCTTCACCAATAACTATGGCATCACAAACTGAACACTTGGAACAGGTAGGATTGCTGCTCCAAAGTCTTCCACTGGTCCTTGAAGGGTAGGATTGTCTCTTCACCAGCTCCACCACAAACAACAGTCCTTGACACACAAAGGTGCTTCACTGTCTTCAGCAGGTTGCTTATAAAAGAAAGTTTGAATCAAATAAGTGATTCAACCTTCCACAGCTAGATCAGGATGATATGATCAGCAGCTTGGATTCTTAAAGTGTGTAAACTTCATGTAGCTTGATAACGGATTACACTTGAAGATGTATACTGGATCAGTAGCTTTAAAGTTCAATAGGGTCAGCAGAGTGACTTCTTGATAAGAATCTAAAGCTCAAGATTATCTGTTATTTTTCTCTTAAAAATCATCATCGTTTCTGTATCAAGGGTCTTCTATTTATAGGTGAGAATCCTTGTGATTTATGTTTGAAATTCAAACATAGCCGTTTCAGATTTGTCCCATCTCGACTTGCTTTCTGTCTCTGTACATTGTACTGAAACTGTCAGTTTACTTTTTGTAAGATTTCAGCCTGTTCACCCTTTGACTTGTATCCATTGGATAAACCTCTGTTTATTTCCAACGTCCCTTTAATCTTGGCCATTGATTTGTTGACAAAACCAAGAATTGTTATATGTCATTTTCTTTGTAATCTTCCAATGTAACATTTGATTAAACCAAAATATATTTTCAGTAGATTTCTGTGTATGTAAGTCTGCTGAAATACATATTAGTCAGCTGATCTAAGGTTGATGTGTTTTCAATACACTGCAGCTGACTTCTCTTATATCTAACTTTTTATGATTAAGTTAGATTACACAATTTAAATCATAACTAAGTTCCAATCACCATTTAACTTGTGGAACTTAGACCTTGTACACATGGTATATGCAACCAGTTTAGGTCATCACAGACTTCCCTAAATTCTGATTCCATATCCTTGACTTTAAATACTAAGTTTGATCCCTTAGCCTTTAATAACTGAGTTTGAACCCTCAGCCTTCAGTCTTCAGCAGGTTCCTAAACTAGTCTATTGACTCAGGTACCCTACTGATCTAGATAGGTCTGCTGATGAAAGTCAGCTGACCTTTTACAGTGCTTGTTTGGTCTAACCTATATAAAGATCAAATTCTAATAAGCCTAAACATTTGATCTTGATATCTTTTTTCCTTTCCTCTATAACAGCTAGTCTGGCACACATCACTAAAACTTAAAATAAGTCCAACAGATCCATAATACTTGTTCATCTACCGACCCCAGAAACACTACTCTCTAAAAGCTTTCTCTTCTTTCCTGATACAATCTGCTGCTTTTGTTATGGCTTAATGTAAGTGAACATCACCTTTGCTCATGCAGTTTGTATAACTGAATTGATCTCACTTTCATTTGATCAAACATATATTGGAGAGGAATCTTATATCATTTCTTCTCCCAGAAGATATCCTGCTTCTGCTGGCCATTGTTTGCTGCCAAATTTCCCAGATCAATCTCTCTTTGAAGTTTCTCCTTCAGCCGGTTGAAAAATCAGGCTGCCTAGTTGAATTGAAGACCTTGATAGATAATGGCCATCAGTTTGGTCCTGACCTCGGTCATACCGTGCATAGACCCTTTCTTTCCTTCAATGCTCTTCATGATCAAGTGAGAAAACTTGGCAAAAAGCTGTTTGAGCTCCGATCTAGAGTAGTTGAGTTTCTTTGCTGCCCATCTTGGGTTCTTTGCAATCTCAGCCTAGAAGGTGTTGAGATTGATCTTTATCTTCTTTAAGTCCACTAGTCCGGTTTTGGAGAGATTTAGACATCTGTGGAGGAGACCTGGAGTGATTACCAGTTCTCGGCCAAACATATTGCTGATGATGCTGTCAGGGGTGCCCTTCTTTGTGCTAGGAACATACTCTGTGTTTTTCCTGAAGGAAATTAGGGTTTCATAGCATATGCATGTGATTGGGGGATTGAGGACGGCCATTAGCCCCAGATTGTTACATCCATTCATGACTCTTTGTGCATTTGGATCATTATTGCACAGATAGAGGTAGTGCACAGGTCTAAAGAATGATCCAGTAACGATCGATTTCTCATACTGCTTTCCAGTTTGTGTGTTTGAAGAGGATGATGCCATTGTCTTAGAGAAATTGGGACTGAAAAAGCATCAAATTTTAGAGGAGGTAGGGTATTTGAATGCAAAGAAAGCTTAGAAACCTTTTGAAAACCTCTAAGTGTTGTTAAAATAGAAGAATTTTGACAGTGTGAATGCGGTTGAATATGGAAGGATTTTTTGAAGTAATGCCGTAATTATGTGTATATAAATCACGGTTTTTAAGTGTAGTGGGGGAGTGGATTTCACGGGAATCGAGGCGTTGCCAGCATTCCTTCAATTCAAATAATAACCTCCACGCAATAAAATAAAATCCACGTGGGTAATCTTCCATAAAATAATTCTCCATAAATCCTCCGATCTTCCACATGTATAAAAATGATTTTGTTCACACTTTACTTCGCCGTTTTCTCCAAATAAGTTGGTTGGTCACTAAGCCGGTGTAGTGACTTCTTTATTGAGCTGCTGTATAAACTATTCCTAACAATTAGTGAAGTGGACTTCGCTGGTTACCAGTGCCTTACCTGCCAAGTGAGCGCACCCAAAATGGCAAAGGTTCAGTTAGCTGTGGAAGTCACTCTACTGATTACTCCAGTTAGCTGCTCCTTCTTACTTAATCAATTTCAATCTTTCCCAACTCAGTTCTCAACATACAAAATCTGTCATGACTGAGTGGTTTTGTAAAAATATCAGCCATTTAATTTTCAGTAGATATGTGTCTTAAGTTAACATCTCATTTCTTCACGTGATCTCTGATAAAATTATGTCTCACATTTATGTGCTTTGTTCTTGAATGAAGAACTGGATTCTTAGTTATGGCTATTGCACTTGTATTGTCACACATGATTGAAATTGTCTTCTCCTCTATTCCATAGTCTCTCAGTTGCTGTCTGATCCATAATACATGTGCACAGAAGCTGTCTGCTGCTATATATTTGGCTTCAGCTGTTGAAGTTGATATAGAGTTTTTCTTTTTACTAATTAATGATACTAGTCTGCTGCTTAGCATCTGACGAGTTCCTGAAGTGCTTTTCTATTCAATCTTACATCCAGCATAGTATGAGTCTGAATAGGATATTAGTTTGAATCCTTCATCTTTTGGATACCAAATTCCTACATTGATTGTGTGCTTTAGATATTTGATAATCCTTTAGCTGCTAGCAAATGAGATTCCTTTGGTTCAGCTTGAAATCTTGCACAAATTCCTACTGCAAATGCTATATCAGGTCTGCTTGCAGTTAAATAGAGTAGAGAACCAATAATTACTCTATATAACTTTTGATCAACGTCTTTTCCATTTCCATCCTTCCCAAGAATGACTATCTGATGTGCCACTTGTATCCATACCATATTTATGTATCAAGTCTTTTGTATACTTGGCTTGATTGATAAAAAAATGCCATCTTTCATTTGTTTTACTTGTAAACCAAGAAAATAGTTGAGTTCTCCCATCATACTCATTTGAAATTTACTTTTCATCAGATTTGCAAATTTCTCACATAGCTTTTCATCTTCTGATCCAAAAATGATATCGTCAACATAGATCTGAACTACCAAGGTGCTTTTTCCTTATTCTAGCTTGAAGAGAGTATTGTCAATTGTTCCTTTGCTGAATCCATTGTTGATTAAGAATTGTGATAATGTCTCATACCAGGCTCTAGGTTCCTGTTTGAGTCCATAAAGTGCATTTTTGAGCTTGTATACTTTGTCTTCCTTCCTTTTGAGTTTGAAACCAGGGGGTTGTTCCACATATACTTCTTCTTCTACGTGCCCATTCAGAAATGCACTTATGACATCCATTTGATATACTTTGAAGTCCTTGTGTGCTGCAAAATCTAGGAAGAGTCTGATTTCTTCTAATCTTGCTACAGGTGCAAAGGTTTCATCATAGTCTCTGCCTTTAGCTTAAGAGTATCCCTTTTCAACTAGACTTTCTTTATTTCTGACAACAGTTCCATGTTCATGCATCTTGTTTTTGAATACCCATTTTGTTCCAATGATGTTTGCCCTGTCAGGTCTATCAACAAGTCCCCAGACCTCATTTCACTCAAATTCATTAAGCTATTCTTGCATGGCAGTAATCCAGCCAGCATCTTGAATTGCATCATCTATTGTTTTGGGTTCCACCTATGACAGAAAACAAGTTAGCATGCTCTTCAGTTGTCTTCTAGTTCTCACTTATGTATGAACATCTTCAATGACTCGTTCTTCAAGATGATCTCTTAGCCAGTTTAAATCAGGCTGGAGTTGCTCTTGATCTGGTTCTTCCATAGCTTCTACTTGTGCATCAACTTCATGATCTTGTGTTGGCGCTTCTATTGTTGCATTAACTAGTACTTCATCTTGATTACCAAAAGTATGGTCCAGAATGGTAGCTGGTATTGTTGTATTCATGTAAACATGTCCTTGTGTAGCTTCTTCTTCAGAGGTGTGTAGGCTTTCACCATTGGTGTTTGGTTCATAAAAAACTACATGAATTGATTCTTAAATCACCAGGGTTCTTTTGTTGAGCACTCTATATGCTTTGCTGGTGTCTGAGTATCCTATTAAGATTGCTTCATCATCTTTTTCATCAAAAGTATGTAGCTAATTCCTATTCAAAACAAAACATTTAGATCCAAATATATGCAAATGTGAAATGTTAGGTTTTCTTCCATTCCAAATTTCATATGGTCTTTTTCTATGATGTTTATTGATGATAGATCTATTTTGAGTATAGCATGCTGTATTTGATGCTTCAACCCAAAATATTTTTGGTAGGCATGCTTCTGCAATCATGGTTCTAACTGCTTCTTTAGGAGTTTTGTTTCTTCATTCTGCTACACCATTTGCTGTGGAGTCCCTGCTGCTGATATTTGATGTTGAACTCCATTTTCTTCATAGTATGTTCTGATCACTTCATTTAGGAATTTTGTCCCTCTGTCTGATCTTATCTTCTTGATCTTTAACTCCTTTTGATTTTGAATTCTTCTCAGCAAGCCAGGTAGCTTCTTGAGTGTCTCTCTTTTCTTGTTCATGAATATGGTCCAAGTGAATTTGGAGAAGTCATCAACCACTACTAGAGTGTACTTCTTTCCACTTACACTCACTGGTGTAACTTGTCCAAAAAGATCCATATGCAAGAGATGTAAAATTCTGTTTGTGGATTGTTGTGGTTTTGACTTGAAAGAGATTTTAGCCTGCTTTCCTTTCTGACATGCATCGCAGAGACTTTATTTCTTGAAGGTGATGTCTGGAAGGCCTTTAACTAGCTGGTTCCTTGACAACTTGTTGATATTTTTGAAGTTAAGATGATTTAATCTTCTGTGCCAAATCCAACTGGTTGATTTTTTATTCTTGACAAGGAAACATGTTTCTGCTTTTGCTGTCTTCCAATCTACAACATACATGTTGTCTTCTCTTTTACCTGCAAGTACAACTGTGCTGGATTGATTGTGATTTAGTTTGCATCCTTCCTTGCTAAAATGCACATTGTAGCCTTTGTCACAAAATTGAATAATGCTTAGAAGGTTGAAATTCAATCCTTTTACATAAGCCACACTTTGAATCTTCAAATTGTTTTTCAACATGATGCCTTCCCCCTTTATTTTGCCGGGGTTTTCTTTACCTCCAAAGGTAACTTTAGGTCCATCAAAAGCATTAAAGTCATTAAGCCATTCTTTGTTTCTTCAACTTCTTTGGCCATAAGATATAGATAGGCCTTGTCATTGTCTGAGCTGTTGGATTCACCATCGTATGAGTCATTATCAGATGATTCTTCATCCTTTCACTAATGGTTTTAGCCTTCAATGCTTTCTTGCTTTTTTTCTTATCTATTGATTTGTATTTATTCTTTTCTTCAGGACAATATGCCTTGAAGTGTCATTTCTTCTTGCAATTGAAACATCGGTATTCATCATCTTTTTTCTTCATGTCTTTGCTTGAGCTTGACTTCTTGTTTGATGATGAACTTCCCTTGAATTGTTTCTTCTTACTAAACATGTCAAATGTTTTATTAGTAAAGAAATTTGTTTTTTTAATTCTTGTGTCTCTTTGTTGCTTGTTTCAGCTGCTTCGCTTTGCTGGGGTGCAACTAGTGCACTGGCCATGTGTGCCTCTACCGGTGCACCGTCTTCATTGTTCAGTTCAAACTTATGAGCTTTTAATTGAGATATCAAGGTCAAGGTATCAGTATTTGCAAGATTTATTGGCCTCTGAGTACTGATGTGACAATCTTCCATATTTCCTTCCATATTTCAGGTAGACCTCTCAAGATTTTTAGACAAACTTCTTTCTGTGGGTATGTATGACCAAGTTGCTACAGTTCGTTGATGATGCTTGAGAATATATTATCCATTTGATCAATGGATTCACCAGTCTTCTTCTTGAAATTCTCAAATTTCTGTTTGCAACAGACAATTTGTTTTTTTTTTTTGATTGCCTCTGATCCTTCATTGATAAGTGCTAATTTGTCCTACATCTCCTTTGATGTTTTGCAGTATTTGATCCTCATGAACATGTTACTATCCAGAGTTTTCAAGATCATGTCTTTTGCAAGAAAGACGAGAATTGCTCCCCTTCTATCATCTTTGGTCCAATCTTTTTGAAGTTTCTCTATATCCTTTCCTTGATCTGCTCCTGTGGCTACCACAGTTACAATCTTGATTGGGCCATCATTGATAACATCCAGCATCTCCTTATGAGTGGCTGTAAGATGAGATATTATCCTTATTTTATATTTATAAAAAATGTTAACATTGAATACAAGTACTTTAGACATGAAATCTGAAAAATCCATAATTACAGATAAAAGATAAATTTATAAAAAGCATAGATTTGAAAACTAGTTTGAAAATATGTGATCTCCTTTTTACCAGAAATTAGATTTGAACATATTTTGATACTAGGAACACTGCTCCGATACCAATTGTTAGTCCTAGAGAAGGGTAAAAGTATAGTCAGAGGGGCGGTGAATGACTATACTGGAGTTTCAAAAACTTTTCTTATAATTAATGCTTTTGGGCAGTGGATAAGTCCCTTCTTTAAAGTTATTTCAAAGTAGATTATGCACACATAGAATATAAATAAAATGCAGTAAGTAAATATTGTAAAGTAAGTGCAGTAAGTAAATGAACACAAAGGTTTATAGTGGTTCAGGGTGGTGTAATCCGTTGATCCACTCTTCTCCTGTGTTGATTGGAGGAATTCACTATTGTCTTTCACCAATACAATAGTAAGATTGTCCTTGTCTACACAAGCTACACAATCTCTAAGAATATCACTCCCTGGCCACAAAAGCTTCAGTGACTCAGTCTTCAACACTGTGCCTTGGGAACAAATCCTTCAGCAGCTATCACAAACACAACTCCTTCTCAGATGGCTCTAATTATGTTGCTTGACTGGGTGTGAATTGAATTCACAAGGAGGTTGATCAATCTTAGTGCTTGATGTAGAATGTAACCCTGAATGCTGAGTTGATCACTAGATGTGTTCTTTTAAGTTCAGATAGAAGGCTTGAGAAATTGACATAGTTTCTCCTTGTTCTTGTATATTCTAATCTTTTATTATGTCTGTCAATGCCTTCTATTTATAGCCTTGATAATTCTTGATTTGAAAATCAGTCCGTTGGCTATTTAATATGGAGAATAATCCTTGATTCTTCCTTGATTATGTTTTCCTTAATTTCAGTGATCCGGATTTTCTTCAAACGTCTATCATAAAATCCGTCCTTGATTGATTCTGCATTAATTGCTTGATCTCTTTGTTTCCCATATTCTGAATAAGTATAGATGGTATATCTTACTCTGTTGTTCTTTCACTTGACCGTTGATTGATCGGTTTAGTGACTTAGCTGTTGAAATCTTTCTTTACTACAATTCCTTACTTAGCCAATATAAGATTTACTCCACCGTTACTTGTTTCGTTGATTCTTTGATTTTCCAAGAGTATTTGTACTTCACTGATCCTTGATTTGTGTGAGATCAGTGTACACCATACTCAAATAATGAGTTTCATCACTTGTAGTATAACTTAGACTTATCCAAGGTCCTCACAGACTTCCCTGGTTATTAGTCAAATCCATAGGTCTTCATGCTTCTCTGCTAGTGCATGGATGACTTCACTCTTCTGATTTTCTATTTTACATAGCCATCCTACCAACTAGTACAATACTCGTCTGACTGAACTTATACAACACGTTAGAATCTAAGTAAAGACTTATACAAATATTTCTAACTTATTTCAGGCTCGCTATAACATCTTATATGGCCATCATCAAAACACATAAAATGTTCCTAACATGAACATTTACTGAGGATTGCAACCGTTGGCTTTTCAACACTGACAATGCTTCTCTTCAGTGTTCAAACTCTATGAATTGAACCGGTGAATTGCAACCCAGTTTGCTCTGGTAAAATGGCTTGACCCCTGCTTTTACCCGGTCCTAGGATAGTTGTCTGAGGGTATGTCCCCTATGAAGTCTTGGTTGAGTCAATACTGAGGGAAATACCCAATGATGCCCAAATAACTCAGTCAAATCAAGGTTGGTTGGCATCAAGCCTTCCTTGATTTGATTCAGAGTTAACCTCTTGTTCAAGTAAGGTAAGTATGCATTTTATGCAATTGAAACAAGGCTCAGGTGCCTTTAAACTGTGCTATTAGGACATTATCTAGAGAATCAATCAATGTAAAAGTCACTGCTCATTGCCCAGTACTATGATTGCTCATTGACCACTGCAAACCATACTCGGTTCACTGACCAAAAACCCATGTTTTGGTTACCATGGCTGGATAGTCACTTAGGTTAAAAATGATGATTGCTTGGTAAAACCAATTCATGTGAGGCTCATTGGCTAGACTACTCCCTCCTTAATTGCCTGACGGCCCTTAAGGGAGTTTACATAGTCCATTGACCTAAAATACAAATTACTTGTTAACCAAGGCCGGAGAATCATCTCATTAATTGTGCCTCGTATTCCATTGATTTATCTGATTATGTTCACACTATGCCATGAGGAGCATACCTCTAAGGCGATAAATAGCCAGTGATATCAATGGATTTCCAAGTATCACTGAACTCTCTGAGTTTCAAAGCAATCCCACATTTTAGAAGTGTGTAAAATCCCCTTTGCTTGTGTGTGTGTGTTGAGAGTGTCAGTGTGTGAGTTGTGTCAACACATGGTGGGACAAAGCCCTATTGATACAACTCAGTGTGGCTGAGGATTTCAAGATCAGAAAATTGCTGATGCCTGAAATTATGCCTGATAATTTCAGTGGTCTGCTTACTGGTTTGTAAGTGTTGTCTTGTCTTAATTTAAACTTTTTGTGTGGCTTAAGTTTTAGATTAAGGTGTCTGTGCTTTGCTTGATTAATTTATTATCTCTGAACTGTGTGTGTCTGTGGACGTGTTTGGACTAAATTATTACTAAAACAAGTGTTGTCCAAGGGTGGACAATAGGTCAAACACACACAGACTAGGTTCACTTAATTTTCAATAAGATTAGTCAAGGTCTGAGCTTGTTTGTTGTTGTTTTTCTGTTTCCTACTTGACTGTTGAATCAGAGGAGAAATTCACTGGTTCTTTTTTGTGTCTGTGCAATGTCTGTGGTCATCATGATTTGCACTCTCACAATCCTGCACTTTTCTGTGTTGTGCGCATATTCTGTATGCACACCTTCACATCAGCTGCACCACACTTGAACACATTGCTTGCTGTTTGTTTGCACTTATCATCCGGAATTGGTGTTCATTGTTGCCTTCTTTTGCACCTGCTGCTGAGCCTATGATCATTTGCTGCACCTTGTGCAACCTGTGGTGCTCAAAACCTTCTGACTTGCTGCATATATTTTGGATCTGCTGATTGTTTGGCTGCTTGCTGGTGTTGCTATTCTAGATAAAACTTGTAACACGCCATAGCGCTTTAGTTTGCTGATTTGCTGACTGATTTGTGCTCAGTTTTAGACCAACTGTCTTGATAATTTCATCCTCTGGATTTAATCATCACTTCTGGAGATCAACTGAGTTGTCAACATTAGATTCGATCAGCTAATTGGTTGGTCTTTATCAGTCTTTTGTATCTATCTGCTGCTTTCACTTCTAAACTGAATCTTGATCAATTGTAATAGACTGTACCTTAGCTTGACTACATCTGATATAAGCCTTGGAGTGTTTGGTTTATCTTGATTTATCACCATTGCTGTAGTAACATCTTTTTTTATCTCTTAATTTATATAACCTGGTTTGAAAGTTGGGATTCTCCACTTGTATTATAATCAGTTTATATTGATCTGCACCTTTTTGAGTATTCTTGCTGATCATGAGCTTTGCATAAGACGTACCATTGCTTCATCTATTACCTGCATCATTCTATCTTGAACTATTGTGTAATCCAAGTTTGTTATAAGTAATACTTTTTAGCACCTTATCTCCTTGCACATTTGAGTCTGCCGTTTGATTTGAATCTATTTTCCAAGTGCTCACACTAGTGGATATTCACTATATCAGTTTATAACACTTGGTCAAATTGCTGTTGTGTTTTGATCACATAGGTAATATCATATTACTCTAATAATTAATTACGTCTTTGTTTCCGGGACATAGTTAATTAGGATTAATTTGATAGTAACAAACTCCGGTCAAACCGAATTAAGTTAAAAAGAGACCGTGGTCCATTCACCCCCTCTGGATCACACTGCGCATAGATCCTAACATATATCACCACCATCTATCTGCTGATAACTGAAGAACCACTTTGTGTGAGGGAAAATATGAAAGGATGCCCCAGAGTCCAGAATCCACACAGCAGTATGAAGTGGTGACTCTCCTGGTACTAGAACCATGTGATGACGGTCAAATTATACCCATAAATGTCATCAACATTGTCCTTAAATAGAGATTAATAATATATATTTTATATTAAATCACATGTTTATATTGATTATTTAGTATTGTGTGATTTATAAGATATAATTTGGTATTTATCTGTTTTTATTATTTAAATGGGATTTACTGTGCAATAAATATTGATTTTATAGATTGCGATGAATCGGAAGATATCTATTATCGGAGGAGGTAAATCTCAAGCGAAATCAAAGCAGAATCGGACTACATTAAAGATAAATACTGAAGCAGCATGAAAAGTGGAGTAAGGAAGAAGAAAAGCCAGCTAGCCAACCAGAGAAGAGAGGACTCGCTGGCAGCGAGCCATCAGTTCGCTGGGGGCGAGCTGGCAGAATCTGGGAGATCGGTTGGGAGTTATCTCTACACGTTTTAGGATTATTAAATATATCTTTAAATCGGTCTAAGTCTCTATATAAAGGAGCAGCCACGAATTTTATTATAAACACTCTAGAATACCTTAGAAAAACACAATCCACAACATTGGTTTTAATTTCAATAAATGTTTTCATTATTTCATGTTCTTTCATTACGGAGTCGATAGAATCGCCGGTTAGAGATCGTATCGAGGAGTGGGAATCACGCTCGTCTTCGAGGGTAATGTCTACTCAATTATACAATCTTTATTCGTAGATCTAATTTATTTCGTGATGGAGTAGTTGCTTTTGTGTATTGATTTCATGATGTAGTTAATTAACAAACCCATGTTTATGTAGATCTGAGATGTAAAAGATGTTTCATGAGCAAATCTGGTTCAGATCTGAGCTCGCTGGCAGCGAGCCTATGTCTCGGTTGGAGTAAGATCTGTGATGTTCTTGATTTGTCTGTGAACGGCTTCGACTACGTCAGGTTCTCTGCTTTGTAATTAAAACGGGTAATTAAACTTGATCAACTTAATTATTTGTCATCGTAGTTTAACATGAAACTCAAAAAGTGATTGTTACTTAGGACAGAGATTGAATCGGTGTCTAAGAAGTATGCCTAACCATAGGAATGTTGCTTAGATAAGGTTACGGTTTATACCGGCATCCCTAGTTTCGTAATTGTGTCAGAAGTTATATGAGATGGAGACTAAAAATGTGAAGTCACATAACAGAGACACAATGATCTAGATGGCCTACCCGGAGCTAGATCTATTTTAGGGGATGACTCCCGTAGTCAGAATAATTAATCTTAAATGTCTTGTTTTTGTCTCGTCGTCAATCTACATAGCATGGGGGAGTAATTACTACTTGCGTTATCAATACCGTTTGTTAATCATTTATAAAATCTATAAAAATAAGTGTCTTAGTGTCGTTGTGTCTTTTGTTGGTTTTGTGTTTCTATTGTGTCAATTTTAATTCTACGTTAATTGTTGGTCGTAGACTGCCTTTGATTTGCTTTTAGTTTACTAAGTTGTATTTCGTTTAAGCCGAGTCTCTGTGGGATCGAACTCGACTCTATCTAACTATACTACGATTGAACCTAGTTCTCTTGCTAGTGTGTTATTTAGGTATCAAGTATTTTTATTACTTGACCCGACATCAAGTTTTTGGCACCGTTGCCGGGGACTCGTGTCATTAATCAAGTATCGCTTATTTTATTAAAAGTATATTCGTAAATATTATGAATAGTTTCTGTTTAATTATTTTTCGTAGCATAGAATTAACCTGTTAGTGTCGTAAAACAAATATGGGCTGTTCCCCAGACTGCACTGGTCTCGCTGGCAGCGAGCTCTCTGTTCGCTGGGAGCCAGCCAGTTTTTCTGGGCAGTTTCTGTTTTGTTTAGTTTTACATAGTTTCTACTTTGTGTTTTCTTATTTTTCATAATTTATAGAGTCTGTTTTAGTTTTGTTTTTATTATATAGTCTAGTTAAAAGCCTAGCATTTTAGTTTTTAATTGTTTTATTGTTTTTTGCTATTTTATAGTACACAACTCGGAAATCGAAGGAACCGCTTGAGCCATATAATCCTGAAATATAGAAATTTGCAAGGCGAAATAGGAAGTTAGCTAGAAAACTGGCTAAACAAGGAGAAGAGGATCCAAATCTGGAGGAAAGTGAGCAAGGATTGGAAGAAGGACATACAACCGATCATTCTGAGCACTCTGAATCTGCGGCAGAAATGGAAGGCTTTCTGAACAATCTGAACCAGGTACTTAATCCTGAACAAGTTGTTAATAATGCTAATAATGTGAATAATCTTAATGCTAATAATGGAAACCAAGCCCTAGCACAAGGAGCGCGGCGCACTTTACAAAGTTATGCAACACCTACTATTGAGCAATTCATTCCCGCTATCGTAGCACTGCAAGAACCTGCGGATGTCTATCACCCTAGGTCTAAGGTAATTCAAATGGTGACCAACTATTCCACTTTTCATGGAATCCAAAACGAGGATCCTGGTGTTCACATGACAAATTTCTTGGAAATCGTTAGCACAGTGAAGCCAGAATTAATCCCGGAGGGTAACATTCGCCTTAAGCTTTTCCCCTTCACTTTGAAAGATAAAGCTAAGCAATGGCTTCTCTCTTTGGAGGCTGGATCTATCACTACTTGGGAACAATTGTTGCAAAAATTCATGAATAAGTATTTTCCTTTAGGAAAAACCTTTAAGTTACGCCAGGACATCTTAGGATTTAAGCAACAACCTGGGGAGAGTTTTGATCAACTTGGAAGCGTTTTATGGAAGCTATGAGAAAGTGTCCTCGTCATGATATCTCTCATTGGCTTTTAATACAAATTTTTTGCCATGGATTGAGAGAGACAGAGAAAATTAGAGTAGACGCCTCCAGCAATGGAGCATTTGTTCTTTTATCTCCTGAGGAGGCACAAGGAAAGATGGAGCAAATAGCGATGAATAGTCAATGGGGAGGCAATGACATAGCTACTGTGAAGATGGCCGCTGACATATTTGAGGATAGTGCATCTACCAAAATCATAGAACAACTGTCTGCTATCAACAATAAGGTAGATGGAATGCAAGAGAGGATGGCAAGAGTAGAGAAAGGGACTGGAATCGAAGTGACTCATCAAAGTGAGAATGCTGGTACTGAAGAAGACAATTATATTGGGAGACAAGGAAATCAATTGGGAGGATATAATCCTAACCATAACCATCCTGGAATCAGATATAGCGACCCTAATGCAGGAGAAGGGCCTAAACCGCCTACTACTTATTTACCACAGCAAACTGTTGGTCCCAGAGAAGGGTGAAACTATAGTTAGAGGGGGGGGGGGGGGTGAATGACTATAGTGGAGTTTCAAAAACTTTTCTTCTTCTAGTTAAAAGCTTTTGGGCAGCGGATAAGTCCTTTCTTACTATATTGTTTTCAAATCGGTTTAGACAGTCACAGATGCAAATTATGATGTATGCAAATTGAATGAATGTTGTAAAGTAAATTGCAGAAATTAAATTAACACAAGGCTTATAGTGGTTCAGGGTGGTGTAATCCCTTAATCCACTCTTCTCCTGTGATGATTGGAGGAATTCACTATTGTTTTCACAGATACAATAGTATGATTGTCCTTGGCTTCCCAAGCTTCACAATCTACAAGACTATCACTCTTTGACTGCAGCAGCTTTCATGATTCATCTTCCTTCTCATGCATTTTAAGATCAAGATCCTTCAACAGGCTATCACAGATTCAACTCCTTCTTAGATTGCCTCTCTTCGCTTGCTTGATCGATGTGAATGTGATTCACACACTTGCTTGATCAATCCTCGCCTCGAGTATGACTTTGTAGCTTTGAAGTCTGAGTTGATCACTAGATGTATCCTTGTAATTTCAGAGAGACGGTTTTTCAAATTGACAGAGTTTCAGCTAGATTTTTCTTTCTTGATCATCATCTTCTTTTTCTGTCAATGCCTTCTATTTATAGCCTTGAATACCTTCGTTTTTGAAATTCCGTCCGTTATTATATTAATGAGGAATAATCCTTGATTTTATTCTTGATTCCCCCTTAATTGTATTCTCCTTAATTTCAGTGATCGGATTCTTTCTTCAAACGTATAGCGGATAATCCGTCCTTGATTGATCCTTTAATGATTTGAGCATTTAATGCAAGATCTTCTGAATCTTCATCGTATATCAATTCTGGCCTTGTAGGTGTCTCTTCGCCGTTTCTAGAACGGTCGAGTGAGCCTACTGACTTAGCTGTCACTTCTTCTTTGCTGTTTTGTTTTCTCTTTGCCGAAAGTCAGTTTACTCAGCCGATTCACTGTTTCCTTCTTTGTTCTAGTATTTGGAGAGTCTTTGAACTTCACTGATCCTTGATTTGAGTGAGACCAGTGTACACCATATTTGAACATTTGAGTTTTATCATTTAAAACATAACTTAGACTTATCCAAGGTCATCACAGACTTCCTTGGTTATAAGTCAGACCATAAAGTCTTCATTACTTCTCTGCTGGTGCTTGGCTGGCTTCACTCTGCCGAATATCTGTCTTTGCTTTGCCATCCTACCAACTAGTACAATACTTGTCTGACTTAACTTATACAACTTGTCAGACCCTAAGTAAAGACTTATACAGAGAATTCTAACTTATTTCAGGCTTGCTATAACAGCTAGTATGGCCATCATCAAAACATAATAAAATGTTTCTAACAATTTCCCCCTTTTTGAGGATGCCAAAACCCTCATAAGCCTGAACATAAGTGATCAAGATTTACATATTAAACAACAGATAAAAAGTTCAATAATTTTATTCATCCATCATAGGGCAATAAGATATTGCATCTTTTTATTTAAATGAACAAAGGCAAATGATAAGATAAATTGAATTGAATTAAGCAACAAGCAATTGGTTTACTTCTTCATTTCTTCAAACCTGATGCCCTTGCCTTTGCTGTCCTCGCCTTTGCTGCCCTTTCTCTTTCCACTGGAGTTTTCCACCTTTCCCTTCCCACTGGAGCTTTCAAGCTTTGAGTTACCTTCCCCCTTTGTGGCAGCATCAAAACATGCTTCAAGGTCTGCAATTGCCGCATCAGACTCAGGGAGAGGGCCATACTTTTTCTCCAGAATTTTGTTGTTGGCCTCACCAACTTTGATGAGAAAGTCCAGTTGCTTGCCAGAATGTTCCATGATTTCATCTAGATGCTGAATTTTGGCTGTGTGAGCATTGAGGGTGTCTACCAACGGCTTGAGATCGTTGTCAACCGTCGCAGTATGGTATTCAAGATTGGTTTGGACATGGTGAGGATGAGGTGTTGTAAGTTGCAAATTAAGTTTCCCACTGTCTCTCATGACCTCATCTTGAATTTTGATATGGCCGATGAGGGCCTCAATCTTGTGATGGAAGGAGGTTGCTTCACTCCTTAAGGCGCCTTGATTCTCTTTCTTTGTAGTATTGCCTTTCCATGTCCACAATGAGGGGTTGAATGTCCAGATTGAACACTCTTTCTGGATCAATTTCTTCAGTTGCCACATGGGCATTCTCTTCACCTCATCACTTTCATCCTCGATATCTTCACCTTGCTTCTCCTCATTTTCTTCTTCAACTTCTTGCTCTTCCTTTTCTTCCATCTCGCTTTGTTCGCCTCATTAGACACGGGGGTCATTTAGAGGTTGTTGTTGAGTGTGGATCGCTTCATCTACCACTGTCCCCTTGTGCAATTGTGGGGAGTTGACAAGTTCGGCCGAGTGAGCTTTATCACCGGCTCACTCGGCCGGTTGTCAACTTTGCCTATGCTTTTGAAAAGCACTTCCTGAGAGTCAGTTCATCATTAGAAATCTCCAAATCTTCTTGATTTGTTTCAGATTTTCTCCTTCCGAAGTGGTCATCTTCGACTCATCCCTTCATCTTGTATCTCCTCCTCATCGGATGAGGTGAGTCTATATCCTTCTTCACCTTCTTCCGGTAGGTGACTCCCTCTGGCTGCGTTTCTTCTTCTGTTGCTGTGTCATCACTGATGGTCACAGGCTCATCCAAATTGCTGGTGGCATATTGGCCTCCTCTTGTGTCTTTTGAGATCTGGTTCTCCGTCCCACTCTCGATCTACACGCCTTGAGTTGCTTTCTTTTGTTCCCAGCTATGGGTTTGGGTTTTAGGGAAGCCTTGATGTAAGTAAACATCGTCTTGGATTTGTGTGGAGACTGCAAGTTTGTGGGTCGTACTTTCAACCGATTGAACAAATGTTGAAGAGGAACCCATATGATTTCTTCTCCCGAAATCACCCTTTTTTCAAAACCCTTGCACGGTGCGAGATGGATAGATCGATTTCCTTTTGAATCTGATCCTTCATTCGATTGAACACAAATGTTGCCCAGTCAAATTTGATGCGATTGTAGATAATGGCCATCAGTTTAATTCGTGCCTCAGTCAGGTTTTCCATTGACCCTTTTCTGCCTTCAATATTTTTGGTGATAACTGGTGCAAACTCAGCAAACGGAAGTTTGAGCGTTGATCTGGGTAGATTGTATGTTTTGCTGTTTTTCTTTGGACTTTTGGCTATCTCAGTCCAGAACTTTGCAATGTCAGTTGTGAAAAGCTTGACATTAGCCGGTCCTTTCAATGGAAGGTGAAGGTAACGGTTGAGTGCACCTGGTGTGATGATTACTTCTCTTCCAAAGATTGAGCTTTGGATGCGATCAACTTCAGTCTTCTTTCTGCTAGGTACAAATTTGGCGTTTTTCCAAAACGCTATCAGATTCTCATAGCAGATTCCAGTTATTGGAGGGTTTAGGAAAGTCATCAGCCCCAAATTTGAGCAGCAATCAACCAAACGTTGAGCTTTTGAGTCATTATCACAAAATGAGAGATAGTGCTCAGGTTTGAAAAATGAGCCGGTTATGATTGATTTTTCGTAGTATTTTTCAGTAGCGGTGATTTGGGAGGATGAAGCCATTGATGGGTAGAGGAGGATTAGAAGAGTATATCTTGAGATTTTAGTGAGAAAAAGTAGGGTTTGTAATTTGCAGAAGTATGTAAAAATTTCTGAGAAGGGTTTATAATTCGTAAGAGAGCGTAGAGATCTCTGAAAATCTCTAAGTCTTGTTTATATAGGTGATTTTGGGTAGTGTGAACGTGGTTTGAATATGGAAGGATTTAGTGACATAATGGCGTGATTTTGTGTATGAAAATCGCGATATTCGAGGGAAATGGGGGTGTGGTTTGAGGCATGTAATGATAGAGCCCATGAATCGAGGAGTTTATAATTCGAAAAATAATATAATTACCTCCATGATCACAAGTTGATCGCCACGTGTGTATAGAATAATCCTCCATAATTTCCTTATTCTCCACGTGTAATCAGAATTGATTTTGTTCACACTATTAATTTGTCCAAGTCTTTATTTCGGTGAAGTGCCTTCGCCGCCACTTAGCCGTTCTATAGGTTCTTTACTTAATCGCTTCTATTTCACTGCTCCTAACAATCGCGATTAAAGTTACCTTCGCTGGATGCCGATGCCTTACTTGTCGCATCTCCTGTAACGGCAAAGGTCGTACAGATTAATGAAGTCACTTAGCCGATTACTCCAGGCTAGCCGCTTTTTGATACTTATTCAATTTCAATCATTCCTAACTCGGTTCTTAGCTTGTTTGAATCTTTCATAATCGAGTGGTTTAGTGAAGATGTCACCAATTGATCTTCAAAGTGGGTATGTGTTTTAGGATGACATCCCTTTTTCAACATGGTCTCGATAAAATGATGTCTTACATCAATGTGCTTTGTTCTTGAGTGCAATCATGGATTTTCTGTAATAGATATTGCACTTGTGTTATCACACATGATTGGAATTGTTTTCTTCTACTCCATAGTCCCTTAGTCATTGTCTTATCCACAAGATTTGTGCACAACACTACCTGCTTTATATGTATTCTCGCTTCACTGTTGATGTAGATATGGAGTTTTGCTTTTATTGAACCAAGAGACTAGTCCAGTTTGCTAGCATTTGGCAAGTTCCAGAGGTGCTTTTTCTATCTATTTTGCATCCAAAGATAGTCGAGTCCGAATATGATATCAATGTAAATCCTCCATCTTTTGGATACCAAATACCAACATTTAAAGTGTTTTTCAAGTATTTGATTATCCTTTTAGTTTGCTAGAAGATGTGATTCTTTTGGTTGAGCTTGAAATCTTGCACATACTCCTACCGCAAATGCTATGTCAGTCCGCTTTGCGATTAAGTATAATAATGATCCAATAATTCCTCTATACAATTTTTGATCAACATCTTTTCCTCCTTCATCTTTTCCAAGTATGATTCGCACACATTGGTGTGTCTGGCATGCCACTTGAATCCATCCCATACTTGTGTATCAAATCTCTTGTATACTTTGCTTGAATAATGAAAATGCCATCCTTCATTTGCTTTACTTAAAGGCCAAGGAAGTAGTTTAATTCTCCCATCATGCTCATCCCAAATTTGCTCTTCATCAGTTTGCAAATTTCTCACATGCCTTTTCATCCTCTCGATCCAAAGATTATATCATCAACATAGATTTGCACTATCAACGTGCTTGCTCCTTCCCTCCAGTTTAAATAGAGTCTTGTCAATAGTTCCTTTGCTGAATCCATTCTTGATCGAAATCTGTGATAAGAGTTTCATACCAGGCTCTAGGTGCTGTTTGAGTCCATAGAGGGCCTTCTTGAGTTTGTATACTTTGTCTTCTTTTCCTTTAATTTGAAATCCAGGAGGTTGTTCTACATAAACTTCTTCTTCCAAGAGTCCATTTAGGAATGCACTCTTTACATCCATTTGATAGACTTTGAAGTCTTTGTGTGCAAGAAAATGCTAGAAAAAGTCGATTGCTTCCAATCTTGCTCTTTGGAGCAAAAGTTTCATCATAATCTATTCCTTCACTTGGGAATAGCCTTTTGCAACTAGCCTTGCTTTGTTTCTCGACAACGCCCTTGCTCATCCATCTTGTTTCTGAAAACCCATTTTGCCCCATGATGTTTGCCATTTCTGGTCTATAAACAAGTTCCCAGACTTCATTTCTTTCAAATTCATTTAGTTCTTCTTGCATGGCTGTGATCCAATCTGCATCTTGAATTGCATCATCTATAGTCTTGGGTTCCACTTATGATAGAAAACAAGTTAGCATGTGCTCCAGTTGTCTTCTGGTTCTAACTCCTGTGTGAATATCTCCAATAACTTGTTCTTCAGGATGGTCTCTTAGCCAATTTAGATCTGGTTGAAGTTGATCTTCACTTGGTGCTTCCATACCTTCATGTTGAGCATGAACTTCAACTTGAGGAGCTTCATCTAGTGTATTGGTACGTGGCTCCTCTTGATCTTCAGAATGATGATTCAGGATAGTAGTTGGTATGGTTGCATTTGTATAGATTTCTCTTTGTGGTGCTTTCTCTTCTTGATCTTGAAGATCTTCACCATTTGTGTTTGGTTCATCAAAAACCACATGTATTGATTCTTCAATCACCAAAGTTCTTTTATTTAGTACTCAATGCTTTGTTTGGTGTCTGAGTATCCCATGAAGATTGCTTCATCACCTTCTCATCAAAGGTATGAAGTTGATTCTGCTTAAGACAAAAATTTTGATCCAAACATATGAAAATATGAGATATTGGGTTTTCTACCATTCCATATTTCATATGGAGTTTTTCCATGGTGTTTGTTGATGATTGATCTGTTTTGTGTATGGCATGTCAGTGTTTGTTTGCTTCAAATAAGAAAATCTCTTTAGTAAACATGCTTCAAAGAATCATTGTTCTCATTTGCTTCTTTGAGAGTTCTGCTTTCTTCTTTCTGCTACACCATTTTGTTGTGGAGTTCTCCTCTGCAGATAGTTGA
Organism: Gentiana macrophylla; assembly: GCA_026214975.1. Taxonomy (NCBI): domain Eukaryota; kingdom Viridiplantae; phylum Streptophyta; class Magnoliopsida; order Gentianales; family Gentianaceae; genus Gentiana; species Gentiana macrophylla. The sequence goes on from CM047805.1 coordinate 58,803,282, forward strand.
TGTAGTACTCCATTTTCTTCACAATAGGTTACGATAATTTCATTTAGAAATTCAAAGTGCCTCTATCTCGATCCGATCTTGATAATTTTTAGCTCTTTCTCATTCTCGAGTCTTCTCGGTAAGTCCGGTAGCTTCTTGAGTGTTTCTTTCTTCTTGTTCATGAAGATGGTCCAGTGTACTTTGAGAAGTCATCCACCACTACAAGTGTATATTTCTTACCACTCACACTTACTTGGTGTGGACTGGTCCAAAAGGTCCATGTGCAATGTGATGTAGAATTCTAGTTGTGGATTGATAAGGTTTTGACTTGAATGAACTTTTGATCGCTTTCTTTCGACATGCATCACATAGATTTTCTTTCTTGAATGTGATCTCTGGCAGCCCTTCAACTAGCTTTTTTTTTTGATAGTTTGTTGATGGTCTTGAAATTCGTGTGATTCAATCTTACATGCCAAATCCAAATTTGTTGATTGATTATTCTTGACAAGTAGACAAGTTTACGCCTTGGTCATTCTCCATCCACAACATACATGTTGTCTTGTCTTTTACCCGCAAGAACTACTGTGTTGGTTTGACTGTGAATCACTTTGCATCCTTCTTTGTTGAAGTGCACATTGTAGCCTTTGTCACGAAATTGACTGATGCTCATCAGTTGAAGTTAAGTCCCTTGACATATGCCACATTTTGAATTTTTAGATTGTTCTTGAGTATTGTGCCTTCCTCTTAATCTTGCCAGGTTTTCTTTTCCTCCAAATGTGACTTTGGGTCCATCAAAAGCTTTGAAATCAGTGAGCCATTTCTTGTTTCTGTCATGTGTCCGAACATCCACTGCCTCTATGTACTGTACATCCTACAAAACAGATTAGTTAGGTTTAGGTACACAACACTTGCTTTGGTCCGTGACTTGTTAGCAAACATGCCTCCCATACCTAGTGTGTATCCAAAAGGTTTTCTTTTTGGATAATTGAAGTCATCAACTTCATATGTATAAGGCATGGCATAATAGCTTCTAATATTTTTACAGAAGGTATTCTGATACTTTTCTCTACCTTTTGGTGCCATTGCATCCTTCTTCACTTTCCAATATGCAGTAGGAACCCTTTCTTGCTTCATGTGTCTAGGAACATATTGGCTTTTCTTAAGCACATGATGCATTTTGTAGAATGGTTTCCTCTTGTATTTTGGAGGTGCAACATTCCAATCATCCTCTGAGGGGTAAAGTCTGCCTTTACCTTTCAGATGCGAGTTGTTCTTGATTGACTGGAATGAGGATTTGATTTGCTGTTTCACTACACTGGGTTTTGACTTCACCGGAACAGGATGATCTGTTGGAGACATGGTCTGTCTCTTTCTAAATTTTGGTCCACTAGTGGTCCTCCATTTGGAATTGTGTTCATCCCGATTTATTGTAGCCAAGACCAGATCTGGATCCAAACCTTTTTGGGGGTTTGTAAGCTGGTGCCTTTAGTGGTGCAGTGGATACCTTCACCGGTGAGGAGATTTCCTTAACTAATCTGTTAATAACAGATGTATGATCATCTGCTTTTTGTTGATCATTTAAGTAGGTCTCCTTACTAGTTAATTCAACTTTGCTTTATCCAGCTTCTTTCTTTAACCTCTTATTCTCTTTCCTTAGATCCTTTCATTCCTTTTCCGAATTTCATGATTCTTTTCAATTTTATCAAATTTAGTCATGAGATTTTGGACTAGGTCTCATTGTATCTAATGGAAGACTAGAGATTGTGCAAAGTGTTAGATGTGGATGCATTAGATGAAGAACAGAAACTAGATGTTACCTCGCCATCATCGATTCTTTAGCCATTAAACATAGGCTTGTTTCCTCGATTATGCAGTGTCACTTTTATCTTCATCCAATTCTTTGGTCATGAGACATAGGCATGCTTTTTCATTTTCTCGAATCGTCTTCTTCATCACTATCATCCGAGTCATTGTCGATGATTCTTCATGCTTTTCACCGCTGGATTCGCGCTTTAAGTGCCTTCTTGCTCCTTTTCTTTCGGATGCTTTGTATTTCTTCTTTTCATCATCTTTGTCATTTTCTTCGTGACAATCGGCCTTGAAGTGACCTTTCTTGTTGCAGATTGAAGCATCCAGTATTCATCATCTTTCTTTTTCATGTCTCTGGTTGAGCTTGACCTTTTGTTTGATGATGAATTTCCTTTGAATGGCTTCTTTTAAACTCTCACAAAACGCTTAACTAATAAAGCTACCTGTTCTTTCGATTCTTGTGTCTCTTTCTTTGATGCATTCGGCAAAGTTACTTTCTTGGGTGCAGCTAATGCGGTGATTTTGTGTGTCTCTCGCCGGAGCACCATCTTCACCGTTCAATTCGAATTCATGAGCTTTTAATCGGGACATCGATTGTCGAGTGTCAGTGCTTGCAAGATTTGTAGTTCCTCCGATTCACGATGTTATGATCTTCCATCTTTCGTAGTCCTCTCAAGATCTTCAAGCATACTTCTTTTTGGGGATATGTGTGACCAAGTCATTGCGAGTTCATCGATGATGCTTGAGAATCATTGTCCATCTCGATCAATGGATTCACCGCTTCATCTTGAAATTCTCAAACTTCTGTTTTGCAACAGATAGTTTATTTTCTTTGACTGCTTCAGATCCTTCATTGATTAGTGCCAGCTTGTCCCACATCTCCTTTGTTGTTTTGCAATCCTTTATTCTCATGAACATGTTGCTGTTTAGAGTCTTTAAGATCATATCTTTTGCTACAAAGTCTAGGTTTGCTCTTCTCCTATCATCTTTGGTCCAATCTTTCTTGGGTTTGTTCATCTCCTTTCCTTGATCTGCTCCTGTGCCTACCACAGTAGTGATCATGATTGGGCCGTAGAAGTTTGAGGAATCCATCAGTATAATTGAATATATAAATGACAGTGAATGGAAAACTCAGATTTGAAAATTGCTTTGAAAATATGTGATCTCCTTGTTACCAGAAATTAGATCTGAACAGGTTCTGATACTAGGAACACTGCTCTGCTACCAATTGTTGGTCCCAGAGAAGGGTGAAACTATAGTCAGAGGGGGGGGGTGAATGACTATAGTGGAGTTTCAAAAACTTTTCTTCTTCTAGTTAAAAGCTTTTGGGCAGCAGATAAGTCCCTTCTTACTATATTGTTTTCAAATCGGTTTAGACAGTCACAGATGCAAATTATGATGTATGCAAATTGAATGAATGCTGTAAAGTAAATTGCAGAAATTAAATTAACACAAGGCTTATAGTGGTTCAGGGTGATGTAATCCCTTAATCCACTCTTCTCCTGTGATGATTGGAGGAATTCACTATTGTTTTCACAGATACAATAGTATGATTGTCCTTGGCTTCCCAAGCTTCACAATCTATAAGACTATCACTCCTTGACTGCAGCAGACTTGATGATGATTCGATTCCTTCTTCATTGTTCTTTAAGATCAAGATCCTTCAACAGCTATCACAGATTCAACTCCTTCTCGATTGCCTCTGATTCGATTGCTTGATCGATGTGAATGTGATTCACACACTTGCTTGATCAATCCTCGATTCGAGTATGACTTTGTAGCTTTGAAGTCTGAGTTGATCACTAGATGTATCCTTGTAATTTCAGAGAGAAGGTTTTTCAAATTGACAGAGTTTCAGCTAGATTTTTCTTTCTTGATCATCATCTTCTTTTTCAGTCAATGCCTTCTATTTATAGCCTTGAATACCTTCGTTTTTGAAATTCCGTCCGTTGGCTATATTAATGAGGAATAATCCTTGATTTTATTCTTGATTCCCCTTAATTGTATTCTCCTTAATTTCGTTGATCGGATTCTTTCTTCAAACGTATAGCGAGATAATCCGTCCCTTGATTGATCCTTTAATGATTTGAGCATTTAATGCATGATCTTCGAATCTTCATCGTATATCAATTCTGGCCTTGTAGGTGTCTCTTCGCCGTTTCTAGAACGGTCGAGTGAGCCTACTGACTTAGCTGTCACTTCTTCTTTGTCTTTGTTTTGTTTTCTCTTTGCCGAAAGTCGCTTTACTCACCGATTCAATGTTTCCTTTTTGTTGTAGTATTTGGAGAGTCTTTGAACTTCACCGATCCTTGATTTGAGTGAGACAAAGGTACACACCATATTTGAACATTTGAGTTTTATCATTTAAAACATAACTTAGACTTATCCAAGGTCATCACAGACTTCCTTGGTTATAAGTCAGACCATAAAGTCTTTATTACTTCTCTGATGGTGCTTGGCTGGCTTCACTCTGCCGAATATCTGTCTTTGCTTTGCCATCCTACCAACTAGTACAATACTTGTCTGACTTAACTTATACAACTTGTCAGACCCTAAGTAAAGACTTATACAGAGAATTCTAACTTATTTCAGGCTTGCTATAATAGATAGTATGGCCATCATCAAAACATAATAAAATGTTCCTAACACAAATTAAAACTTTTGGTTGGGAAGCTGCGATAGAAAAATTGAGTAATGTCGTTACTGACAATATGGGACAACTTTCAAAATCTATGGCTGAGTTAGCCACTAACTTTAGCCAATATTGTCAGAAGAACGATGCTAAGGTGACCAATCAAGAAGACATAGTCCAAAATCTCACTCACCAAATTGGACAGTTAGCTGAGCAAGTCTCAACTAGACCTCCTGGAGGACTGCCAAGCAACACTGATAAAAATCCTAAGGATTTGAATGCGATCATGACTAGAAGTGGGAAAGAAGTAACTCCACCATCTTCAAAAGAGAAAGAGAAAAACATAGAGAGTGAGGATGGTGAGCCAAACAAAGAAGCAAATGCCTCTGGAACCTTGCCGGAGGAAGAAACCTATAAAGAACCTGTTGGCCCTAGAGTTGAGCTTTACAATAATAAGTATCCTATTTTCACTGATGTTGATCCTTCAACCTTACCTTATCCTCCACGCAAATCTAAGCCTACGGTTGATGACAAAAGGTATAAGAAGTTCATTGATATTTTTAGAAAGTTACACATCAATATACCTTTAGTTGAAGAACTTGCTGAGATGCCTGAGTACACCAAGTTCTTAAAAGAAGCGGTCTCTACTAAGAGGAAACTCCTAGATTTAGAGACCATTTGCCTAAATGAGGAGTGCTCAGCCATTCTTCAACATAAGTTACCCGCTAAGTGCAAGGATCCGGGAAGTTTTCTCATTCCCTGCACCATAGGTAATGTATGTTTAAACAAGGCCTTATGTGATCTAAGTGCGAGTGTAAATCTGATGCCTCTATCCATTTTTCAAAAGCTAGGTATGAAAGACCTTAAAAAGACTTCAATTACTTTGCAATTAGCTGACCATTCGGTTAAGGAACCTTGTGGAGTGGTTGAGGATGTGCTAGTAAGAGTTGAGAAGTTTGTGTTTCCTGTCAGTGCTAGATATGAAAGCTAACTACGAAGTGCCCCTAATCTTAGGAAGACCTTTTATGGCCACTAGTAGCACGCTTATCGATGTTTAGAAAGGAGAGTTAATGGACATGAAAAAGCATTCAACGTGTTTGACACTATGAAGAGACCTGATGATGGAGAGGATGCATGTTTCATGTTGGATTCTGTTGACAAGCTTGTCAATGACTTCCAACAATATGAGGATATTAAGGATTTCCTCAAGCCTACTCTAGAGTTAGAGGATGAAGTGCCATATGAAAAGAGCGAGGAAGAGAAAGTGATATGGCCTGGATGTAGTAGAGGAACCCCTGGCCATGTTGAGGAGATGAAGTCTACCGAGGTTGAGAAATTCAACCATAGACCGACATGGCATAAGTTCTTTGAACTTAAGCTAACCGGAAAAATGTTAAAGACCTCGTTAGAAGAACCACCTACCAATCTGACGTTGAAGCCTCTGCCTGCATATTTGAAGTATGTATTCCTTCAAGACGAGACCTTACCGCTTAATATTTCTTCTCCCTTGAGTGAAATACAAGAAGAAAAGCTGATGAGAGTATTAAGAGAGTATTGCGGAGCATTTGGATGGACAATAGCTGACATTAAAGGCATAAGCCCTAGCGTTTGTATGCATAAAATCTCCGTCGATCCTGCAAAGAAAGCGGTTGCACAACCCGAAAGAAGGTTGACTCCATAATTGAATGACGTGGTTAGGGATGAAGTTATTAAGATATTAGAAATGGGAATCATCTTCCCTATTTATGATAGTGAATGGGTTAGCCCGATCCACGTAGTTCCAAAGAAAGGAGGTTTGACCTTACAAGCTAATGAGTTAAATGAGTTGATTCCTGTTAGACTCATTACTGGTCATAGAGTGTGCATTCACTTTAGGAATTTGAATGATGCAACTCGCAAGGATCACTTCCCTCTTCCCTTCATTGATCAAATGCTCGAAAGACTGAGCTGACATGCGTTTTATTGCTTTCTTGACAGTTACTCGGGATATTCTCAAATTCTTATCTCACCCGAGGATCGTGAGAAGACCACCTTTACATGTCCATATGGAACCTTTGCTTAAAATAGAATGCCCTTTGATTTGTGCAACGCACCAGCAATGTTTCAAAGATGCATGATTTCTCTGTTTGCTGATATGGTTAAAGATATCCTAGAGATCTTTATGGATGATTTCTCCGTCTTTGGAGATGATTTCGATTCATGTCTCACGCATCTAGAACGAGTGTTGAAGAGATGTGAGGAGACGAATCTGGTGCTTAATTGGGAGAAATGTCATCTTACGGTTACTGAAGGTTTAGTACTTGGCCACCGTATTTCAAAGAATGGTATAGAGGTGGATAGAGCAAAAGTAGATGTGATTGAAAAACTGCCTCCACCAACCAATCTTAAGACATTGCGAGGTTTTCTTGGCCATGCGGGATTCTATCATCGGTTTGTGAAGGACTTTTCCTTAATCTCTAGACCTCTTACTGAATTATTGGCCAAGGATGTGCCATTTGTGTTACTAATGAGTGAATGAAAGCTTTCAATGAGTTAAAGAGCATGCTTATCACTGCACCCATTCTGATTGCACCTGATTGGAATCTACCTTTTGAGTTGATGTGTGATGCAAGCAATACTGCTGTAGATGCTGCCTTAGGACAAAGGAAAGATAAGATCTTTAGGCCCATCTACAATGCTAGTCGAACTTTAAATACTGCACAAAGGAATTATGCAACTACTGAGAAAGAACTTCTGGCCATTATCTTTGCTTTTGACAAGTTTAGATCTTATTTAGTAGGATCTAAGGTCACTGTTTGGACGGACCATGCAGCTTTGTAGTATCTTTTGGCCAAACAAGATTCCAAGTCAAGGTTATTGAGATGGATTCTACTATTGCAAGAGTTTGATGTAGAAATCAGTGATAAGAAAGGATGAGAATCTGGTTGCGGATCATCTTTCCCGTTTACAAATATAGGATAATGAGCCAATGACCGAGATTGGGGAAACATTTCATGATGAACAGTTATTCTCCATCACGGCCATACATGGGAAGGATGATTGCGCTGCAGTATCTTCGCGTGTTGAGGTTGTGAAGGAGAATAAACAACCATGGTTTAAAGACTTTGTGAATTAACTATCCGCGAAATACTTGCCACCAAATCTCAACCCCCAAGATAGAAAGAAATTCTTCAAGGATATGTTAGTAATATCATCCGCAACGGAAGCGATTTAAGGATCTATATCTATAAATTACACGTAATAAAATAACTAGATCTACATCTACAAGGGGGTTGTAGATCATACCTCTTGGATCTGAAAATCCAAGTAGAAGAACCGCAAATAAAAGATGGTGTGAAGAGCACCACGATCTTTCGCACGTGTGATCCAAGCAACTCCCAGTGGAAGGAAATCCTCGACTCGATTCTTTCCGATATGCTACCCGGAAAACCTCCAAGATTTTCCCTCTTTTCCCCTTGGCCGAAATTTTACCTTCTTCATTCTAAGAGATTAAGTCGAATTTTATGTGTGTGTTTAGGCTTGGAAGAACTCTCTTTATATAGAAGAGTAATCCTTGTCCTCCAAGGATTTTATTTTGCAAATAAAATAAATCCAATAAATAAAAGATAATCCCAAAATATTCTAGAACAAATCTATAATAAGCTTTATCTTTATATCTTACCATAAATATTTATCCAATAAATATTTTGTGCACATGTCTTATTAATACACAAGAAAACTAATTTCTTGTTCCATAAAACATCTCTTTGGCCGAACATTATCATTTGTGACCTAGTCAATATGATTTTCGACTAACACACTAAATTGGGCCAAGATTATGAAAAATGTCTTTTTCACATATTTAATTATTTAGCCCAACTAATTTAATAGTCCACTAAAAAATTAATTCACATACCGTTTTAATTAAATTCTAATAAGAACGAAATTAATATTATTAGGATTCGACATCCGAGAATAGCTATGCTATATGGGAGGCACGTCGGGGACCATGGACTAATAATCAGCGGCTCCGATAAATCAAATAAATAATTATCTTATGAACAGAATAATTATATTCGATAAATCAATCACAGGAATATGCCACCATAATCCCATGACTGCACTCCTCCGATTATGAGATTATATTTATCTCCTCACGAGAATAATAATAAGCGTCCATTGATATAATCATTACATTTGGATTAATCCTCTATAGACTGTTCATTCTAAATCGGGAAGTTACCGTTAACCCTTTTTAGAACCTCTTATCCTTATTTACCATTAACCCCCTAGTGATCAATTAATTCATACAACTCACCGGTAGCTAATCGATGTAATATGAACTCGCATTTATCGATCACTTTCTAGGATTAACAAATAAGGGAATCGTCTATCTACTTCCATAAATGGAAGGAATGGATTCCGTATCTGTGATAACACACGTACTACTCACTCAATCCAAAGACAAATGCCAAGATGGGGTAATTCGGATCACAGACTCGGTGTAATCCTTAACCGTCAAGTCCAACCTCATACCGATTCAAGCGCTTGGATCGTGATCACCTCGAGTTAAGATATATCCATAAATATGATCATCGATTGATTCGATAAGACTTCTTGATTACGGAATTATATCGTGAACTCTAATCAAATCGGTCCAGCCCTATAAGATATATCTATCATATATAAATGCCCTACTAGGTTCTCTTAACCGAAAGTTCGGATAAGACAATCACACCTATTGTGTTCTGGGTGCATTAATAGCATGTTAAAGGAGAGACCCGATACTCTCAATTAACTTCACTACTGGGTAATTGTATTTTAAGTACATCTTCACTAACTCAATCCTCCCATGTATATCCCATACACTGAGTTAAGTGATTACATAAACGATATACTTTAGGGTTTTCTGTAGTGTAAATACTATTTTCACATCGGTGAATATGAGAATAATAAATATGAATAATAATATCATTTCATTTATTAAATAAAAAAAATTACAAAATTGTCTTTCGGGCATTATACCTAACAATCTCCCACTTGCACGAGAGCATGTGATTAATTGTTTTAGAGCACACCCTATTATCTAAAATACAGCAAACAATCACTCCCACTTGCTCTAAAGCAAATGAGACATGTCTCTAATACTTATAGTCTCCAAGTGTCGACTAAAAGCTTCAATCGATAGTGTCTTGGTGAATGGATCAGCATGATTATCGGCGGAGGCAATTTTCTAGACGGAAATGTCCCCTCTATCGACAAAATTGTTGATCACCCTGTATTTCCTCTCTATATGCTTCGACTTACTGTGCTTCCGAGGTTCCCTAGAGTTGGGGATGGCCCTATTGTTATCATAATAGAGAGTAATAGGATCTTCAGCATTCGGGACAACGCCTAATCCGCTGATGAGCTTTCTTAACTAAACTGCTTCTTTAGCTGCCTCGGAGGCCGCTACGAACTCAGCTTCCATTGTTGAATCGGCTGTGCTGGATTGCTTTTGGCTTCTCTATTCTATTGCACCGCCACCAAGCGTAAACACTGAACCAGAGGTTGATTTAGAATCATCTCTGTCTGACTAAAAGTCAGAATCGGTGTACACCGCTAACTCCAAACTCCCACTCGAATAGACGAGCATATAATTTATGGTTCTCTTCAAATATTTGATGAGATTCTTTACTGCTGTCCAGTGCGGTTGCCCTGGATTTGATTGAAAACGGCTGACTAATCCAACGTCGTAACAAATATCAGGTCTCATACACCTCATAGCATACATAAGACTACCAACAGCCGAGGCATATGGCACTCTTCCCACAGCTTCAGTCTCTTCAGGAGTTTGAGGCCCCTGAGTCTTAGAGAGGTAAATGCCGTGACGGGTTGGTAGAAAAGCCTTCTTTGCGTTCTCCATACTGAAGCGTACCCGCAGCTTATCTATATAAGTTTCTTGGGACAGAGCTAACATCATGTTCTTGCGATCCCTTATAATTTGGATCCCTAGAACATAACTCGCTTCTCCCAAATCCTTCATTTGGAATTGTGTGGTCAACCAACTTTTTACGTCGGACATCATCCCCATATCATTGCCAATTAGGAGTATGTCATCAACGTACAACACTAGAAATACAACACTATCTTTGATAACCTTCTTGTACACACAAGATTCAACAATGTGTTGTTCGAAATCATAAGACTTGATCGTGTGATCGAATCTATGATACTAGGAACGAGATGCTTGCTTCAACCCATAAATGGATCTGAGCAACTTGCACACCATGTGCTCTCGACCTTCTTCAACAAAACCTTCTGGTTGCTGCATATAGATTTCCTCGTCGAGAAAGCCGTTTAGAAACGCTGTCTTAACATCCATTTGCCAGAATTCATAATCCAGACATGCAGCAATCGAAAGGAGGATGCGGATGGTTTTAATCATGGCCACAGGTGATAAGGTTTCCTTGTAGTCTATACCCTCTCGCTGTGTGTAACCTTTGGCTACCATCCATGCTTTGAAGGTTTCGACCTTCTCATTTACTCCTTTTTTTCGCTTGTAGAGCCATTTACATCCAATGGGCCTTTCACCCTAAGGAATTTCTACAAGTTTCCAGTCTGAGTTAGAGTACATAGACAACATCTCTTGATTCATTGCGTCAATCCATTTATCCTTATCGTGATCCAGTAAGGCCTTTTTATAGGTCGGAGGATCATCTTCCACCCAATCAGAGGCGACTACGTTCGTCTTTAAATCCATGCCGTACCGAGCCGGTGGCCGAACCACTCTCGTAGTACGTCTAGGTGGAACAGGAATGTCGGAAGTGACTGTAGTATTAGTAGTGTTGTTTACAGGAACATCAACAGCCACAATAGGCCTGACGTCATCGGAGAGTAATTCCTCTAGTACAATTTTACTTCGAGGTCTGTGGTCTTTCATATAACTTTCCTCCAAAAACATAGCGTTAGTCGAGACTAGCACTTTGTTATCTTCCGGATCATAAAATAGACCACCACGTGTACCTTTTGGATAACCTACAAAAAAACATATTTTCGTACGTGATTGTAGCTTGGTAGTCTTGTCCATCAGCACATGTGCAGGGAAACCCCATATGCGGAAGTGACACATGCTTTCGTGATGTCCGGACCACATCTCTACGGGTGTCTTTTTGACAGACTTTGACGGTACTGCATTCAAAATGTAGACCACAACTTCTAAAGCATAACCCCAAAAGGATATAGGTAGTGAGGCGTAGCTCATCATTGATCTAACCATGTTAATCAATGTCCTATTTCTCCTCTCAGCAACACCGTTTAGCTGAGGTGTCCTAGGCGCTAAACGTTGGAAACAAATTCCTTTTTCAGCCAAGTAGTCAATGAACTCAGTATCTAAATACTCACATCCACGATCCGAGGGAAGGCATTTCAATGACTTGCCTAGCTGCCTTTCGGCTTCTGCATGGAACTCCTTGAACTTACCAAAAGCCTCGGACTTCCTATGCAGCAGATAAACATAACCGGATCTCGAGTAGTCATCAATGAAAGTCACAAAGTACTCGTATCTGCCTCTAGCTTGTACGTTCATCGGACCACAAAGGTCAGAATGCTCTAAGTCTAGAGTTCCCGTGGCCCTATTACCCTTTGATGAGAAGGGACGCTTAGTCATTTTTCCCTCCAGGCAACACTCGCAGACAGGCAGTGTGTCAACAGATGACTCACCTAAGGCATGGACCTTTTCTAGTATTTTGAGTCTTTCCGAGGAAATATGGCCGAGCCTCAGATGCCACAAGTATGTTTTATCTTCTTTCACTTGAGAAACTTTCTGCCTTTTAGCAGATCTTTGATGAGAAGCTTTAAACATTTCAGTATTAAGTAGGGGAGCTTTATGTGGTTTTACAAAATATAAACCGTTTTCATTCGTAGTTGAAGACAATTCAAAGCCATTCTTCGAAATAACAAATTCCCCATTCAAATTTGAAACAGAAAATGATTTTTCAACTAAGGCAGAATGAGAAATTAAATTTCTCCTGAAATTCGGAATAAAATAAACATTCTCTAAATGTAAAATTCTATTATTATTAAAATGTAATTCCACAGCTCCCACAGCTTTAACCGAAACGAGCGCCCCAGTGCCTACTCGCATCACTTGAGAACCCTTTTCCAGCTCCTCGTACGAACTAAGAATTTGCAATGAAGAACATACATGGTTAGTAGCTCCAGTATCAAGTATCCAAGTGGACACATCTTTAGCTACATTAAAAGATGCCAAAAATAGTAATTCCAAATTACCTTTCTTATCTTTCCCAGTAATAGCCTTGGCTTTGCCATCTTTTACATCATGAAGATAATCCGGACAATGGCGTTTCCAATGTCCTACCTCCTTACATTAAAAGCATTTACCCTTAGGCTTGGCCTCGTCAACTTTCTTGGCTTTCTTTTTCTTCATTGGCTTGGGCACAGGTGCAACACTACCCTTCTTCTTTGGTTTGCCTTAGGCTTGTTTGATGGCTTAGCTTCGGCCATATTTGCTTCAGCTTTCTTATCCCCTACTTGGACCTTATCTTTTGATAGTAGGTCCTCGTAGATAGTCAGTTCATTAAGCATCTATGTCATGGTCAACTCATGTTTGCCCATCAGATACTGAGTTTTGAACGGGATAAACTCAGGAGTCAACGATTCTAAAATCATTGACACTTGAGTTGCTTCACCGAACATCGATCCATGAATTCCGGCGTCATTAAAGTAACTGGTCATATTTAGAACATGACCATTCACTGCTTGACCTCTCTTCAATTTCGTGTTAACAGCCATCCTGATGGCATCGTGTCTTGCTTGGTTGGTAGGTGATCCAAACATCGAAGTAAGTTTCTGCATCTCGTGCAGTCTCAAACTCTTCAATCTAGGCCCTAAAAACCTCCGACACTGCCGCCAAGATGATCCCACGAGCCCGGTTATCTGACTCGATCCAGCGATTACGCTGCTCGATCTCAGCTTTTTCGGGTTTTTTGATCGCCACCGTAGGGCATTCAGAAGTGAGTACATATTGCACATTCTCGTATGTGAGTACCACATTTAGATTACTCTTCCATTTCTTAAAGTTGTTTCCGATAATTTTTCGATAATGGCGCAAGAATTTGAGCGGACATTTTTTGCTTAAAAATAAAATGACATAAATTAATTCAAGTTTAACACTACTATATAAGTTTATTTTTGGAATTGTAAACTAAAATTAAATCTACTCTACTATTCCAAGGTTTTAACCTCGCATCTCAGTGCCGCCGTAGGGTAGGTCAAAGAGATGACGGTTAAATCGAGACAATCTCATCAATGAATAACTTGTGAGAATCGAACATCCCACGAGAATCAAGCATCCCTTTATTCATTGACTACCTTCCTTTTTTAGCCTAGGTATTATCAAGAATACCCTTGATGAGTGCGACCTAATATCGGATCTCTTAGGTACGCCCCGAGTGTGCCGTCGTAGGATAGGTCAGTGACCCGACGAGTACCCGGAAATCCGATCCTTTCGGAGACCAAGCCATGAATGTTGATAGGGGTGAACACCATCTATAGGGGGACGATATCAAAGTGCCGTGAGGTGTCACCCTTCTCTCACTTACTTGTATCTATAGTAGAGGCCGTGGGGTTGGCTGTCGCCTCCCCCGCTCCCACTCAATATTTTGGAAGTGGTGGTGGGTTAACTAACCACGTCTTTTTGATGTTAACATAAAAGTACATCAAATCAAGGATTCCGAATGGTGTCGGTAACGTAGGCAAGCCTACCCATCCTATTCGTTGGAACATATGTGATGATCCGGACGAAAAATCGGGTCAAGATGAAATTTATTGAGATAAGAAGAAATCACCCTCCACTCTCCGGTGTAGCTTAGTCTCTCCGGACCCCCATGCATACATCACACTAGGAGGGTTAAGTCGGTCGAGCGAAGCTCAGTTGACCACCCAACCTATAGGCGAACCGTCTTTATCCAAGATTTATTGTTCTTTTACCATCATTCAATCTCGTAGACACTACGAAATGAAAACGTGATCTCGTTTGGGCTTTTAAGGCAGTTCACCGAGAACACACACCGAAAAGGCTTAACAATTTCATAACCCGTCCTCGGATCTTTAATTAGTTAATAAATTAATTAATTACCACGTATTAATTAAATTTGAACTAATTACGCGAGTTTGTACAGATGCCTATTTTAATTACAAAAATTAAAATTCTACATGTATGCATGGAGTGGATTTATGATATGATGCATGTCATGGCAATTCCGATTTTATATATATTTTATGATCACACACATAAAAAATAAATTGCGGAAAATTTAAACACCGAGATGGATCGTTGGTACCCACGTATCTAATCTATCCTAGGAAAGCAGTAAAATACAATCTTGTTGTCTTCATGACTTCGATCTTCGAACCTTGAACCACGAACCGCGAACCCGAAACGAGAAGGGGCCTTTATTTTATAAAATAAAATAAAATTGTCTTTTTTCAAAATATTTTTTTTAATAATAATCCTGCTGTTTTTATTATTCCAAAAAATAATTTTTATTTTTATTTTTATAAACAAATGATATATATATATATATATATATATATATATATATATATATATATATATATATATATATATATATATATAGGTTGGTTCCTCTACATACCATACTATCCATACATACCTACATACCACATCTCATCACTATTTTAGTGCACTGGTTATTGTTTGAGTGCACCTAGTTATTGTATAAAATCTGTTATTGTTTATTATATAAAATCATTAGGAAACTAGGTGCACTCAAACAATAATTGAGATGCACTAAAATAGTGATCGATGCACTATTTTAGTAGTAAATACGGTAAGTATGGATCAATAGGTATGTATATACCCATTTCTATATATATATATATATATATATATATATATATATATATATATATATATATATATATATATATATATATATAATATTAGGGTTGATAATAAAAAAATGAAACCCTAGACGTGTGGTCCAAAAACTTTTCAGCCCCGACTCTATTCATACCTCGAGTTCCGTCTTTATCTCATGTTCATCATTGTTCTTCGTCGTTTTTCCGGAATTACAAAAAAAAAAAAAAAAAAAAAAATTGCCGAAAATAAAGAATTAAAAAACAAAATTTTTTACATCTATCCTATGCTCAAACGATCTAAATCGAGAGAGCTTATAATAGATCTAACGAGTAAACAGTACCAACCCCAATCCATCTCTTCAAACCACAACAATTCAACATAAAAAAAATATGTATAAATTTCGGCCCCTATAAAAAAAAATTTGGGACAAAAAATCTACATGTTTTCCACTCCTAGATCTAATATTTTATACGTATAAATATAGATCACCAGGCGACTGACACCACTGTTAGTAATATCATCCGCAACGGAAGCGATTTAAGGATCTAGATCTATAAATTACACGTAATAAAATAACTAGATCTACATCTACAAGGGGGTTGTAGATCATACCTCTTGGATCTGAAAATCCAAGTAGAAGAACCGCAAAGAAAAGATGGTGTGAAGAGCACCACGATCTTCCGCATGTGTGATCCAAGCAACTCCCGGTGGAAGGAAATCCTCGACTCGAATCCTTCCGATATGCTACCCGGAAAACCTCCAAGATTTTCCCTCTTTTCCCCTTGGCTGAAATTTTACCTTCTTCTCTCTAAGAGATTAAGTCGAATTGTATGTGTGTGTTTAGGCTTGGGAGAACTCTCTTTATATAGGAGAGTAATCATTGTCCTCCAAGGATTTTATTTTGCAAATAAAATAAATCCAATAAATAAAAGATAATCCCAAAATATTCTAGAACAAATCTAGAATAATCTTTATCTTTATTTATTACCATAAATATTTATCCAATAAATATTTTGTGCACATGTCTTATTAATACGTACACAATAAAACTAATTTCTTGTTCCATAAAACATCTCTTTGGCCGAAAATTATCATTTGTGACCTAGTCACTATGATTTTCGACTAACACACTAAATTGGGCCAAGATTATGAAAAATGTATTTTTCACATATTTAAATATTTAGCCCAACTAATTTAATAGTCCACTAAACAATTAATTCACATATCGTTTTAATTAAATTCTAATAAGAACTAAATTAATATTATTAGGACTCGACGTCCGAGAATAGCTATGCTATATTGGAGGCACGTCGGGGACCATGGACTAATAATCAGCGGCTCCGATAAATCAAATAAATAATTATCTTATGAATGTAATAATTATATTCGATAAATCAATCACGAGAATATGCCACCATAATCCCGTGATCGCACTCCTCCGATTATGAGATTATATTTATCTCCTCACGAGAATAATAATAAGCATCCATTGATATAATCATTACATATGGATTAATCCTCCATAGACTGTTCATTCTAAATCGGTAAGTTACCGTTAACCCTTTTTAGAACCTCTTATCCTTATTTACCATTAACCCCTAGTGATCAATTAATTCATACAACTCACTTTGGTAGCTAATCGATTATAATATGAACTCGCATTTATCGATCGGTTTCTAGGATTAACAAATAAGGGAACTGTCTATCTACTTCCATAAATGGAAGGAATGGATTCCGTATCTATGATAACACAGACTACTCACTCAATCCAGTACAATGCCAATATGGGGTAATTCAGATCCCAGACTCAGTGTAATCCTTAACCGTCAAGTCAAACCTCATACTGATTCAAGCAGTTGATTGTGATCACCTCAGGATTAAGATATATCCATAAATATGATCATCGATTGATTCGATAGGACTTCTCGATTACGCAATTATATCGCGAACTCTAATCAAATCGGTCCAGCCCTATATGATATATCTATCATAGATAAATGCCCCACTAGGTTCTCTTAACCGAAAGTCCGGATAAGACAATCACACCTATTATGTTTTGGGCGCATTAATAGCACGTTAAAGGAGAGACCCGATACTCTCGATTAACTTCACTACGGGCTAATTGTATTTTAAGCACATCTTCACTAAATCAATCCTCCCGTGTATATCCCATACACTGAGTTAAGTGATTACATAAATGATATACTTTTGGGTTTTATGTAGTGTAAATACTATTATCACATCGGTGAATATGAGAATAATAAATATGAATAATAATATCATTTCATTTATTAAATAAAACAATTACAAAATTGTCTTTCGGGCATTATACCTAACAGGATCTTAGGCACTATTATTGGGAAGAGCCCTATCTGTATAAGCTAGGATCCGACAATGTCTTTAGGACATGTGTGCCGGAAAAGGAGATGTATGATATCCTTAGACATTGCCATGCTTATGAGGCCGGAGGACATTATGGAGGAGGCAAGACGGCTGCAAAAGTTCTCCAATGTGGTTTTTACTGGCCCACTTTGTTCAAAGATGCGCATCAATATGCTAGATCTTGTCATTCTTGCCAAATAACAGGAAATATCTCGAGAAGGAATCAAATGCCACTGAAGAATATCCTAGAGGTGGAACTCTTTGATGTTTGGGGTATTGATTTACTGGGACCCTTTACTTCATCTTTGTCCAACCACTGTATCTTAGTGGCGGTCGACTACGTGTCCAAATGGGTTGAGGCCATTGCTTCGCCTACTAACGATGTGAAAGTTGTACTGAAGTTCTTAAAGAAAATATCTTTACGCAGTTTGGAACCCCTCGTGCCATTATTAGTGATAATGGAAGCCATTTTTGTAATAGGCCGTTTGAAAAGTTGATGATTAAATACTGGGTTAGACACAAGTTAGTTACTGCTCATCACCCTCAAACAAGTGGACAGGTTGAGGTTACAAATCGAGAAATAAAGCGCATTTTGGAGAAGACTGTGAATCCGACTAGAAAGGATTGGTCATTGCGATTAGATGATGCATTATGGGCTTATAGGACTGCTTATAAAACGACTATTGGTATGTCCCCTATAAAATTGTTTTTGGAAAAGCATGTCATCTACCGGTTGAACTTGAACACGGTGCCATGTGGGCTACGTGTATGTTGAATTTTGATGAGTGTTTCGCTGGAGAAAGAAGATTTTTGGAATTGACTCGCCTAGAGGAGTTTCGTCTGGAAGCCTATGAGAATGCAAAAATATTTAAGGAGCGCACAAAGAAATTTCATGATAAGAAAATATTGGACCGCACCTTTAAGAAAGTCGATCTGGTTCTTCTTTACAATTCGCGCTTGAGACTCTTTCCTGGCAAGTTAAAATCACGATGGTATGGCCCTTATCAAGTAAGTAAGGTTTTCCCTTCTAGAGCTGTTGAGTTGGTAAACCTTAAGGATCAATCCACTTTTGTGATTAATGGACACCGTGTGAAACATTACATTGGTCTTGGTCAAGGAATGGAGGAGAAAGTCTTCACTCTTGAAGATCCTACCTATACTTAAACCTTCGTTGAATTAATTCGAGCTGGCGACTATAACCTCAGAACTATTTCTTAAAAACTATCTTTTGCTTTTGTTTTTATTTTGTTTGGATAAAGTAGCATGAGACTGTTAATTTTTTTTTCATCTCACCATGTTCCGATTCTAAGTTCAGAATAAACGAGGTTTTTTTCCTTGATAACCGCCATGTGAGTTTTGTAGTTTTAACTTTTTGGTTTTCCTTGTCGTTGGTTGTATGAAATAAAGTGGCTTAATTTGTTTTTGGATATTCTATATCTAATTACTGCCACGTTATTTTATAACATCCATTGACATGTTATTAACGATTTTGTGGAGTTTCTGTTTGGTTTGCTTAATCAGGTTTTACTTTTCTTCTCCACGGCGTGCTTGGATCACTCCTATATTCTGCATTTACTTGAGATCCGTTTCCAGAGCTAAGTCTTTTTCTTAAATTCTCCTTTCTCTTTGTCATTGGGGACAATGCCAAGTTTAAGTTGGGGGTAGGAGACTTAGCTATGATGTGTTATAATTGAACAATTGAATGAAACAGTAAAATGGAAAAAATTGAACAAATGCCAAGTTATTTATCTCGTACCCTTAGAATTGTGAGTTCTTAAACATGGAATTAGTAGGGAAGGAACCAAGTTGCATGAGTACGTGATCATTTTATACTTATGTGAATGTAAACTTAAGGATATTCATGCCGACTGTTGCAAGTAGTTATTTATTATTCGATTACTCACTGTGTGAATCAACGAATACCGCACGAATTGAAATAACTAGAGTAATTATGTACATTGTGTAGATGATTGGTTATGCAGACTTAGTGTTGAAATTTATCTGCTGATGTATTCCTATCTTCTAGCCATCAAAGCGGAGTAATAAGCTTGAGAATTATCTGTGTTTTGACAATACGTTAAACACTGGGCTTGTAGTAACGTTACCAAAGTAGCCTCGCGCTTGTGGTAATATTCAATGCTGTCCACTAATCCGTGAGAGGGGGATTCTTTCAATGCATACTTTATCTTTAAAGCAAGTTTTTTTCTTGAGAAGTGGTAAAGCTTGAAATTATAAAAATGCGAAGAAATTCAAATTTTTAAAAGGCTTTGAGTATTTTCTCGGTCTCCGAGTCCAAAAACCTTATAGATGACGCTCTTGCTTATTGCACCATGTCTTTAACCATTGCGAGGCTTAAGAAGTGGGAATGCTGATGTTGGTAGGTTAAGCCTACGAAGTTGGCATAAACTTTAATCTTGCCTCGAATATATAAAACTTAATGCAAATACACACATCACTTCGATTTATAACGAGTAGTGAATAATGGGTACCTTATGAGCATGAGTGGTATGAGTTGACTCGAGTTTCTTGTGTAAGTATGATTTGACCATTGAAAATGTTGTCTTGGGGAATGACTTATTGATGATTTTTTCGGGACGATCAAAGTCTAAGTGGGGGGTAGTTGTTGACGGTCAAATTATACCCATAAATGTCATCAACATTGTCCTTAAATCGAGATTAATAATATATATTTTATATTAAATCACATGTTTATATTGATTATTTAGTATTGTGTGATTTATAAGATATAATTTAGTATTTATCTGTTTTAAATTTTTAAATAGGATTTACTGTGCAATAAATATTGATTTTATAGATTGCGATGAATCGGAAGATATCTATTATCGGAGGAAGTAAATCTCAAGATAAATCAAAGCCGAATCGGACTACATTAAAGATAAATACTAAAGCAGCACGAAAAGTGGAGTAAGGAACAAGAAAAGCCAGCGAGCCAATCAGAGAAGAGAGGACTCGCTGGCAGCGAGCCATCAGTTCGCTGGGGGCGAGCTGGTAGAATCTGGGAGATCGGCTGGGAGTTATCTCTACACGTTTTAGGATTTTTAAATATATCTTTAAGTCGGTCTAAGTCTCTATATAAAGGAGCAGCCACGAATTTTATTATAGACACTCTAGAATACCTTAGAAAAACACAATTCCACAACATTGGTTTTAATTTCAATACATGTTTTCTTTATTTTATGTTCTTTCATTACGGAGTCGTTAGAATCGCCGGTTATAGATCGTATCGAGGAGTGGGAATCATGCTCGTCTTCGAGGGTAATGTCTACTCAATTATGCAATCTTTATTCGTAGATATAATTTATTTCGTGATGGAGTAGTTGTTTTTGTGTATTGATTTCATGATGTAGTTAATTAACGAACCCATGTTTATGTAGATCTGAGACGTAAAAGACATTTCAGGAGCAAATCCTATTCAGATCTGAGCCCCTGGCAGTCAGCCTATGTCTCGCTGGTAGCAAGATCTGTGATGTTCTTGATTTGTCTGTGAACGACTTCGACTACGTCAGGTTCTCTGCTTTGTAATTAAAACGAGTAATTAAACTTGATCAACTTAATTATTTGTCGTTGTAATTTAACATGAGACTCAAAAAGTGATTGTTACTTAGGACAGAGATTGAATCGGTGTCTTAGAAGTACGCCTAACCATAGGAATGTTGCTTAGATGAGGTTACGGTTTATACCGGCATCCCTAGTTTCGTAATTGTGTCAGAAGTTATATGAGATGGAGACTAAAAATGTGAAGTCACATAACGGAGACACGATGATCTAGATGGCCTACCTGGAGCTAGATCTATTTTAGGGGATGACTCCCGTAGTCAGAATAATTAATCTTAAATGTCTTGTTTTTGTCTCGTCGTCAATCTACATAGCATGGGGGAGTAATTACTACTAGTGTTATCAATACCGTTTATTAATCATTTATAAAATCTATAAAAATAAGTGTATAAGTGCCGTTGTGTCTTTTGCTGGTTTTGTGTTTCTATTGTGTCAATTTTAATTCTACGTTAATTGTTGGTCGTAGACTGCCTTTGATTTGCTTTTAGTATACTAAGTTGTATTTCGTTTAAGCTGAGTCTCTATCGGACCGACCTCAACTCTATCTAACTATACTACGATTGAACCTAGTTCTCTTGCTATTGAGTTATTTAGGTATCGAGTATTTTTATTACTTGACCCGACATCACCATGTCCTCTTCTGAGTCATGCTCAGCTGCAGCAGCAGTTGTGCCATAACTTTTCTCCTACTATTTCTTCCTCTTTGGACAATTGGATTCCAATATCCCTGCTCCTTATAATAATTGCAAATATCTGTTGACTTAGGGCTTTGGACCTTGTCTTCTCAAAATATTTCTTCCTAGATTGCCCATGCACTTTTCCACTGCTGCTAGTGACTACTAGTCTAGCAGCCCGAGTGTCTGTCACAGCTGTCTTATGTCTCAGCTCCATAGCATGCAAGGCTGACCTCACATCCTCCAAAGCCACTGTACCCTTCAAAACTATGAAGGACTGCACAAAGTTTTCATCAGAAGCTGGTAAAAAAACCAGCAAAATCAGCGCAACATCTTCATCCTCAATCTTAACATCAATATTCCTGAGATCAAGTAATATTGTGTTCAACTGATCAAGGTGATCTCTCAGCTGATTCCCCTCATGCATCCTCAGGCTGAATAGCCTCTACTTTAATAACAACTTGTTGGATAATGACTTAGTCATTTACATGATTTCAAGATTTGACCATAACTTAGCAGCGGTGTCTTCCTCAGCAACTTCAATGATAACATCATCAAGCAAGCACAACATGATTTTTGAATGCGCTTTCTCCTTTATACTGACATAATCTGCTGCACTGGCTACCTCTTTATCAGTTAAAAGATTCCACAATCCTTGTTGCTTTAACAAAGCCTACATCTTGATTTGCCACAGACTGAAATTGTTCCTCACTTTAAATTTATCAATCTTCACGTTCATTGCCGACATCCTTATTACTAAAGGACAAACCTTTGATCACAGAATCCTAGTACCGGTCACCGGTCTTAGTGAAGATCAACTCCGTTCAACCTGCAATTTCAATGAATCTACGAACCAACGCTCCGGTACCAGTTAGTTAAAACACAGATG
The DNA here is from genome assembly GCA_026214975.1 of Gentiana macrophylla. NCBI lineage: Eukaryota > Viridiplantae > Streptophyta > Magnoliopsida > Gentianales > Gentianaceae > Gentiana > Gentiana macrophylla. The sequence continues at coordinate 58,826,087 of CM047805.1, forward strand.
AGAAACTTGCAGTTTAAGAAAGATAAAACACTAGTAATGCAAACGTGAAGTGTGGCGGAAATTGATAAAAGAAAGAAACAATGAGAACACAATGATTTAACATGGTTTCTGGCGTTGTGCCGACTACTCCACTGATAACGTCGAAATTATCTGGGGTGTTCAACGGTGGATTTGTGGTGGAAATCTAGCTGTGAGAGTAGTTTAAGGTGGCGGCACACGGTGGTGCTATGTGATTTGTGGTGATGAAGGTGGTGATGCTGAGCAAATAGAAAGTGAGTAGTCAATTGGGCAGAGTATTGCCTTGTTTTTCATATAATTGGCTTAGCTTTCAGTTTATACCAGGAGCCCTTCTTATAGGGTGAGAACCGACTAAGTTCAACATAATTACAATCAAGGACACGGTACAAATAGGCTCCGTTTGTTTTGGGTTGGAGTTTTTTTTAGAGTTTTTTTAGATACTAGTGGATAATAAAATATAATAAAAATGATTGAAGTAATTATTAGAAAGTTAAGATGCTTTTTTTTTTAAATTTGAGTAGATAAAGAAATGATTGGTGAGAGAAATTGAAATAAAGTAGAATAATGAATAAAATAATGGTAAAAAAGGTAATAAAGTTGATAAAGTGAAATGGTGGGAGGTGATTTAATATTTTTTTTATTTGTAGTTGAAAAATTGATTGGTGAAAGAATTGTAAGAAATGATTGGTGATGTGATGTAAAAAACCACAAAAGAACTCAAACCAAAACAAAATAGGGCTAAATGTGCGGCGGATATTCGGACCGCAAAGGGGTGATGGCGGCACGGACCTAGGAGCCTATGTCGTGTATCCTCAGTCGGCTAGTTGTGTCATCAGTCTCTGTCTCCAAGTGTAGGGAGAGGGATCTTTGGCGGATATCTTGTGCTTTAGTAGGTTGGGAATCCTTCTTGGCTTGCTCTCACCATGGTCTCATTTTAGGAGGCTCACTACGAGGACTTGAGGATGCCTTGGGCCTCACTGTATGTGGGCTCTCCGGTCATCACCCTGATCCTATTTATAGGCTTCATTGGGTCCAGATTCAGGTTTATGGGCAAGATGGCGCAGCTGGCCTATCAATGACCCCTACTCCGTGTCTGCTATATCTCGAGATGTCGGGCGGGGAGTAAGTCACTTGCATATGGTGCCCCATCTGGGTTAGCGTCAATTATGGAATTGAATAGCCTTGGTCACTTTGGAGTCATATTCGGGCAGATTGCCTTGACTTCGATGGATGGCTTTACTGGGCAGATAGCCTTAGCCGATTCGAAGTTATATTTGGGCGAAATGCCTTTACTTCATAGGGTGGCTTTAATGGGCAGATAGCCTTAGCCGATTTCAAGTTATATTTGGGCGGAGTGCCTTAACTTCATGGGGTGGAATTAATAGGCGGATAGCCTTAGACGATTTGAAGTTATATTTGGGCGGAATGCCTTAACTTCATAGGGTGGATTTACTGGGCAGATAGCCTTAGCCGATTGGAAGTTATATTTGAGCAGAGTGCCTTAACTTTATGGTGTGGCTTTAATAGGCGGATAGCCCTAGACAATTTGAATTTATATTTGGGTGGAGTGCCTTAACTTCATGGGGTGTCTTTAGTGGGCGGATAGCCTTAGCCGATTTGAAGTTATATTTGGGCGGAGTGCCTTACCTTCATGTGGTGGCTATAACAGGCGGATAGCCTTCGCCGATTTGAAGTTATATTTGGGCGGAATGCCTTAACTTCATAGGGTGGCTTCAAGAGGCAGATAGACTTAGCGATTTGATGTTATATTTGGGCGGAGTTCCTTAACTTCTTGGGGTGGCTTTAATAGGCGGATGGCCTTAGCCTTTTGTGTTGCAGCTTTGATTCGGCCCCCTCACCTACATGGCGGTGACGTGATCCGCTACACACTCTGATTGGCTGAGGACTTTTTGCTAATCGCGCCGTAATGAAGGCGGTTTCAAAATTCGAAATTTGAAAGCAACTGGTGTGATCCCAACCGTTGGATCACCTTGATTTCCACCGTCAGAACAAAAGGTATGTGCATATATAAGAAGTGTCACCCTCAATCCATTTCACTCTTGCAAAATCGGTCTCTCCGGCGAAACGATAGAGAATTCTTCCGGTGTCCGTTCGAGCGCTCAAATCAATTCTTCTTCTATAGTCCATTCCCCTCACTCGGTTTTATTTCTTTTCTCATTCTTTTGCTGGCATTGTGCATCTTTTCTTTTGGTTTTGAAATCTCCTTCACGTATGCTTTTACTCGGCTTTCGATGGCTCATAGAGCAATGTTTTTTCATTTATGTACAAGTTTGGGGTTTTGTGTTTTGCCCTTCTTGAGCCTGTGCTTTTGTCCTAGATTTTGAGTTTTTCTGCCGATCTCCGATGGGTTCCGGTGATTGTTAAAATAGTCTATCCTAAAACATCAACATTTTATACATTATGAACTAAAAATAGTTGTTTCGACCTATAAATATGAACCATTAAAGTTGAATATCATAGGTCGGGTTCGTGACTCGAGAAATCTGCACTAAGCATTTATTTTCCTTATTTCAATATTATTTCATGCATTATTTGATGATTTTCAGGATACGAAATATTGGGTTGAGCATCATGGACGAATCTGGAGTGGACTGAACGAAAAGAATGGGCCTAGGGTATTCCAGAACCTTCCAAGATAAGTCGGCTGAAGAAAAAGGACAAAATTACCCTGGGTTTACCGAGGGAGGCCGCCGGTTTACCGAGCTTCAAGATCCTTCCTAAATGCGTTTTCTTGGACTAGGGGTAGAACTAGGTGTCTCTAAGTCAGTTTATGTACCTATAAATAATTTGCTTCGCCTCAGACTTCTGTGTAACATTGGTAGCACACAAATACTACAATTATTATGCAATAAAATTTCTTTGTTCATTATTTTTATTATTTTATGAGTTCTGGTCGGAGAGACGACGGAGTCGCCGCCTAGGGAGAGATCCGAGGGAGATCTACGCTCATCTTCGAGGGTATGATTTTCATTCTTTTCCAAGCTGTAGATCTATCATTGTTTTATTTGACTAGTATGTTTTAATTGCCTATTTAGTTTAATTATGTAGAAGTTATTTTATTTTACCCCATGTGTTATAGATCTAATTCGTTGGTGAAGAAATCATGAAATAGTGGTTGCGTTCTTTAGATCTGCGACGGTCTATATCGCTAGATCTGAATACATAATAAATTACTAATTCATTATAATCGGCGCCAGCTACGTTGATCGATAGATTTAATTTACGTGTTAGGAGCCGGATCAACTATTTGCATGTTATCGTAAACTAGCATGAATACGAATAGTGAAGTGCTATGATTGGACATTATCTTGAATGGACCTTGGAACGTGCTGATCAATGTCGACAGCTGTCTAGGCGGGTTTAAAGTATGAGTTAGCGCACAATATCGACATCTCTAGTTCTTTATGCGTATTGGCTGTTACGGACCAATTAAGGAGGGTATCTTGCGTATAGATTGTCTACTACCGTTGTCGGAGTAGATAGGGTTAGAAGTTGTACCCGTAGCTGAAAAATGAATAAATTCACCAATGTGGAGGACGGTTGCACGTGTGGGGGTAATAACTAATTACTCATAATTGAACTAATACATTAGAAACTCTTGTTGTATCCGTGTGAACCATCATAATATTGTTAGTTTGTGGCACCATTGGCACCAAAACTTTACTAATGTCTATATTATAGTTGGTCGTAGACCATATTTGTGACAAGTTCAATCTTTATAACTAGACGTTCATACGAGTCTCTGTGGGATCGACCTTGACTCGCCAGTAATCTGCTACGATAGACCTAGTCCTATTTCTAGTAAGTGCATTGCACGCGATCAAGATTTTTGGCGCCGTTGCCAGGGACTCATGTCAAGAATACTTTTTATTTAAGATTGAGTTTTCTGTATATATTTGAGTCTGTTTAATTGAGTCTGTTTTATAGTCTGTTTATACTATAGTTGTATAGAGTTAGTTCTGTAAAATCTGAAGAAAAAAAAATAGCTTTCGGGTCACCGAGGGTCTACCACGGTAAACCGAGGGTCCCAGTTTTGGTAGAATCATTTTTGTCAATTCAGCATCAAGTTAGTAGTCAGAGTCTGTATTTTTGAGTCTGCCAGGCATGTGTAACAGCTGCCGAGGCAAGTCACTAACCTTTTATTTTCTTTTTGTGTCTTATAGTATGATACACGAAGCTCAGCAGCCAAACTCGAGAGATTCATACCTGAGATTGAAAATTTTTCTAGGCAAAAGAGAAATGAAGCTCGAGAGAAATCTGTTAGGCTGGTGGACGACGTGTTTCACATGAAGGAGATCACAGCGAGAAGGAAGAAGAGATTCCACCATTGGAGGATACATAAATCGACATGGCACAAAATGGACAGAATGGACAAAATGGAGCAGGAGTTGTGGTACAAGCAAATAGGAGAACTCTATAGAGTTATACAATGCCTACGATCGAGCAATTCATGCCAGAAATTGTTCAACGAGAGAATGTGGCTGAGGTATTTCACCCTAAACCGAATGTGATACTGATGGTGACTAATTACACTACATTTCATGGAGTAATGAATGAAGATCCTAGTGTACATGTCACCAAATTTCTAAAGATAGTCGACACGGTCAAGCCAACATGAGTACAAGAAGACAACATTAAGCTGAAATTGTTTCCATTCACTCTAAAGGACAAAGCGAAGTTATGGTTGTTGTCTCTATCACCGGGATCGATCCAAACTTGTACCAATCTGTTGCAGAAGTTTATGAACAAGTACTACCCACCTGGGAAGTCACTACAGATGAGACAATAGATTATGAATTTCAAGCAGAAACCCACTGAAACCTTTGAAGAAGCTTGGGAAAGATTTAAGAAAGCACAAAGGAGATGCCCTCACCATGATAACACTTTGCCCGTACGAATGCATAGTTTCTATCATGGATTGCGGGCAAGTGAGCAAATGAGAGTTGATGCATCGAGCAATGGATGTTTTACATTGCTACCACCTGAAGAAGCTGAAGAAAAGTTGGAGCAAATTTTGCTTACAAGTCAATGAGGAACGCAACAGATTGAAACCGCCAAAGTAGCTGAAGGCATATTTAAGCCCGACAAGCTCTAAGTCCGAATCATCGGTCGTTGTCGTCAAGCTCTAAGTCCGAATCATCGGCAAGCTCTAAGCCCGACACCAGTCGGCCAGCTCTAAGTCCGACTCATCGTCCAGCTCTAAGCCCGACCTCGGTCGGCAAGCTCTAAGTCCGAATCATCGGCCAGCTCTAAGCCCGACACCAGTCGGCCAGCTCTAAGTCCGACTCATTGGCCAGCTCTAAGCCCGACCTCGGTCGGCAAGCTCTTAGTCAGAATCATCGGCAAGCTCTAAGCCCGACACCAGTCGGCCAGCTCTAAGTCCGACTCATCGGCAAGCTCTAAGCCCGACACGATCGGCGGTTAATAAAGTCCGACTCATCGGCCAGCTCTAAGCCTGACCTCGGTCGGCAAGCTCTAAGTCCGAATCATCGGCAAGCTCTAAGCCCGACACCAGTCGGCCAGCTCTAAGTCCGACTCATCGGCAAGCTCTAAGCCCGACCTCGGTCGGCAAGCTCTAAGTCCGAATCATCGGCAAGCTCTAAGCCCGACACCAGTCGGCCAGCTCTAAGTCCGACTCATCGGCCAGCTCTAAGCCCGACCTCGGTCGGCAAGCTCTAAGTCCGAATCATCGGCAAGCTCTCCGAATCATCGGCAAGCTCTAAGCCCGACCTCGGTCGGCAAGCTCTAAGTCCGAATCATCGGCCAGCTCTAAGCCCGACCTCAGTCGGCAAGCTCTAAGTCCGACCTCAACATTTATTTCAGACAAATTAGTCGAGATCTCAATCTTGTCAAAAACAAGGGGGCCGGGGGTGGAAATTTTCAAACAGACGGGAATGACCCGAATTCAACATTTATTTCAGCCAAGCTCGCAACGACCTTGCTTAAAACAAGGGGGCCACACATTGGATTTTTCGATTCAATCATCGACCTCAACCGAAACAAGTAAGGCTTTTAGCTCAATTATTTTTAGCAAGTTCAATGCTTTAATTTCCTCGACCTCGCCAAAAACAAGGAGGCCATATATATATATATATATATACGTATATCGGACCCAGACAGAGGACTCGAAAAAGGGAATTTTTCGAGCAAAAATAAAGATACAAACTCAAAAGTACTTGGAAAAGTCATTGCAAAAAAACAAAAAAAAAAGAAAGAAAGAAAGAAAGAAAGAAAAGAAATGCAAAGAAAATATAGATTCAGAGGCCGAAGAGCGGCCACGAGTTAAAGTTACGATCAGAAGAATAAAGGTCTCTGTCATGACCGCCATGTTCACCACAGATTCACCAGGTATAAAATGGGGCCGCTGAAACGAGCACACCAAAACAAGCTCTCAAGCTCCCCGAATTACGAGCTCTCAAGCTCCCCAAATTAAAAGCTCTCAAGCTCTCCAAGTTATGAGTTCTAAAAGATACAAACTCTCATCGGGTTCTTATTTCTACAGCTCAAGTGATCACACATCTTATTTTTGGAACTCTCCCGTCCTAAAGTGGCGGGGCGAGCTATCTTATTTTTTGGAACTCTCCCGTCCTAAAGTGGCAGGACGAGCTATCTTATTTTTTGGAACTCTCATGTCCAATAATGGCGGGACGAGCCTTCTTACATACGCCAACTCGTCACCGAAATGGATTTCTCTTCACCAACAACAAGTCCGTCCGCTTAATAGCGCGGCATCAATAGGCTAGGCTAAAAGCCCAAGATGCCAAATTCTCAAAAGCTTAGGCTACTCGCCCAATTACAGCTTCGAATCGGCTAGGCTAAAAGCCCAAGATGCCAAATCCAATGAAGTCGAGGCTATCCGCCCAAGTACGACTTCGAATCAGGCTAGGCAAAAAGCCCAAGATGCCAAATCAAATGAAGTCAAGGCTATCCGCCCAAATACGACTTCGCCACAGGCTAGGCATAAAAGCCCAAGATGCCAAATCCTCAGAAGTTTAGGCTACTCGCCCAATTACAGCTTCGAATCGGCTAGGCTAAAAGCCCAAGATGCCAAATCCAATGAAGTCAAGGCTATCCGCCCAAGTACGACTTCGAATCAGGCTAGGCATAAAAGCCCAAGATGCCAAATCCTCAGAAGCTTAGGCTACTCGCCCAATTACAGCTTCGCCATCGGCTAGGCTAAAGCCCAAGATGCCAAATCCAATGAAGTCAAGGCTATCCGCCCAAATACGACTTCGCCACAGGCTAGGCCTAAATGCCCAAGATGCCAAATCCTCAGAAGCTTAGGCTACTCGCCCAATTACAGCTTCGAATCGGCTAGGCTAAAAGCCCAAGATGCCAAATCCAATGAAGTCAAGGCTATCCGCCCAAGTACGACTTCGAATCAGGCTAGGCATAAAAGCCCAAGATGCCAAATCCTCAGAAGCTTAGGCTACACGCCCAATTACAGCTTCGCCATCGGCAAGGCTAAAAGCCCAAGATGCCAAATCCAATAAAGTCAAGGCTATACGCCCATTAAAGCCACTAAAAGGCTCAGGTTAATTGCCACCTAAAGCCTCCTATAAGACCGACCTCTAGCTCGGCAACATATTTTGGAACTCGCCCTCGAGCGAGCATGTTATAAGACCGACCCTCAGTTCGGCATCATATTTTATAAGACCGACCCTCAGTTCGGCATCATGTTTTATAAGACCGACCCTCAGTTCGGCATCATATTTGGAATTCGCCTTCGAGCGAATGTTTTATAAGACCGACGCTCAGTTCGGCATCATGTTTTATAAGACCGACCTTCAGTTCGGCATCATATTTGGAATTCGCCTTCGAGCGAATGTTTTATAAGACCCACCCTCAGTTCGGCATCATATTTTATAAGACCGACCCTCAGTTCGGCATCATGTTTTATAAGACCGACCTTTAGTTCGGCATCATATTTGGAATTTGCCTTCGAGCGAATGTTTTATAAGACCGACCCTCAGTTTGGCATCATGTTTTATAAGACCGACCCTCAGTTCGGCATCATGTTTTATAAGACCGACCTTCAGTTCGGCATCATATTTGGAATTCGCCTTCGAGCGAATGTTTTATAAGACCGACCCTCAGTTCGGCATCATTTTGGAATTCGGCATCATATTTGGAATTCGCCTTCGAGCGAATGTTTTATAAGACCGACCTTCAGTTCGGCATCATATTTGGAATTCGCCTTAGAGCGAATGTTTTATAAGACCGACCCTCAGTTCGGCATCATGTTTTATAAGACCGACCTTCAGTTCGGCATCATATTTGGAATTCGCCTTCGAGCGAATGTTTTATAAGACCGACCCTCAGTTCGGCATCATTTATTATAAGACCGACCATCAGTTCGGCATCATATTTGGAATTCGCCTTCGAGCGAATGTTTTATAAGACCGACCCTCAGTTCGGCATCATATTTGGAAATCGCCTTCGAGCGAATGTTTTATAAGACCAACCCTCAGATCGGCATCATATTTTATATGACCGACCCTCAGTTCGGCATCATGTTTTATAAGACCGACCTTCAGTTCGGCATCATATTTGGAATTCACCTTCGAGCGAATGTTTTATAAGACCGACCCTCAGTTCGGCATCATGTTTTATAAGACCGACCTTCAGTTCGGCATCATATTTGGAATTCGCCTTCGAGCGAATGTTTTATAAGACCGACCCTCAGTTCGGCATCATATTTTATATGACCGACCCTCAGTTCGGCATCATATTTGGAATTCGGCATCATATTTGGAATTCGCCTTCGAGCGAATGTTTTATAAGACCGACCTTCAGTTCGGCATCATATTTGGAATTCGCCTTCGAGCGAATGTTTTATAAGACCAACCCTCAGTTCGGCATCATATTTTATAAGACCGACCCTCAGTTCGGCATCATGTTTTATAAGACCGACCTTGATTCAAGATCATATTTGGAATTCGCCTTCGAGCGAATGTTTTATAAGACCGACCCTCAGTTCGGCATCATATTTTATAAGACCGACCTCGCCTCGGCATCATGTTTTATAAGACCGACCTCGATTCGGCATCATGTTTTATAAGACCGACCTTCGCCTGGCATCATATTTGGAATTCGCCTTGGCGAATGTTTTATAAGACCGCCTCGCCTCGGCATCATATTTTATAAGACCGACCCTCAGTTCGGCATCATATTTGGAATTCGGCATCATATTTGGAATTCGCCTTCGAGCGAATGTTTTCTAAGACCGACCTTCAGTTCGGCATCATATTTGGAATTCGCCTTAGAGCGAATATTTTATAAGACCGACCCTCAGTTCGGCATCATGTTTTATAAGACCGACCCTCAGTTCGGCATCATGTTTTATAAGACCGACCTTCAGTTCAGCATCATATTTGGAATTCGCCTTCGAGCGAATGTTTTATAAGACCGACCCTCAGTTCGGCATCATATTTTATAAGACCGACCCTCAGTTCGGCATCATTTATTATAAGACCGACCTTCAGTTCAACATCATATTTGGAATTCTCCTTCGAGCGAATGTTTTATAAGACCGACCCTCAGTTCGGCATCATATTTGGAATTCGCCTTCGAGCGAATGTTTTATAAGACCAACCCTCAGTTCGGCATCATATTTTATAAGACCGACCCTCAGTTCGGCATCATGTTTTATAAGACCGACCTTCAGTTCGGCATCATATTTGGAATTCGCCTTCGAGCGAATGTTTTATAAGACCGACCCTCAGTTCGGCATCATATTTGGAATTCGCTTTCGAGCGAATGTTTTATAAGACCGACCTTCAGTTCGGCATCATATTTGGAATTCGCCTTCGAGCGAATGTTTTATAAGACCGACCCTCAGTTCGGCATCATGTTTTATAAGACCGACCCTCAGTTCGGCATCATGTTTTATAAGACCGACCTTCAGTTCGGCATCATATTTGGAATTCGCCTTCGAGCGAATGTTTTATAAGACCGACCCTCAGTTCGGCATCATATTTTATAAGACCGACCCTTAGTTCGGCATCATTTATTATAAGACCGACCTTTAGTTCGGCATCATATTTGGAATTCGCTTTCGAGCGAATGTTTTATAAGACCGACCTTCAATTCGGCATCATATTTGGAATTCGCCTTCGAGCGAATGTTTTATAAGACCGACCCTCAGTTCGGCATCATATTTTATAAGACCGACCTCGCCTCGCATCATGTTTTATAAGACCGACCTTCGCCGCGGCATCATATTTGGAATTCGCCTTCGAACGAATGTTTTATAAGACCGACCCTCAGTTCGGCATCATATTTTATAAGACCGACCCTCAGTTCGGCATCATATTTTATAAGACCAACCCTCAGTTCGGCATCATGTTTTATAAGACCGACCTTCAGTTCGGCAACATATTTTGGAACTCGCCCTCGAGCGAGCATTTTATAAGACCGACCTCTAGCTCGGCAACATATTTTGGAACTCGCCCTCGAGCGAGCATTTTATAAGACCGACCTTCGGTTCGGCATCATATTTGGAATTAAAGCTCTCAAGCCACAAGAGGGGAATTTCATCAACTACACGCAAGCAACGAAAAGACCTACTCTGAGTACGGCATTTAGGCAAAGCTAACAGGCGATCCACCACAATAGCGAGCCATCACAGTACCTCAAGGAAACAGATCCACAAGCAGTCTTTACTCCCCGCCTAACATTTTTAGTAAATGCTTAAGACACGGAGTAGGGGGGCCATTGATAGGGCTAAATCGTAATCCGGTCCGCGGATCCTTATTCGGGTCCGTCTGACCACCAATATAGTGAAGGAGGCCACCGGCTGTTATTGTCCGCGAAGAGTGGAATCAAGCGTTGATGATGAGTGAACGCCGTTCGTGGAAATTCGAAGTGGGCGCTGCTCGTTGATTCGACCAAGCGCCCGTAAGACAAATCAGCGCACGGGCGCGTTGGAGTTTGGGCGCCTGTTCGAGATAGCTTCTTAAATTTTTTTTTTTTTAAAGTTTTTAATAAAGGCTGCTAAAGTCTAAGGCGAATTTAAACTATGAAAAATAAAAATCAAATATGAAAAATATAAATAAAAACAAAAGACAAACTATGATAAAATAAAATAAACGTAACCTATAGATTAGCACCTCTAAGAGTCCGACAACCGTTACCGACTCCCCGGCAACGGCGCCAAAAAGGTTTTCGGTAAAAACTCGTTTTAAATTTATAATTACCGGAACACCCCAAGTGCAAGGATCGTAGTAAAGGTGTTACCGGGTCATCCTAAGGGAGTCGAATGTTTATCGGATTAAGGTGCAATTATTATATCGATTATGTCACAATTTATTACCTAAAACAAAGGTCTATACTAACTATAATATAAAAAAAACGATGAGTAAGACTAAACTATAACAGGAAACAGAAAAATTCGACTATGGACGGGCGTTCACTTATGTGGACGGGCATCCGATTATAATCTAAAAACAGAAAATATGCAGAAACATAACAATTAACATCTAGGGTTCCTAAATCAACTGAACGTAGCAATCAAATTGATACGAACTATTCGATTTATCAAGTAATTAAAAAGAAACGGCAAGGCAACGGGAATCCACCAATTATCCAACCCAACCCTAACTAGATGGCAAGTTAAAGATACGATTTTTAGTAATGATCTATCACGAATTCGATAAAATTTCTTTAAACGAATTCTAGGGTTTCGTTTTCTTTTTCAAGCAAAACTAAACGGCATGCAAAACAACATCATTAGATCGTCTCCAAAACTCTACTCAATTAATTATAAACGATCTCTCGAATTACAACTAATTGCATCAATTGAAAGACTAAGGCTTGAACAATCTTCTCATATAAATTCAAAGCATAAAAGTAGTTTTATCAATCTTTCGATTCAAATAAAACGTAAACAATATAAAACGATATTCAATTCACGAAAAACCGTAACTTAACTCACTAAAATACAGCAAAAATCTCTCTAGTTGGTGTTGATGTTGATCGGTTTCATCCGTTGTCCCACCGCGGTGTGCTTAGCCAACAATCATGTTGTTGAACATGATTATTGGATTGGAAGAGCTCATCTCCTTGTTTGCTCTGGAAGGATATGCGGCTGCTAGGGTTCTTTTTGAGTGATTGATATGATAGATGCCATTAGGGTTCAATACACGCTGGTATTTATAGGATTTTGAGGCGGCTAGGGTTAAGTCGGCCGGTGGACGCCCGTCCGGCAAGGTAGATGTTCGGTAAAAACTCGTTTTAAATTTATAATTACCGGAACACCCCAAGTATAAGGCTTGTAGTAAAGGTGCTACCGGGTCGTCCTAAGGGAGTCGAATGTTTATCGGATTAAGGTGCAATTATTATATCGATTATGTCACAATTTATTACCTAGAACTAAGGTCTATACTAACTATAATATAAAAACGATGAGTAAGACTAAACTAAAACAGGAAACAGGAAAACTCGACTATGGACGGGCGTTCACTAAGGGTGGACGGGCGTCCGATAACACGCTGGAAACAGAAAATATGTAGAAAAACAGTATGTAAAAACTAGGGTTTTAGAAAAACAACTAAACGAAGCAATCAAAGTCGATACGAACGATTTGGTTTATCAAATAATTAAAAGGAACGGCAAGGCAACGGGAATCCACCAATCAACCAACCCAACCCCAACTAGATGGCAAGTTAAAGATACGATTTTTAGTAATGATCTATCACGAATTCGATAAAATTTCCTTAAACGAATTCTAGGGTTTCGTTTTCTTTTTCAAGCAAAACTAAACGGCATGCATAACAAGATCATTAGATCGTCTCCAAAACTCTACTCAATTAATCATAAACGATCTCTCGAATTACAACTAATTGCATCAATTAAAATAAATCAAAGCTTGAACAATATTCTCATATAAATTCAAAGCATAAAAGTAGTTTTATCAATCTTTCGATTCAAACAAAACGTAAACAATATAAAACGATATTCAATTGACGAAAAACCGTAACTTAACTCACTAATAATACAGCAGAAATCTCTCTAGTTGGTGTTGATGTTGATCGGTTTCATCCGTTGTCCAACCGCGAATTGCTTAGCCAACAATCATGTTGGTGATCATGATTGTTGGGATGGAAGAGTTCATCTTCTTGTTTTGTCTATAGGATATGCGGCTGCTAGGGTTTTTTATGAGTGAATAATGCGTATGAGATGTGTCATTAGGGTTCAATACATGCTGGTATTTATAGATTTTTAAGGCGGCTAGGGTTAGGTCGGCCATGGACGCCCGTCCAAGGTCATGGATGCCAGTCCAGATGCGTTGAACTTCCGAGTCGGGCCGAGTCTTTGTCAGACGCCCGTCCTATGCAATTTTGGACGCTCGTCCGCTAAAAATCATCAAACTTTGAATCAAAAATCTCCTTCTGGACGCCAGTCCGGTACTTCAAACGCCCGTCCACTAGACGCCACATCAAACGTGCGTTCAACTTGGGTAAAACGTGATTTTCTCATCTTTATCTTCAACCGACCTCCCCTTTATCTCTTTTCCTTCGTATGAACTCGATCCTTGACACCATTTAATCCTCTTTTTAGCTCGAAAATGTATATCTACAAAGGGGTAAAAACATGCAAACTGTAGAAATATATATATAGATAGAAAATGACTAATAAACCACATAAATAGCTCGAATTTGCATTTTAATAAATTCTAAACCCATTCTTCCAATTTATCCTTTTAGCAAGTGATTTTCTATAAAAATCACTGAAACACGGAAGATATTGTTACGGAATAACTCAATATAAACCACAAAATTAGTCGTAAACAACTCCCCCACACTTAGACTTTTGTTCGTCCCGAACAAAACAATCAAAACTAGCTCACTTTATATGCAATCCACATAGATCCCTAACTCACGTAACAAAAGATACAACAACTATAGCAAGTGATACCCACATAGAGATAGATTCGGTGTGTGAGTGACAAGCCCTTTTCAATCTTCACAATCCTCTCAAACAAATACCCCTTCAAATAATTTTAATGACTATCCTAGGTATAGGCAGTAATCGTTCCACACAAAGTCTTCCGCGCACTTAGTAGGATAATCCCTACAGCATATCATTCGGTTTATACTGGGTATAAGTTCAACGATAACAAAGTCTTTAACTTTTTTTTCACTTTCTTTTTTCTTCTTTGACGCACATCAGAATGAGCTCTTACCCGTCATAGTAGAATAGGATGTTTAGGGATAACACCCTACCTTACTCAAATCATAGGGTAGCTTTTCCTGACTGTCGTGAGCTTTTGGTCGTCATAGTAGAATAGGACATTTCGAGATAATGCCCTACCGCACTCCAATCATCGACCAGCTTTCGACACACCCATTTATTTATTATTGACTCAACTTTTTTCAAAAACATTGATTACGTTTCACTTATCACATTCAAACATTCAGATATTCACAGTGCACGTTCTGAGCTTAGGTGTTACTTCACTGTTACTATTAAGAACAAATCTCTCTAAGATAAATCACTAAAATAGTGAAAGGATACAGTTCAAAATTTTTGCTTCAATATCAAAAGCTTTCGTGAGTGTGAAATGAATACTATCTCAAATCAGTAAAAACATGCTATAATTATCTCTCAATGTCACATAAAATCATTGTTAGGAAACTACAACTAGCAAGCCATTCGTTTCAATTACATGCTCAAGATTTACAATTATCCAAGTGTAAATTTTAAAATTTCACTATTTATCAAAGATCACAAATATTTACTCATACTGTCGAAAATAAAGCATGAATTGCACCCCCCCCACACTTAAACCACATTATGTCCTCAGAATGTGCAAAGAAAAGAAAAGAATACTTAGCTGGTTGTCAAAGTGGTTGTCGGGTCGTAGGTTGGCAGTTGTCAGGCCGTAGCATGAACGTACCGCTGCAACTCGTATCAGGAATAGACAACATTGAAAGTAATAACTTGCAAACCTGCTCAAACGTATCTGCAACACTCGACATAACAGATAATCTCGGGGTATACGGGGTATAAGAGTAAACATGTATACATATAAAACAACCACAATAGGACAAGGATAACCAACACACAACTCACCAAGGTTTTATTCCTAATAACCTAAAAACTTAACTAAAAAGAAATACTTAAAAGACTAGGCTGCCTCCTAGAAGCGCTTCTTTATTGTCAATAGCTTGACAGAGTAAGCCAAGTCAACCTGGATCAGGCCACTTGGGTTTGAAGCTAACCACTTCTCTGTCAGAATCAGAATGACTAGGACGGAAATGGTTTTCGCCACAACAACAAGTCAAGTGTGTGAGCAAATCATGAAATTTTTCTCTCCAGACGACACTGACTCTTTTCTTCTTGTTCTTGTTTCTCAGATTCGGCTGAGGTATGCTAACAGGCTCAGGAGCATTGACAGAAGGATCTGCAAGGTTAGGGGTAATAATGTCATCATCCACTCCAAAGAAGTCGGATGGAATCTCTTCACAAATAAACAACTCAACCGTTTCACTTCTCTTTTGAAAGTATAGTACTTCAGGCTTTTCTTTAGGTTGCCCAAAGTACTTCTTAATCCTGTGACCATTGAATTTGAACGGTTGATCGCCGTACCCTTTTAACATAATGGCCCCACCAGGATGAACATCAAGAATCTCAAAGGGGCTAGACCATCTAGATTTAAGCTTACCAACAAACAGATGGAGCCTGGTGTTATACAGCAAAGCCATGTCTCCCACTTTGAATTCCCGATCTTTAATCTTAGCATCGTGGAGTGCCTTCGTTCTTTCCTTACTAATTCTTGAATTCTCGTAGGCACGGAGTCGGAACTCATCGAGCTCGTTCAATTGCAATAATCTCTTTTCCCCACAAAGCTGGCTGTTGAAATTCAAGAATTTAATAGCCCAGTAAGCTCTGTGCTCAAGCTCGACTGGTAAATGGCAAGCTTTGCAATAAACCATTTGGAAGGGTGACGTACCCATAGGGGTCTTAAACGCGGTGCGATAGGCCCAAAGTGCGTCATCCAACTTTAGACTCCAGTTAGATCTATTTGAGTTCACGGACTTTTCTAAAATTCTTTTAAGGCTTTGGTTGCTTATCTCGACTTGTCCACTTGTTTGGGGATGATATGGTGTACCGATTTTGTGTCTAACACCATATTTCTCAAGAACTTTATCAAGCGGCGCGTTGCAAAAATGAGTACCTTCGTCACAAATGAGGGCTCTAGGACAGCCGAATCTGGTGAAGATATTCTTTTGCAAGAATTTCTTCACAACTTTGTGATCATTAGTTTGGGTGGCTATTGCCTCCACCCACTTGGAGACGTAGTCTACACAGACGATGATGTATTTATTTCCACACGACGATGGAAAGGGTCCCATGAAATCAATTCCCCACACGTCGAAGACTTCGCATTCCAGAATGGGCCTAAGTGGCATTTCCATCCTATTACTTTGCCTCCCACCTCTCCGGCACCTATCGCAACCTTTACAAAAGGCTTCTGCGTCCTTAAAAGAGTCGGCCAATAGAATCCAAATTGGAGGATTTTTGCAACTGCCTTGGGTGCTCCGTAGTGTCCTCCTCGTGGGACCACTATGACATTGCTCCAGAATATCCCATTGCTCATGTTCCGGAACACACCTTCTAAGCAACCCGTCTTTACAGACCTTGAACAGATGAGGATCCTCCCACACGAGATATTTTAGATCAGAAAAGAACTTCTTCCTCTGCTGATACGTCAGGTCCTCTAAATGCCCACTTGCTAAATAGTTGGCGTAATCAGCGTACCACGGCCTAACTGTATCAAGCTTCATCAATTTCTCAGTAGGGAAATCGATGCCTATTTCCTTGTGATCTTCGCCACCCTCATTTACTAGGCGAGACAGTGATCGACCACAATATTATCATTTGCCTTCTTATCTTTGATCTCAAGGTCAAACTCTTGCAAAATTAGAATCCATCTGAGTAACCTTGGTTTTACATCTGCTTTGTCCATAAGGTAGTGTAGGGCTGCATGGTCTGTCCAAACCACAACTTGAGAACCTAGAAGGTAACTTCTAAACTTGTCTATAGCAAAAACGACGGCTAAGAATTCTTTCTCAGTCGTGGTGTAATTGCATTGAGCCGGGTTCAAGGTGCGGCTCGCATAGTAAATGGGCTTGAACTTTTTATCAATTCTTTGACCTAAAACTGCGCCAACTGCGTAGTTAGAGGCATCACATAATAATTCAAAAGGCTTAGTCCAGTCAGGTGCGATTAAGATAGGGGCACTTATGAGCTTTTCCTTCAGGCAATCGAAAGCTTCTTTACATTTCTCATCAAACAAGAACATAACATCATCTTTAAGAAGGTTAGATAAGGGCTTGGCTATTGTGGAAAAGTCCTTAATAAATCGCTGTAGGCTTTAACATGACCAAGGAAACCGCGTACCTCTTTGGCGAGCTTAGTGCGACATTTTTCAATGGCTTCTACCTTAGCCTTATCAACTTGAATTCCACTTCTGGACACCTTGTGTCCCAGAACAATCCCTTCATCTACTAGAAAATGGCATTTCGCCCAGTTAAGCACTAAATTCTTTTCAACACAGCGTTGAAGTACCATATCTAGATTCTCCAAGATCTCATCAAAGCTATCGCCATAGACTGAGAAGTCATCCATGAAGACTTCCATACATTTCTCCACAAGTCCATCGAAAATGGCCAACATGCACCGTTGAAATGTTGCTGGTGCATTGCATAACCCGAAAGGCATTCTGCGAAAAGCAAAAGTGCCTGATGGACACGTAAACGTAGTCTTCTCCTGGTCATTAGGGTCGATGGCTATCTGGAAGTAACCAGAATATCCATCGAGGAAACAATAATACTTATGACCACTCAGTCTTTCAATAAGCTGGTCAATGAAGGGTAAGGGGAAATGGTCTTTGGCGGTGACTTCATTCAATCTGCGATAATCGATGCAGACTCTGTAGCCGGTCACAAGGCGTAAAGCTATCTCTTCCCCCTTTTCATTCTTTTCAACGGTGATACCTCCCTTCTTTGGCACAACTTGGGTGGGGCTAACCCACTCACTATCGGCGATTGCATAGATGATTCACATGTCTAACCACTTTATAACTTCTTTCTTGACAACCTCCTGCATGTGCGGATTCAGCCTTCGCTGAGGTTGTCTGACTTTCTTAGCTCCTTCCTCCGTTCGGATTTTATGCATGCACACATCGGGGCTGATTCCTCGGATATCACCCACTTGCCATCCGAACGCGAGGATGTTCTTTTCAAGCACTTTTATCAGCAGTGCTTCTTGCTCGGGCTCGAGTTTTGAAGAGATGATCAAGGGTAACTTATCACCATCCTTAAGAAAAATGTACTTAAGGTGTTGCGGAAACGGTTTGAGCTCCAAGTCAGTAGGTGGTTGCTCAATGCTGGATTTTAAGGGGCCACCTTTTTCCTTATGGGCTTGAAGTGGTTGACTGAAGAATACCTCATCTTCCCGAGGTATAATCCCAGAAAGGTACTGGATCACATCATCCATAGGGATCTTTCTGTCAGCACCCACTTTCTCCTTCTTATGCTTGATCATCTTCCTCAACTCTTCTTCTTCTAGCTCCTCTTCTAGCTGTTCCCAATCATCAATCTCCCAATGAGTAGTCTCTCTCCAGAAATCCACTTCATCCCAACTACCCATCAGGGCTTCCTCTTCTACAGGTTAAAGTGTTCCTGATGCAGCTCTTTGAAATCATCGTTCATTGCTGGGAATCTCCATGTTTATTGTTCATTGACAGGCTCATTGTGAGCAAGTCGTGAAGACGACTCGTCAGTGACTACGGCTTGTAACGAAACAGAAGATGGTCCACAGTCAACTTGATCGTGAATGTTTATCGCTTCGAAAACACCTATCTCTGTTAGCTCTACCGCTTCTTCAGCGTTGGCATCTTCTTCGTCCTCATAAATTGCTTCAACAAACGAGATTTCTTCAATAAAGGTTTCCTCAGGACTTTTCCCTCGTGTGAAGGTGACAGATGTATCATCGACTCTAAGCGTAATCTGCCCCTTACAGAAATCGATGAGGGCGGCAGAGGTATCCAAAAAGGTCCGGCCGAGAATTAGGGGCATCTCTTTGTCAGGTGGATAGTCTAAGATAACCCAGTCGGTAGGGAAAACCAAGCCGCCAACATGGAGAAGGACATTGGCAACACAACCGGCTGCTGAGCGGCTTGATCGGTCTACCATCTGAAGAGAAATAGGGCGTTCCCGCATTCTTTTATCTAAACCGAGCTTTTTGCAGACGTTCAATGACATCACATTTATGGAGGCCCCTGAGTCGCATAAGACGTTTTGGAACATGTGGCCTTCAATCTCACAAGAGATCGAAGGTCTTCCAGGGTCACCTCGCTTAATAGCAATTTTTTGTGAAACCATGGAACATTCTTCTCTTAAAACTGCTTCTTCCATCCCTTGAAGCTTCTTCTTGTTCCACAAACTTCTTTAAGATACTTAGAGCACTTAGGCATTTCAGTCAATACCTCAGCTAGGGGTATACTCACTTTGGTATCTCTAAGCATCCTCCTCACACCGTCATATTGTCTGTCATGGCTGAGGGTATTCTCTTTCCTCTTTGGTGGATAAGGAAGGGCTTTATCATTGTCAGGGGAACAGCCACCTGACTTTTTAATGGCTTCGTCTTCCTTATCCTTCCATCTGACAAACTTTTCCTCCCTCTTCTTTGTCAGGGGTACAGCTACCTGACTTTTCCTCTTTTCTCTATCAGAATCATTCTCATCACCCGAAGAATCATCATTAAGCTCCTCTTCACTGTTGCTTTCTTCGGTGTTTAACTCCTGATTGCCCCCTCCTGAACTTATTGCGTCAGGAGGGGCTACTCGTTTCCCGACATCTTTCCGGGTCCAGCCTGCTTACCACTCCTTAAGGTAACCTCATTCAGCTCTTCGTTCCCATAATCCCATTGAGGTGTGATGGCAGTGCAAACATTGATATCTGCTTTAGGATTTCTTTCGGTATAACTTGGAAGTTTACCGTGGGGTCTGTTTGCTTGTTGATCTCGCCATCCGGCCAACTCCGCTCTCTATTGTCTTGACACTAGTAGCCAAGGTCTTCACCATGTCTACTAGCTCATCAAACTTATGTTGAGGGACACAAGAGGTGGTTTGGTTATGAGGTTGGTTTTGATTCCAACCACCTTGAGGTCTCTGGGAGTTAGAATTATGAGATTGATTAACCACCCCGGGAGGTGGTCTTTGATAGCTTGAGCTGAAGGAAGGTTTGGAATTTGATGGGCCAGGAGGTGCATTGGATTGATTAAGATTGGGACGCTGAAATCCGGAATAATTCTGATTCTGATTGAAGTTTCTGAAGGGTTGGTTATGATTCTCCATTAAATTTACTTCCTCAGTCATCTCATTTCCCGCCTGCATTCCTAGGTAATTCACATCTGGCTGCCCTTGTTGCTGCTGCATTTGTAAATCGGCTAGCTGCTTGCTAATTACCTACATTTGAGCAACTAACACCTTAGTCTCAGAATTGCTCGCAGCAGATTCCTTCTTATTCCCACTAACATTGGTCTTCCTAGGACTTGACCACATGTTATTCTTTGCTTTAGTTTCAGCTACCCTGTAAGCAGCATCATCACCTCCCCCTAGGAATGATCCATGAGCAGTTGAATCAAGGAAGTCTCTATTTGGTTGAGAGACACCTCGGTAGAATAACTCTAGTAGCTCATGTCTACTATATACATGGTTGGGGCACTTCCTCATCAACAGATTTAATCTCTCCCATGCTTTCCCCACACTCTTACCATCAAGTTGTTCAAATGTGGCTATCTCCCTTTTCATGTCCATGATTGTCCCAGGTGAGACAAACTTCAGAGCAAAGGCTCTGTTGACATCATTCCAGGCATGGAGAGAATGATGGGCTAAAGATTTGAACCAACGGTTTGCTTCACCCTTTAGAGCAAACGGGAAGAGTTTTAACTTGACAATCTCAGAATCAACACCAGGATAGTGGCCTGCTTCGCAGATTTGAACGAAGGTGGACAAGGAGTCATGAGGATCTTCATCAGCAGTGCCATGAAAAGAACTATTCTGGACCAATCCTACCACTCCATTTTTCAGATCGAAGTTCGCTTGCCCCATGTCCGGAGGGCGAATTGGTCTATGCCCCTCCAGAAAGTCTTGGTCAAGATAGGGAGCATAGGGGTCTTGGTTTAACTGGTTTTGACGGAATTGTTGAAACTGATTATTTATGCCAGCTTGTTGATTCTGTTGTTGCTGTACGCCCGTCCGGTACTTCAAACGCCCGTCCACTGGACGCCACATCAAACGTGCGTTCAACTTGGGTAAAACGTGATTTTCTCATCTTTATCTTCAACCGACCTCCCCCTTATCTCTTTTCCTTTGTATGAACTCGATCCTTGACACCATTTAATCCTCTTTTTAGCTCTAAAATGTATATCTACAAAGGGGTAAAAACATGCAAACTGTAGAAATATATATATAGATAGAAAATGACTAATAAACCACATAAATAGCTCGAATTTGCATTTTAATAAATTCTAAACCCATTCTTCGAATTTATCCTTTTAGCAAGTGATTTTCTATAAAAATCACTAAAACACGGAAGATATTGTTACGGAATAACTCAATATAAACCACAAAATTAGTCGTAAACAGTAGACGCCCGTCCAAGGATCTTGACTTTGTTCCAGACGTCCGTCCAAGCTGCGTCCAAACTCTCTGTATGTGATTTCCTCTCCTGGACGCTCGTCCATATATCAGACGCCCGTCCAGTCTAGACCTTTCTTCTTTGAATCGAATAAACCTCCTGGACGCCCGTCCGATGCTTTAAACGCCCGTCCACTGGACGGATGCAATGGACGCCAGTTCAGCCATGTAAACCTTCATGCCAATCTCAAACTTGCAACTTTCTCCTTCCTTCAATCTTCAGTCAAACACCGTTCTAGCTCCTCTCACAACATGCAAGCATACCTACAAGGCGATAGAAATGAGCAAAGTGTAAAATCGTACATAAACAAATAAAAACCACATAAATAACTCAATTTTCACACTTTAATAAATTCTAAACCCATTCTTCCAATTTATCCTTTTGGCAAGTGATTTTCTATAATAAAAAAAAAAACACCAAAACACGGAAGATATTGTTACGGAATAATTCAATATAAACCACAAAATTAGTCGTAAACAACTCCCCCACACTTAGACTTTTGTTCGTCCCGAACAAAACAATCAAAACTAGCTCACTTTCATGCAATCCACATAGATCCCTAACTCATGTAACAAAAGATACAACAACTATAACAAGTGATACCAACATAGAGATTGATTCTGTGTGTGTGACAAGCCCTTTTCAATCTTCACAATCCTCTCAAACAAGTATCTTCTCAAATAATTTCAATGACTATCCCAGGTATAGGCAGTAATCGTTCCACACAAAGTCTTCCCGCGTACTTAGTAGGATAATCCCTACAGCATATCATTCGGTTTATACTGGGTATAAATTCAACGACAACAAAGTCTTTAATTTTTTTCACTTCCTTTTTTTCCTCTTTTTCTTTTGACGCACATCAGAATGAGCTCTTACCCGTCATAGTAGAATAGGACGTTTCGGGATAACACCCTACCTTACTCAAATCATAGGGTAGCTTTTCCTGACTGTCGTGAGCTTTTGGTCATCATAGTGGAATAGGACATTTCGAGATAACGCCCTACCGCACTCCAATCATCGACCAGCTTTCGACACACCCATTTATTTATTATTAACTCAACTTTTTCAAAAACATTAGTTACGTTTCACTTATCACATTCAAACCTTCGATATTCACAAAGGCACGCTCGAATTTAGGTGTTACTTCACTGTTACTATTAAGACCAAATCTCTCTGAGATAAATCACTAAAATAGTGAAGGGATACAGTTCAAAATTTTTGCTTCAATATCAAAGGCTTTCGTGAGTGTGAAATGAATACTATCTCAAATCAGTAAAAGCATGCTTTAATTATCTCTCAAAGTCACATAAAATCATTGTCAGGAAACTACAACTAGCAAGCCATTTGTTTCAATTACATGCTCAAGATTCACAATTATCCAAGTTTACTTTGAAAAATTTTAAAATTGTCGAGAAAATCACATTTACTCATTTTCCGAAATATAGTATGATAACACAAACAATTTAGACACCCCCCCACACGTAAATCACATTATGTCCTCAGAATGTGCAAATAAAAGAAAAGAATACTTAGCTGGTTTCAAAGTGGTTGTCGGGTCAGAGGTTGGCAAAGTGGTCGCCGTAGCATGAACGTATCACGCAACTCGTATCACGAGCAGACAGACAAGACTAAAAGTGATAATCGCGAAACCGCTCAACAAGATTCTGCAACACTCGACATAACATATAATCTCGGGGTACAAGGGGTATATGAGTAAACATGTATACACATAAAACAACCACAAATAGGACAAGGATAACCAACACACAAATCACCAAGGTTTTATTCCTAATAACCTAAAAACTTAACCAAAAAGTAAATTAAAAGACTAGGCTGCCTCCTAGGAGCGCTTCTTTATTGTCATTAGCTTGACAGAGTAAACCAAGTCAACCTGGATCAGGCCACTTAGGTTTGAGGCTAACCACTTCCCTGTCAGAATCAGAATGACTAGGACGGAAATGGTTTTTGCCACAACAACAAGTCAAGTGCGCGATAAGATCATGAAATTTTTCTCTCCGCATTTACAATCGACTCTTTTCTTCTTGTTCTTGTTTCTCAGATTCGGCTGAGGTATGCTAACAGGCTCAGGAGCATTGACAGAAGGATCTGTAAGGATAGGGGTAATAATGTCATCATCCACTCCAAAGAAGTCAGATGGAATCTCCTCACAAATAAACGATTCACCCGTTTCATTCCTCTTTTGAAAGTACAGTACTTCAGGCGTTTCCTTAGGTTGCCCAAAGTACTTCTTAAGCCTGCGACCATTGACTTTGAACAGTTGATCGCCGTACCCTTTCAACGTAATGGCACCAACAGGATGAACATCAAGAATCTCAAAGGGGCCAGACCATCTAGATTTAAGCTTACCAGCAAAAAGATGGAGCCGGGTATTATAAACTAAAGCCATATCACCCACTTTGAATTCCCGATCTTTAATCTTAGCATCGTGGAGGGCCTTCGTTCTTTCCTTACTGATTCTCAAATTCTCGTAGGCACGGAGTCGGAATTCATCGAGCTCGTTCAATTGCAATAATCTCTTTTCCCCACAAAGCTGGCTGTCGAAATTCAAGAATTTAATAGCCCAGTAAGCTCTGTGCGCAAGCTCGACCGGCAAATGGCAAGCTTTGCCATAAACCATTTGGAAGGGTGACGTGCCCATAGGGGTCTTAAACGCAGTGCGATAAGCCCAAAGTGCGTCATCCAACTTCAGACTCCAGTTGGATCTATTGGAATTCACAGTTTTCTCCAAAATCCGCTTTAGACTTCTGTTGCTCACCTCGACTTGGCCACTGGTTTGGGGGTGGTATGGTGTACCAATTCTATGCTTGACACCATATCTCTCAAGAATTTTATCCAGTGGTGCATTACAGAAATGCGAACCTTCATCACTGATAAGGGCTCTTGGGCAGCCAAATCTAGTAAAGATATTCTTTTGCAAGAATTTCTTTACAACTTTGTGATCATTGGTTTGGGTGGCTATGGCCTCTACCCACTTGGAAACATAGTCTACACAGACCAGAATATATTTGTTAGAGCAAGATGATGGGAAAGGTCCCATAAAATCAATGCCCCAGACGTCAAAAACTTCACATTCCAAGATAGGCCTCAAAGGCATCTCCATCCTATTACTGAGTCTCCCTACTCTTTGGCATCTATCACAGCCTTTGCAAAAGGCTTCAACATCTTTAAACAAAGTAGGCCGGTAAAAACCAGCTTGAAGGATTTTTGTGACTGTCTTAGGTGCTCCGTGGTGCCCACCAAATGGGACCACTATGACATTGCTCTAAGATATCCCATTGCTCATGTTCGGAACGCACCTTCTAAGCAACCCGACTTTGCGGACTTTAAATGATATGGATCCTCCCATACGAGATACTTTAAGTCGCTTTGAAAATTTCTTCTTTTCCTGATACGTCATCTCTTCTAAATGCCCACCGCTAAGTAGTTGACGTAATCAAGATACCACGGCCTAACCTGTATCAAGCTTCATCAATTGCTCAGTAGGGAAATCGATGCCTATTTCCTTGTGATTTTCGCCACCCTCATTTACTAGGCGAGACAGGTGATCAGCCACAATATTTTCACTACCCTTCTTATCTTTGATCTCCAGGTCAAACTCTTGTAAAATTAGAATCAACCTGAGTAACCTTGGCTTTGCATCTGCTTTGTCCATAAGGTAGCGTAGGGCTGCATGGTCTGTCCAAACCACAACTTGAGACCCTAGAAGGTAACTTCTAAACTTGTCGATAGCAAAAACGACGGCTAAGAATTCCTTCTTAGTCGTGGTGTAATTGCATTGAGCCGGGTTCAAGGTGCGGCTCGCATAGTAAATGGGCCAGAACATTTTGTCAATTCTCTGACCTAAAACTGCGCCGACTGCGTAGTTAGAGGCATCACATAATAATTCAAAAGGCTTAGTCCAGTCAGGTGCGATTAAGATAGGGGCACTTATGAGCTTATCATTTAGGCAATTGAAAGCTTCCTTGCATTTCTCATCAAACAAGAACATAACATCAACTTTAAGAAGGTTAGATAAGGGCTTGGCTATTGTGGAAAAGTCCTTAATAAATCGCCTGTAGAAGCCAACATGACCAAGAAAACCGCGTACCCCTTTGACAGTTCTCGGGTATGACATTTTTTCAATGGCTTCTACCTTAGCCTTATCAACTTGAATACCACTTCTGGACACCTTGTGTCCCAGAACAATCACTCATCTACTAGAAAATGGCATTTCTCCCAGTTAAGCACTAAATTCTTCTCAACACAACGTTGAAGCACCATATCTAGATTCTCCAAGATCTCATCGAAGCTATCGCCATAGACTGAGAAGTAATCCATGAAGACTTCCATACATTTCTCCACAAGTCCATCGAAAATGGCCAACATGCACCGTTGAAACATTGCTGGTGCATTGCATAACCCGAAAGGCATTCTGCGAAAAGCAAAAGTGCCAGATGGGCACGTAAACGTGGTCTTCTCCTGGTCATTAGGGTCGATGGCTATCTGGAAGTAACCAGAATATCCATCGAGGAAACAATAATACTTATGACCACTCAGTCTTTCAATAAGCTGGTCAATGAAGGGTAAGGGGAAATGGTCTTTGGCGGTGACTTCATTCAATCTGCGATAGTAAATGCAGACCCTGTAGCCAATCACAAGGCGTAAAGCTACTTCTTCCCCCTTTTCATTCTTTTCCACGGTAATACCTCCCTTCTTTGGCACAACTTGGGTGGGGCTAACCCACTCACTGTCGGCGATTGCATAGATGATTCCCATATTTAACCATTTTATGACTTCTTTCTTGACAACCTCCTGCGTATGCGGATTCACCTTTTCACGAGGTTGTCTCGACTTTCTTAGCTCCTTCCTCCGTTCGGATTTTATGCATGAACACATCGGGGCTGATTCCTCGGATATCACCCACTTGTCATCCGAACGCGAGGATGTTCTTTTCAAGCACTTTTATCAGCAGTGCTTCTTGCTCGGGCTCGAGTTTTGAAGAGATGATCAAGGGTAACTTATCACCATCCTTAAGAAAAATGTACTTAAGGTGTTGCGGAAGCGGTTTGAGCTCCAAGTCAGTAGGTGGTTGCTCAATACTGGATTTTAAGGGGCCACCTTTTTCCTTATGGGCTTGAAGTGGTTGACTGAAGAATACCTCATCTTCCCGAGGTATAACCCCAGAAAGGTACTGGATCACATCATCCATAGGGATCCTTCTGTCAGCACCTGCTTCCTCCTTTTTATGCATGATCATCTTTCTCAACTCTTCTTCTTCTAGCTCCTCTGCTAGCTGTTCCCAATCATCAACCTCCCAATGAGTAGCCACTCTCCAGAAATCCACTTCATCCCAACTACCCATCAGGGCTTCCTCTTCTACAGGGTTAAAGTCTTCCTGATGCAGCATCTCTGAAATCATCTTGCTGGGAATCTCCGTGTGTCTTGTTCATTGACAGGCTCATCGTGAACAAGTTGTGAAGACGACTCGTCGGTGACTACGGCCTGTAATGAAACAGAAGATGGTCCACAATCGACTTGATCTCAGAATGTTTATAGCTTCCGAAAACACCTATCTCTCATAGCTCTACCGCTTCTTCAGAGTTGGCATCTTCTCCGTCCTCATAAATTGCTTCAACGAACGAGATTTCTTCAATCAAGGTTTCTCGTGACTTTTCCTTGTGTGAAGGTAACGGATGTATCATCGACTCTAAGCGTAATCTGACCCTTACAGAAATCGATGAGGGCGGCAGAGGTGTCCAAAAGGTCCGGCCTAGAATTAGGGGCATCTCTTTGTCGTGGATAGTCTAAGATAACCCGATCGAAGAAGGAAAACCAAATGTTCAACACGGAGAAGAACATTAGCAACACAACCGGCTCGCCGGCGGCTAGATCGGTCTACCATCCAAGAGAGAAATAGGGCGTTCCCGCATTCTTTTATCTAAACCGAGCTTTTTACAGACGTTCAATGGCATCACATTTATGGAGGCCCCTGAGTCGCATAAGACGTTTTGGAACATGTGGCCTTCAATCTCACAAGAGATCGAAGGACTCCCGGGGTCACATCGCTTAGTAGCAACTTTTTGTGAAACCATAGAGCAATCTTCTCTTAGAACTTCTTCTGCCATCCCTTGAAGCTTCTTCTTGCATCCACAAACTTCCTTAAGATACTTAGAGCATTTAGGCATTTCAGTCAATACCTCAGCTAGGGGTATACTCACTTTGGTGTCTCTAAGCATCCTCCTCACTCCGTCATATTGTCTGTCATGACTGAGGGTATTCTCTTTCTTCTTTGGTGGATAAGGAAGGGCTTTATCGTTGTTCATGGCTTGATTTTTTATGGCTTCGTCTTCCTTATCCTTCCATCTGACAAACTTTTCCTCCCTCTTCTTTGTCAGGGGTACAGCCACCTGACTTTTCCTCATTTCTCTATCAGAATCATTTTCATCACCCGAAGAGTCATCATTAAGCTCCTCCTCACTGTTGCTTTCTTCGGTATTTAACTTCTGATTGCCTCCTCCTGAACTTATGGCGTCAGGAGGGGCTACTCGTTTCCCGACATCTTTCCGGGTCCTACCTGCTTACCACTCCTTAAAGTAACCTCATTCAGCTCTTCGGTCCCATAATCCCATTGAGGTGTGATGGCAGTGCAAACATTGATATCTGCTTTAGGATTTCTTTCGGTATAACTTGGAAGTTTACCGTGGGGTCTGTCTGCTTGCTGGTCTGCCATCTGACCAACCCGTCTCTCTATTGTCTTGACACTAGTAGCTAGGGTCTTCACCATGTCTACTAGCTCATCAAACTTATGTTGAGGGACATAAGAGGTGGTTTGGTTATGAGGTTGGTTTTGATTCCAACCACCTTGAGGTCTCTGAGAGTTAGGATTGTGAGATTGATTAACCACCCCGGGAGGTGGTCTTTGATAGCTTGAGCTGAAGGAAGGTTTGGAATTTGATGGGCCAGGTGGTGCATTGGCTTGATTAAGATTGGGACGTTGAAATCCGGAATAATTCTGATTCTGATTGAAGTTCCTGAAGGTTTGATTATGATTCTCCATTAAATTCACTTCCTCATTCATCTCATTCCCCGCCTGTATTCCCAGGTAATTCACATCTGACGGCCCTTAGTCTCAGAATTGCTCGCAGCAGATTCCTTAGTCTCAGAATTGCTCGGAGCAGATTCCTTCTTATTCTCACTAACATTGGTCTTCCTTGGAGTTGACCACATGTTATTCTTTGCTATAGTTTCAGCTACCCTATAAGCAGCATCATCACCTCCCCCTAGGAATGATCCATGAGCAGTTGAATCTAGGAAGTCTCTATTTGGTTGAGAAACACCTCTGTAGAACAACTCTAGTAGCTCATGTCTTCTATATCGATGGTTGGGGCATTTCCTCATCAACAGATTTAGTCTCTCCCATGCTTTCCCCACACTCTCACCATCAAGTTGTTCAAATGTGGCTATCTCCCTTTTCATGTCCATGATTGTCCCTGGTGAGACAAACTTCAGAGCAAAGGCTCTTTTGACATCATTCCGTGCGGGAGAGAATGATGGGCTAAAGATTTGAACCAACGGTTTGCTTCACCCTTTAGAGCAAACGGGAAGAGTTTTAACTTGACAATCTCAGAATCAACACCAGGATAATGGCCTGCTTCGCAGATTTGAATGAAGGTGGACAAGAAGTCATGAGGATCTTCGTCAGCAGTGCCATGAAAAGAACTATTCTGGACCAGTCCTACCACTCCATTTTTCAGATCGAAGTTTGGTTGCCCCATGTCTGGAGGGCGAATTCGTCTATGCCCTTCCAGAAAGTCTTGGTCAAGTTAGGGAGTGTAGGGGTCTTGGTTTAACTGGTTTAGCTGGTTTTGACGGAATTGTTGAAACTGATTATTTATGCCAGCTTGTTGATTCTGTTGTTGCTGTATTGCCTGCATCTGTTGAAGGATCAGATTCATTTGGGCTTGAGGATTTGGATTTTGAACTTCGTTAGCCATAATGTCTGGATCAGGGAAGAGCTTTCTCCGAGAATAGATCGCTCAGGCTCGGGATTAAAGATAAGAGGTCCTTCTTACTCTGGTTTGCATAAACCAGAGAGCGAATTGGAAAGAAATCAACCTTAGGGTTGATGAGAACAAATGTAGAGGAAATTAGAGGGTTTAGAAAGAGAGAAGAGAAAAGAAGTGACAATTGAAGAGAGTGAACTGGCATTCAGTATGAGTGAACGCCGTTCAGTTCGAAATTGCAGAAGTGGGCGCTGCTCGTGTTATCGACCAAGGTCCAGAAGACAAACGAGGCAAAGCGACGGGGTTCAGAGTTTGGACGCCCGTTCAGACAGTTTCTTAAAATTTTTTATTTTTTTTAAAAAGTTTTTAATAAAGGCTGCTAAAGTCTAAGGCGAATTTAAACTATGAAAAATAAAAATCAAATATGAAAAATATAAATAAAAACAAAAGACAAACTATGATAAAATAAAATAAACGTAACCTATAGATTAGCACCTCTAAGAGTCCGAAAACCGTTACCGACTCCCCGGCAACGGCGCCAAAAACTTGTTCGGTAAAAACTCGTTTTAAATTTATAATTACCGGAACACCCCAAGTGCAAGGATCGTAGTAAAGGTGTTACCGGGTTGTCCTAAGGGAGTCGAATGTTTATCGGATAAAGGTGCAATTGTTATATCGATTATGTCACAATTTATTACCTAAAACTAAGGTCTATACTAACTAAACTAAAACAGGAAACGGAAAATTCGACTATTGACGGGCGTTCACTTATGTGGACGGGCGTCCGATTATAATCTAAAAACAGAAAATATGCAGAAACATAACAATTAACATCTAGGGTTCCTAAATCAACTAAACGTAGCAATCAAATTGATATGAACTATTCGATTTATCAAGTAACTAAAAAGAAACGGCAAGGCAACGGGAATCCACCAATTATCCAACCCAACCCCAACTAGATGGCAAGTTAAAGATACGATTTTTAGTAATGATCTATCACGAATTCGATAAAATTTCTTTAAAAGAATTCTAGGGTTTCGTTTTCTTTTTCAAGCAAAACTAAACGGCATGCAAAACAAGATCATTAGATCACCTCCAAAACTCTACTCAATTAATTATAAATGATCTCTCGAATTACAACTAATTGCATCAATTGAAAGACTAAGGCTTGAACAATCTTCTCATATAAATTCAAAGCATAAAAGTAGTTTTATCAATCTTTCGATTCAAATAAAATGTAAACAATATAAAACGATATTCAATTGACGAAAAACCGTAACTTAACTCACTAAAATACAGCAAAAATCTCTCTAGTTGGTGTTGATGTTGATCGGTTTCATCCGTTGTCCCACCGCGGTGTGCTTAGCCAACAATCATGTTGTTGAACATGATTATTGGATTGGAAGAGCTCATCTCCTTGTTTTCTCTGGAAGGATATGCGGCTGCTAGGGTTCTTTTTGAGTGATTGATATGATAGATGCCATTATGGTTCAAAACACGCTGGTATTTATAGGATTTTGAGGTGGCTAGGGTTAAGTCGGCCGGTGGACACCCGTCCGGCAAGGTAGACGCCCGTCCAAGGATATTGAATTTGTTCCAGACGTCCATCCAAGCTGCGTCCAAACTCTCTGTATGTGATTTGCTCTCCTGGACGCTCGTCCATATATCAGACGCCCGTCCAGTCTGGACCTTTCTTCTTTGAATCGAATAAACCTACTGAACGCCCGTCCGATGCTTTAAACGCCCGTCCACTGGACGGATGCAATGGACGCCAGTTCAGCCATGTAAACCTTCATGCCAATCTCAAACTTGCATCTTTCTCCTTCCTTCAATCTTCAGTCAAACACCGTTCTAGCTCCTCTCACAACATGCAAGCATACCTACAAGGCGATAGAAACGAGCAAAGTGTAAAATCGTACATAAACAAATAAAAACCACATAAATAACTTGATTTTCACACTTTAATAAATTCTAAACACATTCTTCCAATTTATCCTTTTGGCAAGTGATTTTCTATAAAAAAACACCAAAACACGGAAGATATTGTTACGGAATAACTCAATATAAACCACAAAATTAGTCGTAAACAACAGGCCTTGTTGGCCCAAAATACTGAGGTGGGGCTTAAAACCGTGATCATGTCTACACTGTCTACTTACGTTGATTCTCTTGATGAACCCCATAACATGGTGGTTGAGGGTTCGGTGGCCACTACGGTGCCCAAACTAAAAAGAAAAAGAGGTGCGGCAAAGGCGAAATCTTCTGATGGGGTCACTGACGAAGAGGATGTCGATGTGGGCGATATAGGCATCTCCAAAAAGAGCCAGAAAACTGTGGATGATGGCGGCGCTGCGGCTGGGTCCGAAGTCGTTAATGCTATTTCTACGTGCCTGAACCCCTGAAACAGTTCCTCCTTCATCCGCTGCGATCGAGTTGACTGATTGCCCGATCAAGCCGACTGACAAGGGTGAAAAGGAAACAACTGATTCGTGTTGGCCGATACCGCCTCCAGTAAAAAAGGGTCCAGTTGGCGCTTGAGGTCGCCCTGCTGTATGGATGCACAAGGAGTTTGCTGCAAAGCCCTTTGAACTAATGGATGTTGGGAAATTGGCTACTGCCATTACGGATGTGTTGCCTCTAAAAATTTTGAAGTTTACTCTTCCCGGTCAGGCACAGCGTGTAGTAGGCCGAGGTATTCTCTCTTGATGTGTGCAAGAAGATGTAGTGGCATCGACTGTGATAGTGAGTTCGTCGACCAGATCCTAACGCCTGGCCAATGCCATCAGGTTGCTTGGAGTCGCAGCGAGCGCGGTAAGTAATTTTAGTTCTGTTATTGCTTCTTTTTCTTCAGATATTTGTGTTGCGCTGAAGATTTTCTTTTTCAGGTTGGTACCGGGCTATTCAAGCCGAGTATGAGCATACGCAGCGCAAAATGAATCCCTTCAGCAAATTTGTAATTTGAAGGTGGCATTGAAAAAAGATGAAGAGAGGGCCATGAGGGCCGAGGAGCAGTCCGCGGGTGATAAGGCTGAAATTACCCAGCTTCACATTGAGAACGCGGCCAATGCCAAGAAAGCTCAGGACGTTAGCGAGTGCTGCGGTCTGTCAAGATTCAAAAGGACGATGACGTTTCTAAATATGCATAGAGCCATGAAAGGATTGACCTCCTCATGGATGAGATAAACGACCCTGATAAAGATCTGCTAAAGCATCTCGACCAGCTGAAGTTCGCCCAGGAGGAGAGTTATGATCAAGGGTTCTATCATGTGGCTAGGTGTTTTAGGTCGGCCTTTGGGGCCAATGTAGTTGATGTGGAGACCCTGCTTGACTGGAAACTCATGCCTCAATTTGACGTCGCTATACGAGATCATCATCCTGACCTTTCCTACACTAAGTCACATCTATCTTATTTCGCGGATAAGTGTGAGAAGGATGGTCAGCCAATTTGGGATCCTCCGCCGGTCAACGCGGTTAATCTACGTTTGATGATGGAAGAGGCGGAGAGGGAAGCTACTCAGGATGAAGAAGATACTGACGAGGCTGGAGGTGATGGCGGAGGGCCTTGGCAATGAGTTTCTGAATCTGACTGGAGATCATACTCTGACTCCGACCCCTGGCAAGTGAATCCGGCTTACTCAATTGTAATTTCATCAACTTTGTTGGCTTCAGCATTGTAGATTATTTCTCTGCACTTGTTTTGATCATGTAATAAACTTGTAGTAATTTTACGGCATCTGGTCTGGTTCTTTCTTGTATTTACTTTGATCTTTTGTCTTGCTTGAAAAATTCTGCTTTTCGAGCTCATTGATTGTCTTTGGTATTCATATGCATGCGGCCCCCTTATTTTGGAGAGATTGAAAGCCCTTAGTATTGATGTCACCAAAATAAATGTCATAGAACCGAATCTGCTGTTCTCGGGCTTTCGAAAGCTGAATTCAACTTTTTGGTTTGTCCTCTCTTTGTTCTGAACGAGATCGCTTGAGAGCTCGGTTGGAATAATAAGGGCTTTCACGAGAGAGACTTACGTAAAAAAACATTCGGCTCACGGCCCCTATTGTGTAGGTGAGGTCGACGTTCTCATAATCGTTGGGCTCGCCAAGATAATTGTTAGGAACATTTTATTATGTTTCGATGATGGCCATACTAGCTATTATAGCAAGCCTAAAAATAAGTTAGAATTCTATGTATAAGTCTTCACTTTGAGTCTGACATGTTGTATAAGTTGAGTCAGACAAGTATTGTACTAGTTGGTAGGACGGTAAATTAAAAACATATTTTCAGCATAGTAAAACCAACCAAGTACCAGCAAAGAAGAAATGAAGACATTATGGTCTGACTTATAACCAAGGAAGTCTGTGATGACCTTCGATAAGTCTAAGTTATGTTTTGAGAGATGAAACTCATGTTTAAATATGGTGTACACTGATCTCACACAAATCAAGGATCAGTGAAGTACAAAGATTTCTCCTGAACTTAAAAGAATGAAGGAAACAGTGAATCAGCAAAGTAAACTGATGATCGGCTCAGTAAAAACAAAGCAGTGAAGGAAGATCTAAGCAGGAAAGTCAGAATGATCACTTGACCATTCAGAGAACAGCTAAGTAAACTTTACTTAATCAGATTTTGAAATATGATGAAGATTCAGAGGATCAAGCATTAAATGCACAATCAATAGAGGATCTATCAACGGCGGATTTTCTGATAAATGTTTGAAGAAAAACCCAAAACACTGAAATCAAAAAGAATACAATTAAGAGGGAATCAAGAATAAAATCAAGGATTATTCCCCTCATTAATATAGCCAATGGACTGAAATTCAAATCAAGGTTTATCAAGGCTATAAATAGAAGGCATTGACAGACAAAGAAAAAAAAAGATCAATAAGTAGAAGCTCTGTCAAATCAAAAAGGCCTTCATCTGTGCTGAAAGAGAGACATCTAATTATCAACTCAAAACTGAGAGCAACAATATCAATATCAAGCATTGAGATTGGTCAACAAGTTCTGTGAATCCAATTCACTTCAATCAAGCAACTGAATCAGAGCCATCTGAGAAGGAGTTGTGTTTGTGATAACTGCTGAAGGATTTGATCCCAAGGAGCAGTGAAAGAGACTGAGTTACTGAAGCTGTTACAGTCAGGGAGTGATAGTCTTGAAGATTGTGAAGCTTGTGTAGTCAAAGACAATAAGGCTATTGTATCTATGAAAACAATAGTGAAATTCCTCCAATCATCACATGCAGAAGAGTGGATTAAGGGATTACACCACCTTCAACCACTATAAACCTTTGTGTCAATTTACTTTTAGCAATTTACCTTACTGTATTTATTTAATTGCTTATATTATATCACATATTTGTGATTTCATAAACTACTTTGAAACAACATATTAAGAAGGGACTTATCCGCTATCCAAAAGATTTTAAATACAAGAAATTTTTTAAAAACTCCACTATAGTCATTCACCCCCCCCCCCCCTCCCCCCCTCTGGGACCAACAATTATTCTGATTCTGATTAGTAGCTTTGTTTTACCTTTTTCTTGTTGTTTTTCTTCATTTGTGTTTTCATTTTTTTTAGTCTTTCCAACATTGGTTTCTCGTGTAAGGCAAATACAATGATTTTGTCAGCTTAATTTGTTTAGAGTTATATTATTTCTCTTTAACTGCCGCCATTTTTCTTATACAGGTTAATGTCACCCCGAGTTTCTCTTTTTGTTTTGTATGAGACATTCAATGTGGATTTTTCACAGATTTCTTTCGCAATCCCTTTGACGTGCATGTAGCGATACATCCGCCTTCTTTGCTCCATGCTTCATGAAGCTAACTTCCTTTCTTGTTTTAATCTATTCACAATTGGGGACAATGATTCGATTAAGTGGTGGGTAGGAAACGTCACTTAGCTCTTTAGCATTGTATTTCTCTAAATACTTGATTATCTCGATTCTCTGTGGATCTCCATCACCTTTCCTTTTTCAGGTCTTTTTATCTTTTTCTTTTTTGTATTGAAAATGTGAGTTTCGCGATAAAATTCTCCCAACAAATGAAACAACACACGTCACACCAATGATTATGATAGCTTTGATAGCAATCAATACATCAAAGACAATTATACTGGGTGTAAAAGTGTTTGTGTTTTATGCTAGAAGAATGGTATATTTTTGTTTTATGCTAGAAGAATGGTTGAAGAATTGTAAAAAATACCATCCGCTAAAGTGGAGGTGGGACTCAAGATACACCTGACACTATCTTGTATAAAATTAGTTTTTCTACTCAATTTTGTATACCACAAAAGAGGTTTAATTTCTTACTCATGCTTATGATTTTTTTTTTTTTTTGGTAAGGTAATGCCCCGCTCCCGGATACCGAGCCCTACTTCGGAAGAGAAACGTTCGACGCGTATATCACTAAATAAATCTAATATGATACGCAAGCCTCTACGTCGTCGTATCAAATAAAAGAAAACGGAAGCTAAAAAGACTCGGGTAAAACGTAAAAGCTACTATGAACAGAAATTTACCATACTAAAGATAGATAGTTAAGATTACAATGATGAAAAACCCGAAGACTTACACAATACGATGCCTTAAAAGTAGAAGTACAACAAATCTAAGAGAAGAAATACAACCAGTCTAGTACAACATTTACAAAGAAAATAATCTAGAAGCTTCGTCAAGACTTTAAGTCTTCAAAAGCCGTCGTCTACACTTGATCAACCTGTTCGTCTTCTCACCCCACAATGCATACAAAAGAAAATGCAAAGGATGTAAGTACAAAGTACTTAGTAAAAGTGAGAAGCTACGACAACAATTAAGATTTATAAAGAAAATATATTTAACCGTTTAGTTAGTTATCTTTGTTTGACCGACTCAATCTAGAGTTCTCTTCATGCCCATCGACACGTCATGATTAAACGTTTCTGCTTAGCTTATCTTTGTTACATCATTACTCAAGGACACTACGCATTGCGTTCATCAGCCTGAAGATATACTTGCTAACTAACGGTGATTAGCACCGATTAGCTCCGGGGTCTCCTGGGTATGCGTATACGTCCGATGAATTTCCTCCACTGCCATTCAGCCGTTTATAGGCCAGCAGCGTTGTTCACCTTTTATGAACGTATCACATCGCCGATATGAAATAGTGTCTAACCGAGAATAAATGACGTTTTATCTTTTACTACACATATGTAATTATTACTGTGAATTAACTAGCCACCTAAGTGTTTTCAGGTAAGCTCCCTCACATACACTACTCTCTTTCCTAGACCACTAGACACGGACAAGTCCTAGCAAATACACAGACATTGATGAACTCTAGTTAATCAAACCACAAGCCCTTTCTGATGGAGGTCAAGTTAAATTATTAACTCGATGCCTACTAACACACTAGCAAGAGAACTAGGTTCAATTGTAGTATAGCCAGATAGAGTTGAGGTCGATCCCACAGAGACTCGGCACAAATAAAACACAACTTTATCCTATTAGAACTAAATTGAAAGGGCGGTCTACGACCAACTAAATGCAGTAAAATAAAATAGTGACAACCACAAGACACAAAAGACCACAAAGACAGACTAAAGACTACTAAAACACAGATAATACGGTTGATATTATCTAAACAAATAGTATTGATTACGCTAGTAGATTATAACTACCCCATGTGAATTAGGATGATTACGAGATAAAACAAACGTTAAAGATTGATTGTTATGACTACGGGAGTCATCCCCTAAGGTAGATTTAGCTCCGGTTAGGCCATCTAAATCATCGTGCCTCCATTACGTGACTTCGCCTTTTAATGCCTCCATCTCATATAACTTCTGACACAATTACGAAACTAGGGATGCCGGTATAAACCGTAACCTCATCTAAGCAACATTCCTAGGGTAAGGCGTACTTCTTAGATGCCGATTCAATCTATATCCTAAGTAACAATCACTTTTTGGGTTTCATGTTAAATTATGATGACGAATAACTAAGTTGATCAGGTTTAATTACTCGTTTTAATTCCAAATCAGAGAATCTGACGTAGTCGAAGCCGATCATAATATTGCCCTACACATTACCACACTCGGTCGACCGAACAACAGCACTCGGGCGACCGAGTGACACGTCTAGGTCGACCGAACACAGTTCTGTGTTGGTACAAATCATGATTACTTCTTAACGTTTCTAACCTAAACACATGGGTTCGTAAATTAATCTACATCACGCAATGAATACAAGAAAAACTACTCCATAATAAAATACATCAGATCTACGAATAAAGATTGCATAATTGAATAGTCATACCTCAAGACGCGAGTGACTCCCACTCTTTAATGCGCCCCTAATCGGAGAATCCGGCGAATCCACAATGAACGAACATAAAGAAAATAAAACTAAAAACTTAAAAGCTAAAATTGTATGAATTGTTTTGTGTTGTAGTGGTGTGTCTTTCTCAAAGATCGTGGTCTGCTTTGTTTATATAGGAGTTGTAGCCGACATAGGGAGAATCCAGAAGATTGACATGCATTTATCAAATTAGGCTCGGGTGACCGAACCTACACGCTCGGTCGACCGAATGGCTAGGCTCGGTCGACCGAGCCTTACCTTGTTACGCGTTTTCACTCCGCTTTTTCTGACTTGTTCCCCACTCCATGCTTTTGAATTGATCTGATTAATCTTTTCTTCAATGCTCCGATTTTCTTCTCTTTTATCTTGAGATTTCTCGATTGCGTGATAATTATCTTCCCAATTCGTTATGATCTGCAAAATCAGTATTTATCACACAATTAATTGCTCTTTTATAATAAAAATAGCTAAATACCAATTATCATATTAATAATCACTTATCATTAAATAATAAATATAAACACGTGATTAAATATGAAATATATATAATTAACTCCGATTTAAGGTTATAATTGATGACATAAATGGGTATATTTTAACTGTCATCAAAATGCCCCCCACTTAAACTTTGCTTCGTCCCGAACAAAGCATCAATAAGTCATTCTCCAAGACAACATTTTCTCGTGGTCAACTCATACTTACACAAGAAACCCGAGTCAACTCATACCACCATGCTCATAAGATAAGCATTATTCACTACTCGCTATGAATCAAGTGATTGTGTGCATGTGCATTGGTTTTATATAAATGTAGCAAGATTAGAGTTTATGCAGACTTTCATATCTAAATTCACCAACATCGAAGATTCATACTTCTTATGCCTCGCAATGGTTAAAGCACTAGAACAATAAGCAAGAGCGTATCTATAGGGTTTTTGGACTTGGAGACCGAGTA
Organism: Gentiana macrophylla; assembly: GCA_026214975.1. Lineage (NCBI taxonomy): Eukaryota > Viridiplantae > Streptophyta > Magnoliopsida > Gentianales > Gentianaceae > Gentiana > Gentiana macrophylla. The sequence continues at coordinate 58,865,124 of CM047805.1, forward strand.
CTACTCAAAGCCTCTAAAAATTCGAATTATTTTCAATTTTGCATATTTTTCGAATACTACTAATCTCAAGGAAGAAAACTTTTCATAGAGTATCCCCATATCTTAGATTTAGCATAGCATCGAATACTACCACAAGCGCGGGGCTACTTTGGTAATGTTACTACAAGCCCAGTGTTTTAATGCATTGTCAAAACACAGGTACGTCCCAAGCTTATTACTCCGCTTTTGTTGGCTAGAAGATCAGAATACATCAGTCGACAAATATCGACATTAGGTCCTCATAACCAATTATCTAAGCAATGTACACATACTTCTTTCAATTATTATAACTCATACGGTACTAAGCGATTCACATGTTGAGTAATTGAACAATACCTAACTACTTGCAATTGTTGGCATGAATATCCTTAAGTTTACTAACAATTTATCGCAAAAGTATAATATCACCACGTACTCACGCAACTTGGTTCATTTCCTATCAATTCTAAGTATAAGAACTTCACAAGTTTAAGGGTACGAGTTAAACAACTTGGCATTTATCCATAAAATTTTTAAATTTGGCTCAATATTGTCTCAGTATTCCGTTCCCCTTGACTTTTTCAACATATAGCAACATATAGCACAACATATAGCTAAGTCCCCTGCCCCCCACTTAAACATGGCATTGTCCTCAATGACAAAAATAAATGAGAGTTCAAGATGAAAGACTTAGCTCCGAAACGGCTCCCAAGTAAAGGAACAATATCGGAGTAATCATCGGCACAAATGGAGAGACATACATCCTGTTTAAACAAACAAGCTCCACGAAATCGTCAAATACCATGTCTATAGGAGTTATAAAATAATGTGGCAGTAATTAGATATAGATATCTAAAAACAGTTTAAGCCACTTTACTTTATACTGCCATGGACAAGACCTAAAGGGATTTAAACCTAAATAAAAACTCACATGACGGCTATCAAGGAAAAAACCTCGTTTATTCCGAACTTAGACTCGAAACATGGCGAGATGAAAAAAACCGTGATAGGCGCATGCTACTTTATTAAAAAGAAAAACGAAGAAGATGGTTATAGGTAGTAGTTCTAAATTTATAGTCGCTAGCTCGACTTAGTTCAAGATGGTTTATTCATAGACAGGGTCATCGAGGTACAAAACCTCCTCCTCTGCATCAGGCGGAAGCCCTTGTTAATGCTTCACACGATGTCCATTCACCACAAATTTAGACCCGTCTTTGAAATTGAATAGCTCCACCGCTCCAGAAGGAAAGACTTGTTGTACTTGAAATGGGCCACACCATCTTGATTTCAACTTACCCGGGAAGAGTCTTAAGCGCGAATTGTACAAGAGAACCAGATTACCCTCTTGAAAGGTCCTCTCCAGAATCTTTTTGTCATGAAACTTCTTCGTGCGCTCCTTGAAAATCTTGGCATTCTCGTATGCCTCTAAACGAAACTCCTCCAGCGAGTTAATTCTAACATCCTTTCTCACCGGCCAACGCCTCATCAAAATTTAGCATCCTTGTTGCCCACATGGCCCGGTGCTCCAGCCTCCACGTAGATGACATGCCTTTCCAAAAACAATCATGTACGGTGACATTCCAATCGAGGTTTTATATGCAGTCCTATAAGCCCATAAAGCGTCGTCTAAACGTAACGACCAATCCTTCCTAGTCGTATTGACAGTTTTCTCCAGGATACGCTTTATCTCTCGATTGGTGACTTCTACCTGGCCACTAGTCTGGGGATGATAGGCGATTGCTAGCTTATGTCGAACCCCATACTTAATCATCAGCCTTTCAAAAGGTTTATTACAAAAATGACTACCATTGTCGCTTATAATCGCCCTAGGCGTCCCAAACCTTGTAAAAATGTTCTTCTTCAAGAATCGAACCACAACCCTAGCATCGTTAGTAGGGGAAGCAATGGCCTCAACCCATTTGGATACATAGTCAACAGCAACTAAGATATATCGGTTAGATAGTGATGAAGTGAAGGGTCCAACGAAATCTATTCCCCAAACGTCAAAAAGCTCCACTTCTAAGATGCTCTTGAGTGGCATCTCATTCCTCCTTGAAATATTTCCTGTCGTTTGACAAGCATGACATGCTTTTGCATATTGGTGTGCATCCTTAAACAATGTCGGCCAATAAAAACCGCATTGGAGGACCTTAGCCGCGGTTTTTTCTCCCCCGTAGTGTCCTCCAACTTCATAGGAATGACAATGCTTCAGGATATCATTATACTCTTCTTCGGGCACACACCTTCGAAAAATATTATCTGATCCTAGCTTAAACAAATAAGGCTCATCCCAATAGTAGTGTCTAAGATCTTTAAAGAATTTTTTCCTTTCTTGGACAGTGAGATTTGGTGGTAGGTACTTTGCGGATAGATAATTGACAAACAAACTAAACCATGGTTGCTTCTTCTCCTTCACAACCTCTATTCTTGAAGAAACTACAACACAATCATCATGTCCCCCGATGGTGGTGATGGAGAAAAGTTGTTCATCAGGAAAAGATTCTCCTATCTCAGTTAATTCCTCACCATCCTCTAATTGCAAGCGCGATAGATGATCGGCCACCACGTTCTCAATTCCTTTCTTATCTCGGATTTCTACGTCAAATTCTTGCAAAGCAGAAATCCATCTCAACGATCTCGGCTTTGAATCTTGCTTTGCTAGGAGATACTTAAGAGCCGCATGGTCAGTCCATACAGTGACTTTAGATCCCACTAAGTAAGATCTAAACTTGTCAAAAGCAAAGATAACGGCCAAAAGTTCCTTCTCCGTTGTGGCGTAATTCCTTTGGGCAGCATTCAAAGTCCGGCTTGCATAATAAATAGGCCTAAAAATCTTATCTTTTCTTTGACCCAAAGCGGCGCCAACAGCAGTATCACTTGCATCACACATCAGTTCAAACGGAAGATCCCAATCTGGTGCGACCAGAACGGGTGCAGTGATCAGTCTACTTTTTATTTCATTGAAAGCTTTTATGCACTCATTAGAAAACATGAATGGCACATCCTTGGCCAATAATTCGGTAAGAGGTCTAGAGACCAGGGAAAAGTCCTTGATAAACCTACGATAAAATCCGGCGTGGCCTAAAAAACCTCGCAAAGTTTTAAGATTAGTAGGTGGAGGTAATTTCTCGATCACCTCAACTTTGGCTCTATCCACCTCTATACCGTTATTTGATATGCGGTGGCCCAGTACTATACCTTCCGTAACCATCAAATGACATTTCTCCCAGTTAAGCACAAGATTCGTCTCTTCACATCTCTTCAACACTCGTGCTAGATGTGTGAGACATGAATCGAAATCGTCTCCAAACACGGAGAAATCATCCATAAAGATTTCCAAGAAGTCTTCCACCATATCCGCAAATAATGACATCATACACCGTTGAAATGTTGCGGGGGCGTTGCACAACCCAAATGGCATTCGATTATACGCAAATGTCCCATATGGGCATGTAAATGTTGTTTTCTCACGATCTTCAGGTGAGATGTGGATTTGATAGTATCCCGAATATCCGTCGAGAAAACAATAGAAAGCATGCCCGCTCAGTCTCTCGAGCATTTGATCGATGAAGGGAAGAGGAAAATGGTCCTTACGAGTTGCATCATTTAGTTTCCTAAAGTCTATGCATACTCGATGACCGGTGATTAGCCTCACAGGAATTAACTCATTCAACTCATTGGCTTGCACCGTCAATCCTCCCTTTTTGGGAACTACGTGGATAGGGCTAACCCATTCACTATCAGCAATTGGAAATATAATTCCCATTTCCAACATTTTTATAACCTCATCCCTAACCACTTCCTTTAATTGTGGGGTTAAACGCCTCTGAGGTTGTGCAACCGCTTTCTTTTCAGGGTCCACGGAGATCTTGTGCATACATACGCTAGGACTAATGCCCTTAACGTCAGCTATGGTCCATCCAAATGCTCCGCGGTACTCTCTCAGAACTCTCATAAGTTTCTCTTCTTGTAAGTCCGTCAAGGAAGAAGATATGATCAGTGGCAAGGTCTCATCTTGAAGAAATACGTACTTCAAATTTGCAGGAAGAGGTTTTAAAGTCAAATTTGTGGGAGGTTCTTCCAAAGATGTCTTCAACTTTTGACCTGTGAGTTTGAGTTCGAAGTACTTATGCCACGTTGGTCTATGATAGAATCTTTCAATCTCCGCAGCACTTACTTCCTCTACAGGTCTTGGGGTCCCTCTACTACATCCTGGCCATATCATCTTCTCCTCCTCACTACTCACGTACTTGACTTCATCTTCTCCTCCTCACTACTCACTACTCATGTTTCATCCAAGAAATCCTTTATACTTTCATGTTGTTGAAATTCTTGAACGATCCTATCAATGGAATCTAACATGAAACATGCATCCTCTCCATCATCAGGTTGTTTCATAGTGTCGAAGACATTGAATGCAACTCTCTCTTCGTTCACTCTTAATACTAATTCGCCCTTGTAAACATCAATTAGCGTTCTACTAGTGGCCATGAAAGGTCTCCCTAATATCAAGGGCACTTCGTAGTTAGCTTCCATATCTAACACCACAAAGTCAACAGGAAATACAAACTTTTCAACCCTTACTAGCACATCCTCAACCACTCCACACGGTTTCTTGACAGAACGGTCAGCTAATTGCAATGTGATTGAGGTCTTCTTAAGATCTTTCATGCCTAGCTTCCGAAAAATAGATAGTGGCATCAGGTTCACGCTTGCTCCTAGATCACACAAAGCTTTGTTCAGACATACGTTACCTATGGTGCAGGGAATGAGAAAGCTTCCCGGATCTTTGCATTTTGGGGGTAACTTGTGTTGAAGAATGGCTGAGCATTCCTCATTCAGGCATATGGTCTCTAAATCTAGAAGTTTCCTTTTAGTTGAGACAGCGTCTTTTAAAAACTTTGTGTACTCAGGCATTTCAGCTAGTGCTTCAACTAGGGGTATATTGATTTGTAACTTACTAAACATATCCACGAACTTCTTATACCTCTTATTATCAAAATTAGGCTTCGGCTTTGGTGGAGGATAAGGTAGAGTTGAAGGATCGACATCAGTGAAAATTGGATACTTGTTATTGTAAAGTTCAACTCTAGGCCCAGCTGGTTCTTTATATGTTCTTTGCTTAGGCAAAGACTCGGAAGTATTAGTCTCATTGCTTGGCTCACCATCCTTATTCTTTGTGACTCTTTCTTTCTCTTGCAAGGATGGTGGAGTTACCTCTTTTCCACTTCTTGTCATGATCGCATTCAAATCCTTAGGGTTCTTCTCAGTGTTGCTTGGCAACCCTCCAGGAGGTCTAGTTGAGACTTGCTCAGCTAGTTGTCCTACCTGGTGCGTGAGATTTTGGACTAGAGCTTCCTGATTGGTTACCTTGGCATCTGTCTTCTGACAATATTGGCTAAAGTTAGTGGCTAATTCAGCCATAGATTTTGAAAGTTGTCCCATATTGTCAGTGACGACATTACTCAGTTTTTCTATCGCAGCTTCCCAACCAAAAGTTTTAGTCTGCTGTGGTACATAAGGGGTAGGCGGTTTAGGCCTTTCTCCTGCATTTATGTCACTATATCGGAATCCATGATGGTTATGATTAGGCCTGTACCCTCCATAATTGGCTTCTTCAGTGCCAGCATTCTCACTTTGAGGTGCTACCTCGATTCTAGCCCCTTTCTCTACTCTTGGCATCCTCTCTTGCATCCCATCTTCCTTATTGTTGATAACAGAAAGTTGTTCTAAGATTTTGGTAGATGCACTATCATCAAATATGTCAGCGGCCATCTTCACAAAGAGCTATGTCATTGCCTCCCCATTGGCTATTCATCGCTATTTGCTCCATCTTCCTTGTGCCTCCTCGGAGATAAAGAACAAACGCTCCATTGCTTTGGAGGCGTCTAGTCTAATTTTCTCGTCTCTCTCAACCCATGGTAAAAGTTTGCATTAAAAGCCAAAGAGAGATGTCATGATGAGGACACTTCCTCATAGCTTCCTAGAAACGCTCCCAAGCTTGATCAAAACTCTCCCCAGGTTGTTGCTTAAATCCTAGGATGTCTTGGCGTAACTTAAAGGTTTTTCCCAAGGGAAAATACTTATTCATGAATTTTTGCAACAATTGTTCCCAAGTTGTGATAGATCCAGCCTCTAAAGAGAGAAGCCATTGCTTAGCTTTATCTTTCAAAGTGAAAGGAAAAAGCTTAAGACGAATGTTCCCCTCCGGGATTAATTCTGGTTTCACTGTGCTAACGATCTCCAAGAAATTCGTCACGTGAACACCAGGATCCTCGTTTTGGACTCCATGAAAAGTAGAATAATTGGTCACCATTTGAATTACATTAGGCCTAGGGTGATAGACTTCCGCAGCATCTTGCGGTGCTACGATAGCGGGAATGAATTGTTCAATAGTGGGTGTTGCATAACTTTGCAGAGTGCGCCTCGCTCCTTGAACTAGGGCTTGGTTCTCATTATTAGCATTTGCATTCACATTATTGGCATTATTAATAACAGGATTAATAACAGGATTAGGTACCTGGTTTGGTTTGACTGGATTTCCTTAAATTTCCGTTTCAGATTCAGAATGCTCAGAATGATCGGTTGTATGTCCTTCTTCCACTTCGTGCTCGCTTTCCTCAAGATTTGGATCCTCTTCTCCTTGCTTAGCCAGTTCCCTAGCTAACTTCCTATTCCTTCTTGCAAATTTCTCTATCTCAGGATTATATGGCTCAAGGGGTTCCTTCGATTTCCGAGTAGCGTACTTTAAAATAATAAACAACAATAAAACAATTAATCACTAGTAAAGGCTAGGCCTTTAACTAACTAAATAAAACTAAGACAGACTCGAAATAAGTTTGAGAAAAGAAAACATAAATAAAATGCAGTTAAAATCAGTAAAACTAATACGAGAATCGAAATGAAAAGAAAAATAAATTCTCGGTCGACCGAGAGCTGTGGTTCGGTCGACCGAACGGTTTTTTTTTTTTTTTTATTTTTTTTTTTTTATTTTTTTACGACAATCGCTTTAATATACGACTCTTATTCACGTAATATTCACGAATCCAGATTCTAACAAAATAAGCTATATCTTAATTTAATGACTCGAGTCCCCGGCAACGGCGCCAAAAACTTGATGGAGGTCAAGTTAAATTATTAACTCGATGCCTACTAACACACTAGCAAGAGAATTAGGTTCAATTGTAGTATAGCCAGATAGAGTCGAGGTCGATCCCACAGAGACTCGGCACAAATAAAACACAACTTTATCCTATTAGAACTAAATTGAAAGGGCGGTCAACGACCAACTAAATGCAGTAAAATAAAATAGTGACAACCACAAGACACAAAAGACCACAAAGACAGACTAAAGACTACTAAAACACGGATAATACGGTTGATATTATCTAAACAAATAGTAATGATTACGCTAGTAGATTATAACTACCCCATGTGAATTAGGATGATTACGAGATAAAACAAACGTTAAAGATTGATTATTATGACTACGGGAGTCATCCCCTAAGGTAGATTTAGCTCCGGTTAGGCCATCTAAATCATCGCGCCTCCATTACGTGACTTCGCCTTTTAATGCCTCCATCTCATATAACTTCTGACACAATTACAAAACTAGGGATGCCGGTATAAACCGTAACCTCATCTAAGCAACATTCCTAGGGTAAGGCGTACTTCTTAGATGCCGATTCAATCTATATCCTAAGTAACAATCACTTTTTGGGTTTCATGTTAAATTATGATGACGAATAACTAAGTTGATCAGGTTTAATTACTCGTTATAATTCCAAATCAGAGAATCTGACGTAGTCGAAGCCGATCATAATATTGCCCTACACATTAACACACTCGGACGACCGAACAACAGCACTCGGGCGACCGAGTGACACGTCTAGGTCGACCGAACACAGTTCTGTGTTGGTACAAATCATGATTACTTCTTAACGTTTCTAACCTAAACACATGGGTTCGTAAATTAATCTACATCACGCAATCAATACAAGAAAAACTACTCCATAATAAAATACATCAGATCTACGAATAAAGATTGCATAATTGAATAGTCATACCCTCGAAGACGAGAGTGACTCCCACTCTTTAATGCGCTCCCTAATCGGAGAATCCGACGAATCCACAATGAACGATCATAAAGAAAATAAAACTAAAAACTTAAAAGCTAAAATTGTATGAATTGTTTTGTGTTGTAGTGGTGTGTCTTTCTCAGCATCGTGGCTGCTGTTTATATAGGAGTTGTAGCCGACATAGGGAGAATCCAGAAGATTGACATGCGTTTATCAAATTAGGCTCGGGTGACCGAACCTACATGCTCGGTCGACCGAATGGCTAGGCTCGGTGGACCGAGCCTTCCCTTGTTACGCGTTTTCACTCCGTTTTTTCTGACTTGTTCCCCACTCCATGCTTTTGAATTGATCTGATTAATCTTTTCTTCAATGCTCCGATTTTCTTCTCTTTTATCTTGAGATTTCTCGATTGCGTGATAATTATCTTCCGGATTCGTTATGATCTGCAAAATCAGTATTTATCACACAATTAATTGCTCTTTTATAATAAAAATAGCTAAATACCAATTATCATATTAATAATCACTTATCATTAAATAATAAATATAAACACGTGATTAAATATGAAATATATATAATTAACTCCGATTTAAGGTTATAATTGATGACATAAATGGGTATATTTTAACTGTCATCACTTTCATGCCCTTCCGATGGATCCGAACTTCAACTCCCTTTAAGAGTACATTCGGTGTTTTAACTGAACGAATCAGAAGTTCAATCGAGGCTTGTTCATGTTTATCCAATATTATCATATCATAAATAAGGGTTTAAAACTATAATAACATGATTATGAATCCCAAAACCAAGCTGAAATGATAAAACAATAAAAACAAGGTAAAACAGGTCAAACGCCCGTTTGACATCCTATGGGCGCCCGTTTGGCATTGGACGCCCGTCCACTAAACCCAGACGCCCGTCCATTAAAAACAGCTACATCCTGAATCAAAATTCTAACCTCAAACGCCCGTTTTCCAAGTGCAAACGCCCGTTTGAGCTGCTATGGTCGCAAACGCCCGTTTGCCAAGTGCGAACGCTCGTTTGCCTGGGTTTCTCCCAAAATGCTAAAATCTTCAAAACACGATCTCTAAACCGTTTCTAACCTAATTAACATCAAATTAACAGTAGTAGAACACAGAAAAACATATCTAATCAAACTATAGCATCTATGATCATTGATCAACGAAAAGACACATCTTTCTATCATCTATACACCTTAAAACTTGATCTAAACCTTATAAACGATAATTGGAATAATAGGAAGAGCCTCTTACCTTATTTGCTTGCAAAACCGACAGCAAAACACCTAGCAACTGCAACAACTGTTGATCCTCAACCCCAAAACCTATGTGATCAACAAGAAACCCTAAAATCCTATTTCTTTGCAGAAAAATGAAACTGAAAAAGTGCAATAAACTGGATTACCTGGATTAACTGCAGTCAAAATAATTTTAGATTAATCTACGCTCCAAGACGATCATTTCGACTACTCACGGCAGCGAAACAGAGCTACGGATTAAAAGATACGAATTGTTTCAAGAATCGAACTCTACGAACACCAAAACTATGGTTAAACCGAAAACTTACGAAATCGAGAGATGTTATTTTCCAAGGTTACGTCTTGTCGTGCTGATCACTTTTCTCTCCTGCGGCATCTTGAACAGATGAACGGATTGATCACACGGTTGAAGTTTACGTTCTCCCTTTTTCTGGCATCTTCTCTGTTGGTTTTCTTCTCTGTTGCCGCCGTTCCTCTTTTTTTTCAGAAGATGCGCACTAGCTTAATGAATTAAATTTTGGGATTATCTCCTTTTATAGCCATTTAATTAAATCCCTTAATCAAATAACTAAATCCTTTAATTAATTACTTTTCACTTAAATAAACGGGACAAATAATAATTAGGTCATAGTAAATACACCCAAATGACTATTTTACCCTTTTACGAAAAGTCGGGATGTTACATCCCTTCTCCCATAAGATGAGTTTCGTCCTCGAAACTCGAATTTAACCGAAAGGTGCTTGAACTCTGGACCTTGCGAAGCGTTTCGTCTTCCAACTCTTACAGTCTTCTTCTTCTTCCATCTTCCCAACTCTTCTGCTTGTCTTGAGGCAACTTGAGGTTGCGACGATCCACTTCAATCTCCTCGTTGACTTGCTGTATCAAATCTGGTCTCGTATTCTGTTGTCGCTCCACTTCATCCCAGAAACTCGTGTTCTTCTATCTCTATCTTTTAAAGATTGCCAGTAGTACCGTTCCAACTCTGGTACATCTTGGTCGCTCTGAGAGGAATTGCAATTGTCATCTCGAGGTTTTCATTCTTCATTGTCCTTCACAATCTTCCACATTCGGAACCCAAAGCTGATTCTGATGCCAACGGTTGCTATCTTCATCTAACTCGTGACCAATGGCTGGTTGGGCTCCAGCCACTCACTTGTAACCGGAGACAACTGGGTCTTTGTCTTGTTTCTTCATGAACTCATCAACTACCTCGAATCTTGAAATCATTGGTTCAACACTCTTTGCTTGCTCCTGCTGACCTATACCCGGAAAGCTGAATCTTCCCAGCCGAAACTACACTTCTGGCACACTTGACTTCTTTCGATCTCAACTTCCATCATGGCAACACAGCTTGCTGAAGAATTACAAGGATTCTGGCGGTAGTGTTTCTGAGATTTCTTAGGGAAATGAGAAGCATGCATCTGCCACCCTTTCTCTCTCTAACGGTTTAATCCAATTCTTATGCCAAGGGAGTTAGCTTGGAGAATAAAAGAAGTTGAAAAGTAACAAGTTGAGTACCAGGGTGGTATGTCAACTAGGTAAACCAAGGAAGGGTACAATGCACTTGAAACAAGAAAGGTTGCTTGGGTTACAAGCAAAACAAGAAAAATCCGCGTTGAGGAAAGTTGAAGTTGGTTCTGGAATGAAGAAAGAGGCACTGTATCATAATACAAAAGATGGCCACCAGAAAGACAACAAAAGAACACCTTGCAGATGGAATTCTTTTGAGAGAGTGGAATTCTGCAAGATACAGTGGCTACAAGGACTTCAGAGGCAACTTGGAAGAATGGTAATAGGCTTTCATATAAGCCTTTAGAAAGTGGAGATGTTAGAACATCACCAGATGGACTTGAAGATATTCTCAATGTATGAAAAGAGAACACCGAGCTTGAGAACATTAAGAAAGTGACCTTGATTGTTAATCATTTGGTTAACAAAGATGGATGTTGGCGAACTAGAAAAAATCTTCAGTTCACATGAGTTTCATAAGGGAAACATCACACAACAGAAAAGCAAAGTAAAGGTGCAAGGTCGAGCACCAGAAGAACTAGAAAGATAGAAATCAAAAGAGAGCAAGAATCTCATCATGAAGGAGCCATGGAGACAAAACGAGTACACCAAAAGGTCTCAGAATAAGATAAACACTTGTCAAGAAGTGTCCAAGTTTGCAATAGTCAAAGAGGGGTTATTTCAAGATTTAAGGGGAATTAGAAATTTCCCTCAAGGAATTGTAAGGGAAAATAAAATTTTTGAATAATTAAGCATCAAACAAGATTTTAATGGAAGAGGAAATGACACTTTAGAATTGTCGGGTAAGGTTTGATTTCAAAGAATTAATTCAAACCTTCAAAGGAAGATTAAACGATCATTGACGACTCAAATAAAAGGTTCAAGGTTGCACTACTTGAGAGGAATAGTACACTGCCAAGGAATAAATGCTCGAGGTTATTCTCCATGTGGAAATGAAACGGTTAAAATAAAATAGACTTTCAACCGGTGTAACAAAATTGTAGTAGAAACGCCAAAACATAAAGTGGAAAGTCAAAATGATGTATATGGCGGTTCATGGCTCTAAATGGCCCGAAAGAGATTTAAAACTGAAGCGTACAAGGTGCAATAACCTGAAATGGAGATCAAAAGTTTAGAAACTCAAACGTCGGTTGGCTAAATAAGTTCGGAAGGCACATTGGAAAAGGCTACCTTCTGCTTGAAACTAGCTTAGCATAAATTGCTAGAAGGTTAAAGATAAGTAATTGAAGAGGAATGTCATGATAGGCTTAAAATTTTGACCAGCAAAAGATGATATGCATACCTTAAAGGAACAGGCAGCATTAGGTGAAATAGTTACAATATCGACACTACCCTTAGGAGGGGAGCTGAGAATAAACACAAGTAAAAAGAATGTTCTGACATTAAAAGGTTCAGCAAACTTTGAATTTCCATGAATGATGGGAGTGCAAGAATTTAGAACATTGAAGAGAATTTGTTTCTTGGTTTGAAAAGTAAGAAAAAATGAATTTGTTCAAAAAAAGGGCTTATGGAGATATGTTTCGGAGATAATTCATGACAACAAGCCGAGAGGATTTGTTGCGTTTTAAGATCTCAAATGAGGGATTACATGAGAAACAAATTACTAGAAAAAGCATAATTACAAGAGGGAACGAAAAGGGACTGGACATCAAACATGGCATGCTGAGGGTAGCATCTTGATTCTTGTTTAACACTGCAAAAGAAACTATAACGTTAGCTTTATAAGCATCCTACTAAAAGGTTTAACTCAGAAGGAGATCAAACTTTAGGGAACTCCTAAACATGACAATCATAATTTACTACCCTCTTAGCCCAAACTCTAAGTCAATGAGGTGAAAATTCCTTTTAGGTTGCTGTGTAAAATTTTTACTCCGGATCTGACATTATCAATTTTTACAGAACAAACGAAGAGGAATTTGAGCATGATCCAAAGAGAAAATATTTAGATACTGGAGTTTTACAGGTGATATAAAAATATTAGAATTTTTAAATGAAAATAAGTTGGTCAAAAAACAGTTATTTCTGACGATTGCACAAGCTGCCAGAATTTCCAGATTAATAAACACTGTGTTGAATTGCAAATCGAGATCAAACGAAAGATAATCTGAACTTAATTCCAAAATAAAAGATCTAGATAAAATTGTTGTCTGCAACATATCAAAAATTCAGGTCATTTGAAGATGTTTAACCTATTCAAAACAGAATAAGAACTGAAGGTGCTGTGCAGATTTTCTGGACAGAGTGTCCGGTATAAACATGAATTTTCTGAATAATCCATAATGATTATCGAGTTGATGTAAAAAGGGAAATTGTAGATAAGACAGTAATCTACTTTGCTGAAAATTTGCAAAATTTTTGGACTATAGAGAGACAGTCTTATGTTAAAGGGAAAACACGGAAACAAAGCATTCACTCATGTTGGGTAAATCCAAACATGAGGACAATGAAAAGTATGTGCCAAAGTAAGAGACCTTTAACACTATGAGTTGAAACGACGGAGGAGTACTTGGAAATAATAGATTTACACATGGAGTTCGTGTAGAACCATCTCAAGCAAGACAAAGGTCAAAGAATGTTGATGAACTCAACCAAGTGATAGTGAAAAGAGAAAGTGGAGGACTTGTAGAGCTGAATCAAATATCATTCTCTACAAAGTTAGGCCAAGATAAAAGTAAACTTAGATGTTCATGTGTAGAGAAGGTGAAGAGATTTCAATAGAGAAGTTAAGGAAATCAACGAAGAGGACCTCGACTTTAAGGTGTAGGCATAAGACTCCGATCCCAATGCTTTACTTAAAAGGGGTTTCGCTTAACCTTATGAGACTAGTTACGGTTTGGAAACTTCAAAAGAAGAAAGAGTTTCTACTAAGGATACTAGGAGAAACAAAACTGAGGTGATCACATAAAAGATGTGAACGGAGAACTCAACTTAACCTCCGTCTAAGATGACTCTTCACTTGGTCCTAATGAAACCTAACCACGGTTTAAGGATTCTTAGTCATACGAGGATCACCACCAAGCTCAAGTTCTAAAAGGTCTAAAGGATTCTTATCTTAGAGGAAGAGATGCCTATAACAGAAAGGACGCTTCTCTCTGATACCAACTTTAACGCCCCACTCCCGGATACCGAGCCCTTATCCGGAAGAGAAACGTTCGGCACGTATAGCATTAAATAAATCTAATATTATACGCAAGCCTCTACGTCGTCGTATCAAATAAAAGCAAACGGAAGCTAAAAAGACACGGGTAAAAACGTGAAAGCTACTATGAACGGAAATTTACCATACTAAAGATAGATAGTTAAGATTACAACGATGAAAAATCCAAAGACTTATACAATACGATGCCTTAAAAGTAGAAGTACAACAAATCTAAGAGAAAAAATACAACCAGTCTAGTACAAACTTTACAAAGAAAATAATCTAGAAGCTTCGTCAAGACTTTAAGTCTTCAAAAGCCGTCGTCTACACTTGATCAAACTGTTCATCTTCTCACCCCACAATGCATACAAAAGAAAATGCAAAGGAGGTAAGTACAAAGTACTTAGTAAAAGTGAGAAGCTATGACAACAATTAAGATTTATAAAGAAAAGATATTTAAACGTTTAGTTAGTTATCTTTGTGTGACCGACTCAATCTAGAGTTCACTTCATGCCCATCGACACGTCATGACTAAACGTTTCTTGCTTAGCTTATCTTTGTTACATCATTACTCAAAGACACTATGCATGGCGTTCATCAGCCTGAAGATATACTTGCTAACTAACGGTGATTAGCACCGATTAGCTCCGGGGTTTCCCTGGTATGCATATACATCCGATGAATTTCCTCCACTGCCATTCAGCCGTTTATAGGCCAGCAGCGTTGTTCACCTTTTATGAACGTATCACATCACCGATATGAAATAGTGTCTAACCGAGAATAAATAATGTTTTATCTTTACTACAACACGTATGTAATTATTACTGTGAATTAACTAGCCACCTAAGTGTTTTCAGGTAAGCTCCCTCACATACACTACTCTCTTTCCTAGACCACTAGACACAGACAAGTCCTAGCAAATACACAGACATTGATGAACTCTAGTTCATCAAAGCACAAGCCCTTTCATGCCCTTCCGACGGATCCGAACTTCAACTCCCTTTAAGAGTACATTCGGTGTTTTAACTGAACGAATCAGAAGTTCAATCGAGGCTTGTTCATGTTTATCCAATATTATCAAATCATAAATAAGGGTTTAAAACTATAATAATATGATTATGAAGCCCGAATCTAAGCTGAAACGACAAAACAATAAAAACAAGGTAAAACAGGTCAAATGCCCGTTTGACATCCTATGGACGCCCGTTTGGCATTGGACGCCCGTCCACTAAACCCCAGACGTCCGTCCGTCCGTCAAAAACAGCTACATCCTGAATCCAAATTCTAACCTCAAACGCCCGTTTGCCTAGTGCAAATGCCCGTTTGAGCTGCTATGATCGCAAACGCCCGTTTGCCTAGTGCAAATGCCCGTTTGAGCTGCTATGATCGCAAACGCCCGTTTCCCTAGTGCGAACGCTCGTTTGCCTAGGTTTCTCCCAAAACGCTACAATCTTCAAAACACGATCTCTAAACCGTTTCTAACCTAATTAACATCAAATTAACCCCAGTAGAACACAGAAAAACATATCTAATCAAACTATAGCATCTATGATCATTGATCAACGAAAAGACACATCTTTCTATCATCTAAACACCTTAAAACTTGATCTACTTATAAACGATAATTGGAATCATAGGAAGAGCCTCTTACCTTATTTTCTTGCAAAACCGACAGCAAAACACCACGCAACTGCAACAACTGTTGATCCTCAACCCCAAAACCTATGTGATCAACAAGAAACACTAAAATCCTATTTTCTTTGCAGAAAAACGAAACTGAAAAAGTGCAATAAACTGCAAATTACCTGGATTAACTGCTGTCAAACTAATTTTAGATTAATCTACGCTCCAAGACGATCATTTCGACTACTCACGGCTGCGAAACAGAGCTACGGATTAAAAGATACGAATTTTTTCAAGAATCGAACTCTCAGAACACCAAAACTAGGGTTAAACCGAAAAATTACGAAATAGAGAGATGTTATTTTCCAAAGTTGCGTCTCGTCATGCTGATCAATTTTCTCTCCTGCGGCATCTTGAACAGATGAACGGATTGATCACACGGTTGAAGTTTACGTTCTCCCTTTTTCTGGCATCTTCTGCGTTGGTTTTCTTCTCTGTTTCCGCCATTCCTCTTTTTTTTTTTTCAGAAGATGCGCACCAGCTTAATGAATTAAATTTGGGGATTATCTCCTTTTTATAGCCATTTAATTAAATCCCTTAATTAAGTAACTAAATCCTTTAATTAATTCCTTTTCACTTAAATAAACGGGACAAATAATAATTAGGTCATAGTAAATAATCCCAAATGACTATTTTACCCTTTTACGAAAAGTCGGGATGTTAAATGTAATTAAGCAAGTATCTTTCTTTTGATGTTGTGTTTGATTTTCTAGAACAGTGAGATGTCTCGCCATTAAGTCATGATTTTGGCTAGGGGTAGATTTACATATAATGAGGTTATGCAATACCAATAAAAAAATTGTTGAGGGGAATCCGGTCATTAAAAGTCACTAATATATCATTAAAGGCTTTTAATGACGGGAAATTTACTCTCATCGACTCTCATTACTGCTTCTCTATATAAAGGCATATAATGAGAGTAAAAGGTCCCGTCATTATTGATGTTTCTCATATAGTGACGGGGATTCTACTCTTAGTAAAAACACTTTTTAAATTAGAGTAAAATGCCCGTCACTAAGTGAGCAATGTCAATAGTGACGGGACCTTTTAATCTCACTATATTCCTTTATATAGAGAAGCACTAATGAGAGTCGATGAGAGTAAATTTCCTGTCATTAAAAGCCTTTAATGACAGGAAATGGACTTATAATGACCGGATTTCCCCTCGTTAAAACTCGATTTTCTTGTATTGAAGGCTAGTTGCTAAAGGCTACTCTCAAGCAGAAGGAATAGATTATGATGAGACATTTTCCCCAGTAGCAAGATTGGAAGCAATCAGACTCTTTCAGCTTTTGCAGCCCACAAAGACTTCAAAGTTTACAAAATGGATGTCAAGAGTGCATTTCTGAATGGACTTTTGGAAGAAGAAGTATATGTGGAACAACCTCCTGGTTTTCAACTTAAAGGGAAAGAAGATAAGGTCTACAAGCTCAAAAAGGCACTGTATGGACTCAAGCAGGTACCTAGAGCTTGGTATGAGACACTATCACAAATTTTGATCAAGAATGGATTCAACAAGGGAACTATTGATAAAACTCTTTTCAAATTATAGGAAGGAACAAGCACCATGTTAGTAGAAATCTATGTTGATGACATTATCTTTGGATCAGAGGATGAAAAGTTGTGTGAGAAATTTGCAAACCTAATGAAGAGCAAATTAAGATGAGCATGATGGGAGAATTAAATTACTTTCTTGGGCTACAAGTAAAGCAAATGAAAGATGGAATTTTCATCAATCAAGCCAAATACACTAAATACCTAATTCACAAGTATGGTATGGACACAAGTGTGACAGCAGATACACCCAGGTTTGCAAGAGTCATTCTTGGAAAAGATGAAGCTGGAAAAGATATTGATCAGAAAATTTATAGAGGAATAATTGGATCCCTACTATATCTAACTTCAAGAAGACCTGACATAGCATTTGCAGTAGGAGTGTGTGCAAGATTTGAAACTCAACCTAAAGAATCACATCTACTAGCAGCCGAAAGAATAATCAAATACTTGAAGAACACTATCAATGTTGGAATTTGGCATCCAAAAGATGGGGGATTCATATTGATATCATATTCAGACTCTGACTATGCTGGATGCAAGATAGATAGAAAAAGCACATCTGGAACATGTCAAATGCTAGGCAGCAAACTGGTATCATGGATTAGTAAGAAGCAAAACTCCATATCTACATCAACAGCTGAAGCAGAATATATAGCAGCAGACAGTTGTTTCACACAAGTACTGTGGATCAAACAACAGGTAAGGGATTATGGAATGGAGGAGAATACAATTCCAATTATGCGTGACAACACAAGTGCCATATCTATTACTGAAAATCCAGTATTACACACAAGAACCAAACATATTGATGTAAGATATCATTTCATCAGAGATCATGTTGAGAAAGGAGATGTCATACTATCATACATACCGACTGAAGATCAATTAGCTGACATCTTCATAAAACCACTCAGTCATGAAAGATTTAGTAAGCTAAAAATTGAGTTAGGAATGATAGAAATTGACTAAAGAGCGGCTAACTGGAGTAATCACCTATGTGACTTCACCAGCTGATTAAACATTTGCCGTTACAGGAGATGTAGCAAGTAAGGCACTGGTACTCAGCGAAGTCAACTTCACTGATTGTGAGGAACAGTTATATATAGCAGCTCAGTGAAAAAGTCACTACACCGGCACTGGTACTCAGCGAAGTCAACTTCACTGATTGTGAGGAACAGTTATATATAGCAGCTCAGTGATGCAAACTAAGGTGTGAACTAAATCATTTTAATACACGTGGAAAATCAAGAAGTTATGGAAGATTATACTGTGAAAGATTACACACGTGGAGATTATTTTTCAATCGTGGAGGTAACTATATTTTTTTTGAATTACAAACGCCTCGATTCCTGGGATCTATCATTACTTACCTCAATCCACTCCTCCACTATACTCAAATATCATGATTTATATACATAAAATCATGCCATTATGTCACATATCCTTCCATATTCAACCACGTTCACACTACTCAAATCATTCTATATAAACAACACTTAGACACTTTTTAGAATTCTTTATGCTCTCTTTCAAAATTAAAAACCCTATTACATCACTAAACCCTCCAAACTGTTCAAAAGTCTCAAAACTTCTACTCAAAAATGGCCTCCTCTTCCCAACCCACTCAAACTGGAGCACAATATGAGAAATCAATTGCCACCGGATCATTCTTTCAAGAAGAACACTAATTAAAGCAGTGTGGAAATGACGAAGAAGCAAAGAGACTGGCAGCTGGTTGCGAAAGTCTGAGATTACTAACCTTTCTAAATCCTCCAATCACCGATGTTTTCCATGAAAGTCTAATCTCTTTCTGAAAGACTGCAAAGTATGTCTCTGGTCTAATTGCAGAAGAAGTTGTCGATAGGGAGGAAGACAAGATCGTTGCATCTGTCAACGGCACAGCAGTAGTCATTACAGTAAAGGTAATTCGCAAACACCTTAAACTTTCAGATAAAGGTCAAGCAAAAGTAGCCTTAGTACCACAAAAATTGGATGAATTCTGGGCAACAATTGCCAAGACAGCAAACCCAGGATCTAAGAAGGTCAACTGTCTTCGATCCGATTTAAAGAAACCCTTCAGTGAGTTCAGTGCACTAATCGGAAAGAGCACTGAAGGAAAACTAGGGGCGAATAATGCCATGATAGAGGTTAAAATACGTCTGATGGGAATCATCTACAATAATCTTGAGTTCAATTTGGCCAACTACTTCTTCATAGAATCAAAGAACAAATCCAAGGAGAGGCAAATGCTGCTAAGAATGGGATAGCAGAAGGAAATACGAAAAATGGACACTTTTGGGTGAAAAAGTCCTATGGGATTCAATTACACTATCTGTTGAAATGTCTACAAGTCCCTGTTGTCAAACTCCACAAATTACAAGAATCCAAAATCATGTTTAAATATGTTAATCCAACAAAGAAAGCAGAAGGTGGAAAGCGAAAGCAACCTAGCAGAATCACAACCAGTCAAAGAAAGAAACCAAAAGTACAAAGAAATCTGGAGAAAGAGGAGTTCAGAAAATTATTTGATGAAGTAGAAGAAGAAGACTCAGAAGAAGAGGTAGAACATCAAGAGGAATAGAATGAAAGTGAGGATGCACAACCTCAAAATGAGGAAGTAGCAGTAGACACTGAAGATGATGAGGAAATCCCAGAAGAACCAGCACTGATGTCTGCAACGAATATTGATGATCGAATTGCAACTTATCTTGAATGGAAAGAAGGTGACTCAAGAATTTAGCTGCAAGACTCAGCACATATGCTTGCTGAGGAGGCTTGGCTCTTCGACTTTTTGGGGATCACAACCCTACTTGGTAAACTTGATGAATCTCCACTAAGGGATATGGTGGATGCAGCAAAGGAAAAAACACATCAAGCCTCTGAGAAAGAAAGTCATGAATTATTTGGTGATGATGATGACAGTGATCATGTTGATCATAATGGTGATAATCATGATGGCACTGATCAAGACGATGCTGGTGATGATCCACAAGATACTGCTGATAACACAGGCAAAGAATTTGAACAAACAGATGATGCAATTTATGATAACATCTTCCTAAGTTATTTTCTTCAAACACATGAATCAGCCAAGTCAACGCCACGAGCTCAGCCACCACCTCAGCAGCTATCTGTTGACACTCCGGCTGACCTTACAACAATGCTGAACATCGGCTCACCTTTGCAACACCCGGTCAAGGCAATTCCCAAAGACAGAGCAAGGGGAATAGGAGACAAGTCTTTGCACCACAATTTACCTCCACTCAAGTACTTGAAGAAGTGGAAGCTGGTCTAGTTGTTACTCAATGTATAGACCAAGGACAACAAACAGAGCCAGAACCAACTGATACCCATCAAAAAACCCCCTCAACTAACCACTGGAATATCCAATGAAGCATTTGAAAAAGCAGCAAATCTGCAGGCTGAAGAATTGGAACAACAAGAAATGTGTCTAAGATCTATGACTATGGCATTTAAAGATGAAAGCCACTCGATAGAGAAAAGATTTTAGGCGGTTTCTGAGTACATTGATGCACATAATATTGTTGTGCAAAGATAAGGAGACTTGCTGAAACAGTTAAAACTCAATATCACCAACAATCTTGCAGGACTCAGACAACATATTTCTCAAGAAAATGAGTCCATGGAACCCAAAAGCTGACTGATCTTGACTAAACAGTATCTTACTACAGCAAAGGGAGTATGCTGCCAAAAAAGGGGAAAGAAGTGATAAGCCTGAACAAGGATCAACAGTTAGACTGAAGAGCGGCTAAGAGCAAGGGACAAAGAACTTAGAATTCGAAATGAAGCTGAAGAACAGCTAAGAAAAACTAGAGAGGAAAGAGAGAAGATATCAAATGAACCTTGAATAGGTTTTCCTCACCCCATCCAAAGAAGAGATGATGATATAGATAGATCGGTGAGACAAAGAAATACCGGATCAAATCAAAGAAAGAGGATCAAAACCAACACAGTGAGTCTCAGACCGGCGAGAGTAACACCAACAGAGAAGAAGCGGCACGGATATACGGGTGAGAAAAGAACTCACAGACACAGGGAAGAGTATGATGCTGAAGTACTAAACAATGTAAGAGAGTTCTTGTTCGGTAAAAACGAGTTTTACAATTTATAACCGAAACACCCCAAGTATAAGGATCTGTAGTAAAGGATGTTAACGGGTCGTCCTAAGGGAGTGGAATGTTTATCGGATCAAGGAACAATTATTCTATCGATTATGTCACAATTATTAACTAAACTAAGGTTGAAACTAACTAAAACCTAAACCTAAGAACTGAACCCTAAAACTGAAACTAAAACAGAAATAAAACAAGCTGAAAAATAAGAAAACAGAAGGATGGACGAGCGTTCACTAAAGTGAACGAGCGTCTGGAAACTAAAGCTAACGGACGGGCGTTCGCTATTGCGGACGAGCGTCTGACTACGATCAGAACAGAAAATTGCAGAAAAGTTGCAGGAAATTAGCAGGAAACTAGGGTTTATAAAACTAAAACTTAAACTAAACTTAATCTAAACGATTTTGATTAAAACAATTAAAGGAAAACACAGCGAGGCAACGAATCCACCCATAAACCAACAACCCCCAACTAGATGGTGATCTAAAGACATAGTTTTTAGTAGTGATTTAGTCACGAATTCAATTAAATTTCTTCAACCAGATTCTAGGGTTTCGTTTATCTTTTCAAATAAACTAAACATGCAATCAAAACGAAATCACGAGATTGTTTCCAAACTCTTACTCAACTAAACATGCCTAATCTCTTATAACATGATTAATTGCATCACTTAAACGGAAAAGAACTCAAATAAACAGACTTTCGTAAATTTATTCAAGCATAAAGATAGATAAATAGATCGTTTCATAGAATTGATAATTCAACAAAACATGGCAATGTAAAACAGCGTTAAAAAGTGATGAAAAACTAGATCTTAAACTCACTAAACATCCAGTATCGAACTCTCTTATTGGTTTTGTTGATGATGGGCTTCCTCCGTCGACTCACTGCGAGGCTTTTAGCCAACAATCATGTTGAAGATGATTGTTGGATTGGAGAAATTCATCTCTATGGAATTAGGGTTACGCCGCAGACTTTTTGGTGTGAAAGTGCGATCTCAATTATGTGGTATGAATTAGGGTTAAGAGGCTGCTGCTATATATAGAGTTTTGAGTCGGTTATGACTAAGTCGGCAACGGACGCTCGTCTGAATATCCGGACGCCCGTCCAGAATGCCTGGACGCTGAGTAAACGCTCGTTCATCCTCCGTCTGAACTCTCTGAATGTAAAACACGATTACGACGCCGCATGCATGGGCGCTTGATTCATACGGGCCGCTGTTCAAGATCGATGACGCCCGTTTGAACTGCTGAGGATCGGATCTCTTCATCTTTATCCAATTTCTTCAAGCCAATTCCAACTCTATCTCTTGTAATTCGACTTGAGCTTCATTTTTCCTCATTTTATGCACGAAAATTAACACCTACATGATAAATAAACAATGCAAAAACGTAATAAAATCCAAATAATAATAATTCCATTAAATCAACACTTAAAATCATCAATTTTGCATACAACCCTCTTAAAATCATCTTTATTAAATAATTACACTTAAACCCTTAATTCTCATGTAAATTATGCAAATGTGGGGAAAATAATAATGAAATAAACCTTTAATAATCATATAAATATGGCCTTAACAGTTCTTCAGGGTTCAAAATGGTCTATATCCGAATCAAAAGCAAGATGAAGCTTGGTTAGACTGGCTAAGATATCAGGATGAGAAGATGAGAATTGATATGGCCAAAATCTACAATGATGTTAAGAGACAGCATGCATCTCTCAACCAGAATTCTAGATCCAACTCAATCAGCAGACCAAGTACAACCATACCCCTATCTGCACAAGGACCAAAAGATTAGCCCAGTGAACAACAAGAAGATATCAATTACATGGCAAAATTCTTTGATCCTATGGGGAAAATGAACCGACAAGAACAATAGGGTCTGTTCAAAAGTCTCAAGTTTGATGAATCTCACATTGTTGAAGCTAGGGATAGACTTGGGAAATACTTTGGAGAACCTCGAGCAAATGAGACTTTTCCTGACTTTCGCAAACTCTTCTACAAGAAGATATTCCAGGGAGTCTCTGAGTACACTGATATGGCATACTCGAAGTGAAAGTTCCTAGAAATTGATTAGAAAGATATGGAGGAGGTTTAGACCACAAAATTCAAGAGGTACAAAGCAGAATTGAGCAAAATATAATTACTATACTTTGAATATATTGCCCTTAAATGGATGAATAAAACTGTTGAGTTTTATTCTAGTGTTTATTTTGAAAAATTTTGGTATACTTATGTTCAGGTTTATGAGGGTTTTGGCATCATCAAGAAGGGGGAATTGTTAGGAACATTTTATTATGTTTTTATGATAGCCATACTAGGTGTTATAGCAAGCCTGAAATATGTTAGAATTCTCTATATAAGTCTTTACTTAGAGTCTGACATGTTTTATAAGTTGAGTCAGATAGTAAGAACATATATTTGGCAGAGTGAAGCCAGTCAAGTACCAGCAGAGAAGCACGAAGACATTATGGTCTGACTTATAACCAAGGAAGTCTGTGATGACCTTGGATAAGTCTAAGTTACATTCCAAGTGATGAAACTTGATGTTTAAATATGGTGTACACTGATCTCACACAAATCAAGGATCAGTGAAGTACGAAGATTCTCCTAAACCTAAAAGAATGAAGGATACAGTGAATCGGGAATGTGAATTGACTATCGGCTGAGTGAAGATAAAGCAGTGAAGGAAGATCTAAGCGGCAAAGTCAGACAGTCACTTAACTGATCATAGAATGGCCAAGTCAACCTTACTTGACCAGATTTTGAAGTATGAAGAAGATACATAGGATCAAGCATTAAATGCACAATCAATTGAGGATCAATCAAGGACGGATTTTCTGATAAACGTTTGAAGAAAAATCCGATCACTAAAATCAAGGAGAATATAATTAAGGGGGAATCAAGAATAAAATCAAGGATTATTCCCCTTATTAAAATAGCCAACGGATGGAAATTCAAATCAAGGATTATCAAGGCTATAAATAGAAGGAATTCACAGACAAGAAAAAAACACATATAAGAGAACGATTAAGTTTTATAGTTTACAAGCAGAAACTCTATCAAAGTTAAAAGCCTTCATCTGTGCTAAAAGGAAATATCTAGAGATCAACTCTCAAGAATCAGAACTTCAATTGCAAATCAAGCATTGAGATTGATCAATAAATTTTTGAATCCAATTCACTTCAATCAAGCAACTGAATCAGAGCCATCTGAGATGGAGTTGTGTTTGTGATAGCTGCTGATGGATTTGTTCCCAAAGGGCAGTGAAAGAGACTGAGTCACTGAAGCTGTTGAAGTCAGGGAGTGATAGTATTGAAGATTGTGAAGCTTGTGTAGTCAAAGACAATCAAGCTATTGTATCTATAAAAACAATAGTGAATTCTTCCAATCATCCAAGGAAAAGAGTGGATTAAGGTATTACACCACCCTAAACCATTATAAGCCTTGTGTCAATTTACTTTCAGCAATTTATCTTACTACACTTATTTAATTGCCTAAATTATATCATAGATCTGTGATTGAACAAACTATTTTGAAACAACATTTTAAGAAGGGACTTATCCGCTGCCCAAAAGCTTTTAAAAACAAGAAAAGTTTTTGAAACTCAACTGTAGTCATTCACCCCCTCTGACTATAGTTTTACCCTTCTCTGGGACCAACAATAATTCCGTTATGAAATATGAAGTTGCGAGCTGTAATAAATTTACTAAAGCAGTATGAACATTAAATCCAACATGAGCTCGGTGAATGGATCAAAAAATCCGATATGTGGCCCCCTGCTTTGTGTGAACTCGACGATGCTTGAAGGCGGACTCGATCAAAGCAGTTTTAGGTTGTCATAACTGTAACATCCGGTGGATTCTGATTTGTCCGACACGTTCTGAGATAAAGCTCCAACTTCTGGGCAGTTATTATCTTTAGACAGTGTCAAACATTTTGTATATCGTGCTCATAATGGTAGAAATTTGGATAACCGCATTACTTTAAATGGCAATTCAAAATTTGAATTTGAATAGTCTGCTTCACTGTGAGCCCTTCGATCATCCCCAACTTCGACGGTGAGATTGTCGCTTTCACTCATATCAAATTTGAGGCTCTTCTTTAGGAATTCCATCACATTCATTTGCAATACTGTCTATTTTAGATTAAACCTTCCATATTTTGTTGGTCATCATGTCTTCTCAATCCGGAGATGGTAGTTCACCTCGTATTTTTAAAGCTCGTCCCATGCGTGATGTTTCCCCCTTCTTTCTTACTGGCTCTTTCACCGCTAAGTCCCATTTCTGGGGCTATTTTGATGTAGCGGGGCATGTGAAAGAAAGGGCTTGAATGAGAGGAAATTTGAAGGGGAGGGCTCCTTGCTCTGGGTTCAACTATCTGGGTGGTGGGATTTTATCGTTGTGCCACCAACAACCTTCAACATTACCATGGTGAGGGAGTTCTACTCTGTTCTGTCTGAGGTCTCCTCGGAAGAGGTCATCGGCTCCGTTCCTCTTCGAGGTGTTCCTGTCACCTTCACCTCAGAGGCTGTCAACAGGGTGCTTTGCATCCCTACCATTGATCCTTCTTCCCATTATGAGGTGGCTTGGAACCTTAGTGACAAAAGGGACAAGCAGGTTCTCCTACGTCATGCCGCTCGCATTCTTCTTCCCAATCGACGACATCCTCGTTCTTTAGGTCCTAGTCTTAGCTGTCTCAAAGCAACAGAAAGTGGAAATGATTTGTCAACTCTCGAGCTCTTCCTTCCGTGAATTTCAAAGAGGTTACGGAGGATGAGACTCTCCTACTTTGTGCAATTCTTGACCCGCGTGTGAATGCTGATTGGGGGATTTTGATTCATCGCGAGGCTGTGAAGTTTGCTATCACTATGGATCCTTGTTAGGAACATTTTATTATGTTTTGATGATTTCCATACTAGCTGTTATAGCAAGCATGAAATAAGTTAGACTTCTCTGTATAAGTCTTTACTTAGAGTCTGACACATTGTATAAGTTAAGTCAGACAAGTATTGTACTAGATGGTAGGACGGCAAAGTAAAACAGACATTCGGCAGAGTGAAGCGAGCCAAGCACCAGTAGAGAAGCAGAGAAGACTTAATGGTTTGACTTATAACCAAGGAAATTTGTTATGATCTTGGATAAGTCTAAGTATGTTTAAAGTGATGAAATTTAATGTTCAAATATGGTGTACACTGATCTCACCCAAATCAATGATCAGTGAAGTACAAAGATTCTCCTTAAACTGAAGTGATGAAGGAAACAGTGAATCGGCAGAGTAAACTGACTTTCAGCAAAGTGAAGCAAAAAAACAGTGAAGGAATATCTAAACGGCAAAGTCAGATGGATCACTCGACCGTTCAGAGAACGGTGAAGTAATCCTTATCAGAATAGAATTGAAATGTGATGAAGATTCAGAGCATCATACATTTAATGCACAATCAATAGAGGATCAATCAAGGACGGATTTTCTACTATACATTTGAAGAAAAATCCGATCACTAAAATCAAGGAGAATATAATTAAAGGGGAATCTAGAATAAAATCAAGGATTATTCCCCTCATAAATATAGCCAATGGACGGAATTTCAAATCCAGGATATTCAAGGCTATAAATAGAAGGCATTGACAGACAAATGATGAACGATAAGAAAAAGAAAATCGAGCAGATACTCTGTCAATTTGAAAATCATTCTCTCTGAATTTACAAGAATTTATCTAGAGATCAACTCAGACATCAGAACTACAATTTCATATTCAACACTGAGATTGAACAATCAAGTTTGTGAATCTCATTCACAATAAACTGAAGCAACTGAATCAGAAGTCATCTGAGAAGGAGTTGTGTTTGTAATAGTTTCTTTGAGGATTTGATCTCAAGGAGCGAAGAAAGAGACTAAATCATCAAGCCATTGCGATCAAGGAGTGATAGTCTTGTAGATTGTGAAGCTTGGGAAGTCAAGGACAATCATACTATTGTATTTGTGAAAACAATAGTGAATTCCTCCAATCATCACAGAAGAAGAGTGGATTAAAGGATTACACCACCCTGAACCACTATAAGCCTTGTGTCAATTTACTTTCTGCAATTTACCTTCTTCGCATTAATTTATATTGCCTAGATTAAAATCTATATCTCATGATTGTTTAAACCGCTTTTGAAACAACATAGTAAGAAGGGACTTATCCGCTGCCCAAAAGCTTTTAAACACAAGAAATTTTTTTGAAACTCCACTATAGTCATTCACCCCCCCTCGACTATAGTTTTACCATTCTCTGGGACCAACAATCCTAGCCATCACATTCCCTTTGGTTGGGCGATTTCTCGCCTTTGTACCGATATCTCTAGGGTGCCGCCTCATTCTCAGGATCTGTATAGGATTTAGGAGTTTTTGCTTTAATTTTGGCGTATTTTTGCACTTGTAATCTCCTTCTCATTGATGTATTGTAGCCACCATGCGAGGCTCTCCCCCCCCATTTTATTTTTCTTGAGACTTTTGTGGACGGCCTTGCTTCCCTTGGGCGTGTTAGGAATGGAACGGCGTTTTGGCTTCACTGCATTTACCTCGTCGTTTGAGGTTTTTGCTTGGTCAGGGAGCAGTAATATCGGTCATGCTCTATTGATTTCTCGATTACCGCATGTTTTGCATTGACAAACATGCGGTAATGAATGCGACTCTTGAGTTGACTCCTTTCCCTTTATAAAAAGAGGGATATTATTCTCCTTTCTCTTCATCCTCGATTCTCCTCTTCTTCTTTTACCCCTAACAAGCTACGAGTTTCTCTTCCTTTCAATCAAGTCTATTCACTCTTCTACTAGTCAAATACCAACATAGACGCATCCCCTTCCTTTCAAACAGCTTCTCTGGCAGCCAAAGCAAACTAATGGGCGTAATTCAATACACATAAACACTTGACGGAAAAAGGCTTGAACCGGGATAAGATCCATGAACACTTCTCCATTTTCTGAGTGGAAACTGGCTGGGTAGGTTTCACTGCGGCACCTAGGGAGAGATATAACCTCACGCCGGTGAGCTAGTTTTATTCGTTCTATCGGAGACTCCCTCTATTGCCGATAATACCTCTGTTTCTATCCGAGGAGTAGTGGTCGCTTTCACGCCGGAGGTCATTAATGAGTTTTATCATCTCCCATAGTTCGATCCGTCTATCGATTTTGAGTTAGCTTGAAGACTTGACGAAGAGGAGCCCTTCTATTATCGTTTGGCTAAGGCACATCGACATTTGCTCCGTGGCAATCCTATCCCTGCTCTCAAGAATGCCACTTCCGCGTTGTCCCGGGGGGATCGGTCAGGGAAGCGGTTCATTAATTCCCGTGCCCTTCTCTCTAACAATTTCGAGAGGCTTACTGATGACGAGGCTATCCTACTCCATGCCATAGTTATCCCGCGACTTAATTTCAATTGGGGAAAGATGATTCATCATGAGGCTGTTGAATTTGGGACTTCGATGGAAGTTGGTCGCACGATGCCTTTTTCTTGGATGACCTCTAACATCGGTAGATGTACGTCTTGGATGCCTACCAGCCCTAGGGATGTGTATTATAGTTTCGGTTGATCTTGTATGCAATGGTTTATCTTCTTTTTGAATTTTGCGAATGTATTATGTAATGACTTATGCTTGAATATGAATAAACTTTTATGAGTTTGCCGAGTCGCTTATCCGCCATTTATTTTATATACGGCCCCCTGACTTTTAAAGCGAAGCCACCAAGAAATGGTGGTCAGGCATATAATTTGCATCTCCTCTAAGCGCTCAGAAAATGGATATTTGATTTATGCTTTCATATAAGCGGCTCGAGGCCTTTTACAAAGACCTCTGCGGGGAATCCGCTTTTACATGTAATATCTATTCCAGTTGTCTGCATGCCATGGCCAATTGAACTTGAGGCCCTCCTTGTCCTTCAGAATGTATGTCCTCTTTATGACCATCCTCGACACCTGCCAATGACCTATGTCAGTCCGCTGGCCGGTTTCTTGTCTCTTGCAATGGACAAAGTCTCCCACTGCGAAGGAGTGGTCACGGATTCGCTAATCATGGTGCATTTTCACGGCTTGTTTATAGTTGACCAACTAAGCGCGGGCTTTCAAAGCGCTTTTCCTCTGCAAGGTTCAGCTCGATATGTCGACTGATTATATTGTAGGCCTCGTTGAAATAAGAGACTCTTATGCTTGGTAGTGCCATGTCGACAGGTGTCATGGCCTCTGATACATATGTTAAGGCAAATGGCGTCTCCTCGGTTGTTACTTTTCGGATCGTTTGAAGCGACCACAGGGCCTCGGGTTGATGGTCCACCCATTTCTTGGCCTTTTCATCTATGCTTTTCTTTACTACCTTTAGAACTTGCTAGTTAGAGTTTTATGCTTGACCGTTCCCCTGTGGATAGCAGACTGAGGATTGCCAGTGTTTAACATTGTGCTCCTTGCAGAATTCGTCAAACTCATCTCGGAATTGCGGTCCGTGATCGGATACTATTGCTTGAGGTACCCCAAATTGAGTCCAAACTTGATCCAGCTGAAAATATATTATATCCCAGGCTCAGGTCTTTAGCAGCGCCTTTGCCTCAATTCATTTCATGAAATAGTCCATTGCAATGACACCATACTCGCAGCCCGATCGACCTTTTTTGAGCATACTGATTAGGTCGATCGCCCACATATCAAAGGGCTAAGCGGTGATGATGATGCTCTGCTCTACTGAAGGAAGCCTAGGTATGTTGGCGAAGCATTTCCACTTGTCACAGCTCTCTGCGTACCTTTCGGAGTCTTCGGCTAGCTTTGGCCACTAGTATCCTACTCACAAAGCCTTTTGGGCCACGGTGCGGCTGGAGGGATGGCCTCCGCACACTCCCTCATGTAACTCTCTCAGTATCCCCTAGACCTTTTTGGGTCGCACACAACGCTAGAGCGGTTTTGAGAAAGACTTCCGATATATAATTCCGTTCAAGATAGTGTAACGCACTGCTTTTTTCTTAAAGCTTGAGCTTCCTTGGGGTCCTCTGGTTGTGTCCCATTCTCAATATATGCCATGATTTCATCTATTCAACATGGAACCGAAGGTTGGATATCCATAGATTCTGACCGACATACTGCGTGCTCTTCCAAGTATTCGAACATGACTGCATGGTCACTGAATTCATCTTTGGTGATCAACTTGGATAAGTAGTCTTCTTGATTCTGATCGCGCGGTATGTTTCGTAACTCACAATATTGGAAACTGCTCCATAATATTTTTACAAGATCCAGGTATCATTTCAGAACCTCATCCCTTGCCTCGAATGTGCCTTTGATTTGGCATAACACTACCTTCAAATCGCAAAAAATTTCCAAATTTTCCACATTCATAGCTTTGGCAAGATCCAATCCAGCTGTGACTGCTTCATATTCATCTTGGTTGTTAGAGGCGGTGAATATGAAGCAACCAGTTCGGCTCGCTGCCCCATCAACATACATCTGCCAACAGTGACTTGGTCTTGCGGTGTGATTACTGTTGAGGTTTTTAACTCGTCGACGTTCGGTGAACTAGGCTGCCCGGTGGGTTCTTCCTCATTGAAGCTTGTTTTGACTATGAAGTCTGCCAGAGATTGTTCTTTAATTGCTTTCCTGGGCTCGTATTGAATGTCGAATTCGGTTAGTTTGATAGCCCATCGCAACAAACGGCCTGAAAGATCCGGCTTGTGCAATAATTGTAGGAGCGGACTATTGGTCAGCACGACGATCGTATGCAAAGAAAAATAAGCCCTTAGTTTTCAGGCAGCAACATTGAGCGAGTAAGCTACCTTCTCTGCATTGAAATAACGGCTCTCAATAGGACTGAGGGCTTTGAAACATAATAAATGTGTCTTTGAAAGTTCATGTCCTCCCTGACAAGAACGGCTGCAACGGCCCGGTCCGAAGCTGCCAGTTACAGAAAACGTTCGTCTCCCATAGTCGGGTTGACTAATAAAGACGGGCTTTCTAAGTAAGCATTGATAGCATTGAAATCCAGAGAGCACTCTTCAGTCCACTCAAAATTTTTGTTTCCCTTAAGAATCTTGAAGAAAGGTAAACACTTGTCAACAGATATGGAGACAAACCTTCCCAAAGCAATTATCCTTCCATTTAACCTATGTACCTCACTGATGCAAGTGGGCTCTTTAATGTTCGACAAAGCTTGTATCTTTCCAGGATTTACCTCGATGCCTCTCTGCGTAACCATGAAACCCATAAATTTTCCAGCTTGGACCCCAAAGGTGCACTTGGCAGGATTCAACTTCATAGAATGTTCCTTGACATTATCAAACGTTTCCTGTAGGTCCGCGATGTGATCATGACAGGCTGATTTAACGACCATGTCATTAGTATAGGCTTCCATGTTCCTCCGGCGGCCCTGAAGGCTGTCATCTCCTTCTCTTCATTTGTCATTTTTACTTTGTAATATCCCACTTATGCATCTAAAAAACTCAGCATCTTAAATCTGGCAATTCGATTGACCATTCTGTGGATCCTCAGCAACTCATTGGGATCCTTCGGGCATGCTTTGTTTAGATCTGTACAGTCGACGCACATGTGCCATTCTCCATTGTGTTTCTGGACCATCACAACATATGCTATCCATGTAGGATATTGGAGCTCCCTGATGATCCCGGCCTTGACCAACTTGTCCAATTCGACCTTGATAGCCCCCTCTTTCTCTTTGGAGAACTGGTAGGCCTTTTGCTATGGGTTTGAAGCGTGGATCGACATTGTGGTCGTGCAACGCGATTTTAGGCTCCACCCCACTCATGTCCGTGACAACCCAAGCGAAGGCATCCAAGTTTTCTTTGAGCAGTGATATTAGCCTTTCTTTCTTCTGTTCTCCCATCTGAGCTCCAATTTTCACTTTCTGATCAGGATATTCTTCATTTATGATTACCTCAATCAACTCACCTTAGGCAGTAAAGTCTTACTCGTCTCTTAACTGGAGGGTGTGGCAGATGACCTCCTTGGTTTCCTACCTGGGCGGTTTTTTCCGTCTCCCTCATTTTACCAAACTCTTCTTCAATCCCAATCTCCCTAACTGCGTCTACACGTACTCGTCAGGAAGACAATTTGGGTGCTTCGATCTGAGGCCCCTAATACGTCCCTCTCGCCGGATAATTACCTCGGTTTATAGTCATATGATCTAGCAACAGCTTGGGATGGCTGACGATCGTTCCGATTCCTTCGTCCGTGTAAAATTTGCCTCTCTGGTGGGGCGTGGAGACAACCATCTGAAACTTTCTTTGGGATGGGATCCCTAGGATCTCCGTGTAATGAGAATGTAGATCAACCACTTGGAAATCAACTTTTTCCTTTCGATATGGAGGGTGGTTGCCAATCTCAATGTCCAGGTCAATGACCCCTATAACGGCCACCTTGTCATTCGAGATTCCTTCTAGCATTCCCAGGTAGGGCTTTAGCCTTGATTTACCTATCTTTAGTTGTCTTAGGGTTTCCAAGTAAATGATATCTCGAGCGGCCCCTGTATCTAAAAGGACACGATTGATGCCGAAGTCGTTAATCCCGACTTATACTACAATCGGTAGCTCCATCGCCCCAGGCGGTCCTGCCAATTCGCTCCGGGTGAATGTTATGGCTTGCTCATTCAGAGCCAAGATAACCAACTTTTCTCTTCCCTGATGTTGATCGCATTTATTTCACTCTTCAATTGATTGTTGCTGGGGAACTCCTCTATGATCACTTTGATTTCATTTGGGTATTTGCGAGGACCCCTGTCATTTCTATTTCTACCTCCATGCTTCTTATGTTTGTCCAACACTACATCTTTGATCATTCTGTCAATGATCCTTCTCAAGGTGATACACTCATTGGTGATGTGACCATCATCCTCATGGAAGTCACAATATTTTGTCTCATCCCTCGTCTTGGGATCGGATTTAAAGGTCTGGGTCTTTCGATCCGACCATGGATTTCGTAGAGTATTTCAGACATGCTTTCATTGATCGGAATGAACCTCGTTCTCAAGTAGATTTTTTGTCTTCTCATATATCCTTATGAATCTGTCATAGTAGCTTTTGCATGATTCTCCTTCACCTTGGCAGACCTCATACAAATTTTCTATAGACTTCTTTGGGCATTCGGCAGTTTCAAATTCTTTCAAAACGTTGCTCTTAGCTCTTCCCAACTTTTGGAGCCAGGCTGCCGCCCGCTCCTGCATGCTTCCAATTAATGCAATTCACCAAGCAGATTTATTCTTGGTGTCTAGGAGTGTATGGCTCTAAAACGCGGCTATCCATTCAAGAGGGTAGGTGGTTCCCCTATTGTACACATACTGAGAATATTGGACGCGTTTGGTGGGTAGTGAATCCAATATCTCATCCGAAAGAACGTCAATTCCCTGAGTCGCTCAGGCTTCCCATCTTGCTTATCTTTTTTCAGTTCTAGAATTTCTCTTTTCATCCTTTCCAGTCTGTCATCCTTTCTGGGTTGGAAAATTTTAGCAGGGACAACTTTTCTTTGGATGATGTCCTCCGAACCAGTATAGTAAACTGATTCCACATCATGCTCTACTTTTTTCTCATTTAGAATATGTCGTGCGTCGTGGAGGTCCTTGGCCTCCTACCGTGGAAGAACATTCCTCTCAGAGCGGATAGGGCCCATACGTTGTTGGAGAGTTCTCTTCTCAGGGTGCCCCAACCGTTCTAGAGCCGATCTTATTTCTGAACTTTTCTCCAGTAGGCATTTTTTCTTTTGCCTTGTTGATGAGTACTCACTCTCATTTATCTCTATACTTGTATGTTCGTGCCTGGGCACAGACAGACACTTGGGTGGGGCCGTGGCCTCAGGTCTAGATGGAGTGAGGAGCTGCTCATCAATCGGCATAAGAGGTAGATTGCATGCAGCCAGATGCAAGTTTACTGCGTACATCTGTTTGACATATTCTGCATAGGCCATTACTACTGTTACCTCTGGTGTCTTAGCCTCAGTAATCTCCTCTACCTCCGGAATCCTCTCCGGGGCCGCCTTTCTGTTTTCATGTTGTTTTTAGGTCCTTTTGACCACCTTCCCACGGGCATGGCTAGTGTGGGCCGGCTCTAAGTTCACAGTGCATTCTCTAGATTTGGGTCTTCTTTGGTTCAAAATAGTTCTAGCATCAACATTGAGTCTCGATCTGTCCACTGGTTGAGAATTATCCCACCCTGCAGCAGGGTTTTCATGCATGAGATCCAAGTTTTCCTGGTTTAGAGGATCCCACGTGGCCCTTTTCTTGAGGTGTGTGGTACCAGGGTATTTTCCTTTATCCCTGACATGTGTCCAATGCCGATAGGCTATCTACGCAAAATGCCAAAAAAGTACTCTGATTTTCCCTAACCGTTCTGAGAGTTACCAACCTTGCACTGTCTGCACGTCCAGACGGCGTTTCGGGATGCTGCCGAAAGTGACTTGTCTGGTGAGTCTAACGGCGGTGACGATGTACAGGTGTCGGAATTTCTGGGAGCAACTGCGATTTCTCAAGTGTGAAGCCCCGGAAATTCCAACGTCCTATCATTTCCGGTGTGATTTTATCTTCAATCCCAAGAGCAGAAAAAAATATTCTTAACACGAGACTAGTTTGGCATAGCACCCAGAAAACATGAATAAAACAACGATAGCGACCAAACAACAGGACATCAACGACCAAAGCAACAAAAATGAATCAAGATCTTCCTTAAGGTAAAAGATGTCGAGAGTGTTCTCAAGTGCAAACTCAACAAAATCACGTGCTCTCGGATCTTTTCGTGAAGGGCAACTTTAATCAACAAGTAAAAAATCCTGAAATGAAGTTTCTGGCCAGGAAACTTACAATGCCAACTCCGACGAGATTTCTTTGTGCAAAGGTCATGAGTAGGGTCATGATTCACATGCAAACTCATGATTTTGAAAAAGAAATCGGGGAGGTTACCTTACTTTGAGATTGCTTTGGCGTTGAGTTGAAGATTCGGACGTGAACAAGCGAGAGCTGACAGCTGTTCGATGAAGATACTGTAGGGTGGTCTGAAGAAGATGGAGCCATTCCTGATACCGTCATGAAACTCAGCAACCATAGAGGGGCCGTACACCGGAAACGAGTTGAAAGTCTTTGATTTTCCCGGTAACAGAGCCAACTGATAACGTCAAAATTATTTGGGGTGTTCAGCGGTGGATTTGTGGTGGTGCTGAGCAAATAGAAAGTGAGTAGTCAATTGGGCAGAGTATTGCCTTGTTTTTCATTTAATTGTCTTAGCTTACAGTTTATACAAGGAGCCCTACTTATAGGGTGAGAACCGACTAAGTTCAACATAATTACAATCAAGGACATAGTACAACTAAATATGCGGCGGATATTCGGACCGTAATGGGGTGATGGCGGCACGGACCCAGGAGCCTATGGCGTGTATCCTCAGTCGGCTAGTTGTGTCATCGGTATCTGTCTCCAAGTGTAGGGAGAGGGATCTCTGGCGGATCCATCAGTCTTATGCTTGAGCAGGTTGGGAATCCTTCTCGGCTTGCTCTCACCATGGGCTCGTTTTAGGAGGCTCACCATGAGGACTTGAGGATGTCTTGGGCCTCCCTATATGTGGGCTCTCCGGTCATCATCCTGATCCTATTTATGGGACTCATTGGATACGGATTCACGTTCATGGGCTGGATGGCGCAGCCGGCCTATCATCCACGGTCAGAAAAATGAGATATTTTAGTATGCGCAAAGTTCCAAGGATTTTCACACATAATGCATTGATTATAACATTGATATTTATGAGCACAATTCCCTAAAACCTCGCCGCCATAAGATCATTGTTGGAATTGTCATAAATACCCCAGATGTGGACCCCAGCTCCAGCTGTTATCCACTAGATGAAACTCAGCTCCAGCTGACCTTCTCAGACTTGTAATCAATAACTCATTCATATTCAGCAAAAATTCAACAGACAAAACTAACTGCTGACTTCCGAAGAAACACATTTTCACTTCACCGAACTGACTTTCACAGAGCTGAATACCTTCATTTAATTGACCATCATTCTCAACTCAGTTTCATACATTATTTCCAACAGTTTATTCATCAGTTTTGGAGATCAAGTCATTTAACTGACAGGACAAAATACGTAGTTGTCCCTAGAGGTTGGTACAATGTGATCTTGCTGAGGACCACCTGTTGATTCTCAATATACGTAGAAATTTTATTATACAATTGTTTTACTATGGTTATACAATTGTTTTCATTCAAAGTAAAAGATTCCAAAAATTTTAAATTTCGGTTTGTCTTTGGTGGGAAATTGGTAAATAGGGCCATTGTATGCTCTGACAATTTTTTTTCAGGTCAAACATTTTCTGACATTTTTTTTCAGGTTCCCTGTCCAAATATGGACGATTTCGTCCAAATACAGTCAACCCTTCCAAATTTTGATAAATTTCGTCCCAATCCATGCAATAGACAAAATGGAAGGAAACCGTCCAAAATTTGGACGCACCGCCCAAATTGTGACGAATGCTGTCCAAAGTTGGACGGTGCGTCCAAATTTTGGACGGTTTCCGTCCATTTTGTCCAAAACACTAAAACCGTCCCAATTTGGACGGATCCATTTGATCTCTTCAACAAAACAGAGGACGTACCGTCAAAATTTGGACGGAAATGTCCATTTTGAAACCCTTAAACAATCTTCTTTACTCTTTTCACCTACTCTTGTCTTCACCGTTACATCACACAAAAAAATCACCATTGCTTCCAAAAAAAAGTCACCATTACTACACCAAAAATTCACCATTGATACCAAAAAAAAAAAACATATTTGTCCTTTTGAGCAGCGTTGTTTTATTTCACCGGAGTTGTATTTTTAAACAAATGGGTAAGCATTTACTTAGAATTTACTTAAGTTCGATTAAATTTATTTATTGCGTTTGTTTTTATTGTAATTTCTTCACATGAATAAAGCATGTTAACATTATAATTTCGATTTTTAGCG
This sequence comes from Gentiana macrophylla, assembly GCA_026214975.1. Lineage (NCBI taxonomy): Eukaryota > Viridiplantae > Streptophyta > Magnoliopsida > Gentianales > Gentianaceae > Gentiana > Gentiana macrophylla. Next base: position 58,902,506 of record CM047805.1, read on the forward strand.
TAGTGTAGTATGTTCATTTTCAGGGTAGAGAAATGATTAATTTTGATGATATATTTCGATAATGGAATTGACATTCATTGCATAATTAGTGTAGTCAATGATAAATTCTTATTTTGGTTGATATATTTTGATGATATATTTGGACAACGATACTTGTTTACCAAATGTGTTTTATTGGTTTGGTTATTAGTTGATTATGTTGTTGTTGTTTTAGTGGAAGATGAAAATTCAATTCAAATGTACGGGTTTTGTATTACGTATTTTGTGATAGTATGAGAACATCCCTTGAAATTAGCGGTAACAAGTATGTGATTTAAAATATTGAAACAAACGACAAATTAATGTTGTTTCAAAATACAAGAACGAATATCTCGAATTGAATTCCATGGTACGCCTCCGCCTGATGAGGTTCTTAGAATTGCATGATTTCCCTAGGGTGTTTTAGATTCATTCTAATCCGCTATGTCATGCCTAATCCCCAGGCTTTGTATTGGTGCTCCTGGTAGGTAGGTCATAGAAAATTTCATTAGGTCTGCTCAAGAATTCATCTTTTCCTGTCCCCAGCAGCCTGGTATATCCTCAGCCGGAAGTGAGGCACCCGTTACATTGTCAATATAAGTTCTGTTCTGCCGGCTCCGTCCCGCACCTGTTCTCCCTCGTCATCATCAAATATTCTATGACGTTGGTAAAAACACTACTCTCTTCTTCTCTTAACCCCCCTAACGATACAACACAACACAACACAAAACAACGATGTTCAAAAATAAAAACAAATGATAAGACATTCGGTTATATATATACTTATATATATATATATATATATATATATATATATATATATATGTGTGTGTGTGTGTGTGTGTGTGTGTGTGTGTGTGTGTGTGTGTGTACATATATATATATATATATATATATATATATATATATATATATATATATATATATATATATATATATATATAGTGTATGTATATATATGTATTGCAAAAACATTGTAAAAACACACACACACACAACTTCTTATATATATATATATATATATATATATATATATATATATATATATATATATATATATATATGTTGTACTTATTACATATATGTATATCACACAGACATATGATGACATATATACAAACATATTATATATTAATTGTTTATATATTATTTTATGTTCATATTTCCACTGAATAGTGATGTAAATTTATAATTCTTTCACATATAACATTGTGTCCATTAAGTTTGAATTCGGTGGAGAGTGGATATACAACGAAGGAAGCGACATATGGTCTTATAGAAAAGGAAAATTTTATTTGATTCATTGTAAAAACCGATATGACATTGGATAAATTGAATCAGGTGTGTGGGAAAGTAGGAATTGATGTATCAAAAAATACATTGGTCATGAAACTTTTTGTACGCAAAATACGAGGGGCCGATTGATGTTTTGGATGATGAGACATGGCTAGGGTACATTGATGATTTGCTTAGACTAGAAACCATCAAACTTTGTGTTAACGCTAAACCGGTTATTGTTGATGATGACTCGGAAGACATAAATGAAAATGCATTTGACTTAAATGAACAACCGATAGTTGAAGAAAATGATAGAGGGATTGGGGATTTTACACCCGAACTTTATTATAATCGGAATTCCCATGAGTATGTTTCACGTACTCCACCAGTCTCAGCCCCTCATGAAATTGTCATTCAACCGAATACAACTTTCGGTGATCAAGTAAAAGACTTGTCAAGTGAACATGGCTACGATTGGGGATTTATTTCAAATATGATTAGTCATACATTGCACATACCTTACATAGAACAACCTATGGCTAGAATGTGTGCATTTATGAATGAAGCTGGAACATCTCGGCATAATGTAGTTCAGTCGACCCACACACCGTATAGCCAGCAACCTAGTGGTAGGAGGCATGAACCAGTGCTTGAAGCTGGGACATGTTGGAATAATTTTGGTTAGACTAGTCATAATCTCCACATATATGGAACAAGCCAGCGGTTTACACAAACAGCGATGCAAGCACCGATGCAAGCGGGCCTCACTATCGGCGGATCTTTCATGAGTTATTTGACAGCACCTTTACAACAGAACCCTGACACTGGTCACACATTTAGTATGGCAATTATTAATCACAATAGAGGTGCTCCTTTCGGGTCTGGAATGGAGCCTTCCCAAATTCTTTCATGTCCACGTGCTGGGACGTTTCAGACCGATAATCCAGATGTATTGTTTATTGGTAAAAAGTATAGAGACAAGAAGGATATGAAGGATAAAATGAGTTACCACGCATTAAAACACGATTACATGTGGAAACTCGTTAGGCCTGACAAGGGTAAGTTAAAACTATGATGTTATACTTTGGAACAATGCGAATGAAAGGTTGTCGGTAGGAAGGTTGTTGATTCGAATGTGGATGCTAGGAACAGATAATGTTGCATGAACTTTGAGATAACCGTGTACATTGAAACCCGCACTTGTGGATTGGAGCGATTGACTGAAAATCGTAGACAAGCCAAGCCCGGACCTATAGGTCATTGCGTAAGGGATAGCCTCATAAAACTGCAGTGGTTCCACGACAAAAGTTTTACAAGCTGAGGTCAAAAAAACATTCAACATAGACCTTAATTATCAAAGTGCTTATCAATGTCGACAGAAAGCCTTGGAATTGATCAGCGGAAACGTAGAAAGGTTGTATTCTAAATTACACGCCTACTTTTACATGTTGAAGCAAGAAAATTTTGGAACCATCACAGACATTGTTCATGATGCGCTTGGCAGGTTCAAGTATTGTTTCATGGCTTTGGGTTCTAGTATTGAGGGGTTTAAGTATTGTCGGCCTATATTAGTTGTGGACGGTACATATCTAAAAAAATGCGAGGGGACATTGTTAGTAGCTATCGGTGTAGACGCGGGAAACCATATATTTCTGTTACCATTTTCCGTGAACGATGGAGAGAGCTTTGATGCTTGGACGTATTTCATGGAAAATGTGAAGTCGATAATCGGAGAACGTAGTGACTTGGTTATCATATCAGACAGAGGGCCAGGCATCACTGGAGCCATTAGGAATGTATTTCCAGATGCTTACCATGGTTACTGCTACCACCCCATCGTCATGAACTTGAATAGAAAATTCGGGAGCACTGGATATTGTCCATACACATTCTGGGAAGCCGCTTATACATTTTCGGAAACGTGATTCAAAATATTATTTCAGAATATAATAGAGATGGATAGAGACCCAACCAAACCAGTTTCGTGTTACCTACAGGAGATTGGAGTCGAAAAATAGGCACGATCACAATTTCCAAGTACACGTTACGCAATAATGGCAAGCAACTATGCTGAAAGCTTTAACAACGTCATTAGGGATGCGCATAAGATTAGTATCGTGAATCTCTTTGACCACATTAGGGGAGTGTTGCAGCATTTGTATTGTGAGAGGAGAGAACTTGTGGAATCGTGTCACACCGTGTTAGCCCCTATACATGAAGAGTCCTTGAATGATGTTTCGCGTGACAGAAGGAGTTTCACACTGCACAGGATCGACCGGGACCAGTTTCAAGTTGGGTACACTGATACTAGTGCGAAGGTAAATATGCTTACGAAGAAATGTTTTTGCGGGCAGTTTCAGGGACTTGAGTTACCTTGCGTACATGCTTGTGCTGATATAAGTCAGCGCTGCGAGAGTGCGTACACTTACTGTTCTCATTTCTACAAAGCTGCATGTTTCCAACGTATATATGAAGGACACGTTTTCCTTGTTCTAATCGAGGATGATTGGATTCTTCCCGAATGGATTAGACTCAACCTTCCCTCTCTCCGCCTGAGCCTAGAGTGAGGGAAGGAGGAGAAACACAGAGTACGGGAGCTAGGCGGGGCCGACCCAGGACCTTGAGGATTCCTACTCAAGGTGAGCCTCCCGGTGCTAGGACTAGCAGGATGCCTACTGTGAGGACAAACCCATGTTCCGGTAGGAATTGCTCGAATCGCGTTAACCCCGGACATAGAAGGAATAGATGTCCGACTCGTGTAGTTGTTCCTCGTTGAATAAATCTCTATTTCAGCATGTGTTGATGTTAATTTTGTAAGCCATCATGATTGTAACAAACATTTTTATTATTCCGCTGGGTTGAATGTTATATCCACATGGTGTAACCGCTTTATATATGCCATACAACAACTTCATATCAACGTCATAAAGGAACAATGTAATATTCCGATTTTCGGGAAAGAGCAGACGTGACATTTTGTGAAAAACGAAATATTGGGTTCGGTTCCTTTTATTCAGATTTTAATAATTTGGATATTTATATGTATATTTTCGAGATATATATAAATATTTAAGGAAGAAAATCTGATTTAATAAGGGTGATTAAGGAAAATTAGTGAAATTAGGTAATTTTGGGATATTCCCTATTTAAGGAAAAATCAACCTAATCAGCCCCATAATCTTTTAATCAGATTTTCCACCTCCAAAACTCACCTTCTGCGTGTGAGAGAGATCAAGGTTAGGGCTGAGAGTTTTGTTCATCGATTGCTAAGTCAATTCTTGACAGTTTTCAGATCAGAGTCGAGCACCGGAATCGTTGTGAAGAAGGCAACGTTTTGATGGCAGAAAGTTGGAGCATTGATAAGGTATGATTAAACCCTAGCTTTGTTCTTCTTCGAGTTTGATGGATTCAAACTCATCAATTCATAGTTTTTGTCATATATAAGCGTGTGATTGAATCTAATCTAAGTTTGGATTTATCACACATGTTTTCCGGAAGAAAAGGATCAGTTTTTGCTGCTGTTTTCTGTGGTTTGGAGTTGGAATTTGCTGCTTAAGAGGTAAGAGGCTCTTCCTACAATTCCGATTATTGTTAGTGAGGTTTAGATCAAGATTTACGATGCGTAGATACAAGAAAGTTATGCTTTTTGTTGATCAAAGGATCATAGATGTTTAAATATGTTTTCTACGTGTTACTGTGCTGAAAATGAGGTTAATTAGGTTAGAAACGATTCAGAAATCGAGTTGTGAAGCTTTTAGCATTTTGGGAAAAACCCAGTCGGACTGGCGTCTGCACTAGGCAGACGGGCGTCTGAAACCCTAGTAACTCGGATGGGCGTCTGCATTAGGCAAACGGGCGTTTGAGGTCAGATTATTTATTCAGGATGTAGCTGTTTTTGGCGGACGGGCATCCAAGGTTAGTGGACGGGCGTCCATAGGGTTCCAAACGGGCGTCTGACCTGTTTTACTTTGTTTTCACTATTCTAGCACCTTAGTTTGGTTTTTGACCTCATAATCATGTTTTCACTATTTTAAACCCTTAATCCTGATATGTTAAGATTAATTAAATATGAACAAGCCCCGATTGAGTTTCTGATTCGTTCAGTTAAAACACCGAATGTACTCTTAAAGGGAGTTGAAGTTCGGATCCGTCGGAAGGGCATGAAAGGGCTTGTGCTTTGATAAAATAGGGTTGATCAATGTCTGTGTAATTGATAGGATGTGATGCCTAGTCATCTAAGTGAGGGAGTAGAGTTGATAAGGTGAGTATTATTCTGAAAACACTTAGGTGACTAGTTAATTCACATTAATAATTTCATAAGTGTAGTAAAAGCTAAAACGTCATCTATTCTTGGTTAGGCACTGATTCAAATCGGCAATGTGACACGTTCATAAAAGGTGGACAACGCTACTGGCTCAAAAGGCTGAAGGGTAGTGGAGGAAATCCATCGAACGTATATGCATACCGGGGAGATCCCGGGACTATCGGTGCTAATCACCGTAGTTGGCAAGTATATCTCGTGGTGGAATTTTCACCATGCATTGTGTCCTTGAGTAATGATGTAACAAAGATAAGCTAAGCTAGAAACGTATAGTCATGACGTGCCGATGGGCATGGAGTGAACCCTAAATTGAGTTGGTCTCACTAAGATAACATCTTTAATAATTACTTTAATTGAATTGTAGCTTCTACTTCTTACTTTGTACAAATGTACTTACCTCAAATGCATGTTTATTTATGTGTTTGGGGGAGAGAAGACGAACAGGTAACTGAGGAGTTCGAGGAGGACTTTGAAGACGACGTTTGAGGACGCCGGAGTTGAAGACCTTGTCTATTATTTAATTATTTACATTTATTTCATAGACTTGGATTATTATTGAATCTTGTAGTTCCCTTCTAGTTTATAAGATTCGTACTTTTGGATTCATTTGGTTTTTCTGATGTAATAAGTATTACATTTTATTCTACCTTTAGTATTTCTATTCTTGGTTATTTGAAAAAAATTACCCGAGTATTTTTAGCTTCCGTTTGCTTTAATTTGATACGACATAGTAGAGGATTACGTGTAATATTATTTATTTAATATTATGTGTGCCGAACGTTTCGAATTCCGGATAAGGACTCGGTGTCCGGGAACGGGCGTTATGATTGGTATCGAGAAAAAGCGTCTTTTAGGCTTCCTTCTTTTTTAGATAAGTTTTCTTTAGATCTTTTAGTAACGTTCTAGTTTTCTTTGATCATCAGGATGGTGTTCACGAATCGAGCAGTCTTTGAAGCATCAGGAGTTCGACGAGAGAGTCCTACACCAGTTGTTAGAGGCGGTTTCGTGAGGCAGAATCCTTCACCACATCCGAGCCCCACACCACCCCCTCATACTGCAACCCCTACACCAAGGTCTCAGCGGAGTTTGTCACCGCGACCTCATCAGGAGCAACGCCCACAATGGCATGTGGGAAATTCGGTTCAGTTTTCATTGATAAGTGATGTTCCAGCGGGTTTAGTACCGCCACCAGTGAGCTACCCTCCACCAAGGTATAACTACATCTATGGAAAACCAGGAGAAGCACCTATACGAGTCACTGTAGTGGGAGACATTCCACCAGTCTACGTACCCCCAGCCACTAGTATTTATCCACCTCCAGTGAGCCACCCCTCACTACCAGTTTTCCATCATCAGCAACATCAAACCTTCTACCCTCCTCTGGTGGGTCATACCCCTCGACCTACTGTACCACCTTCACCCCGTTTTGACCATCAACAAGGCTTTGGTTACCCACCCTACGGTTTTCACCAACACCATGATTTCAAAGCAGCAAGGGATACCTTTTGGATACCCTCCGCTTATCCATAAGCTCCACCAGTTAGGCCGGTTTTCGAGCAAGCACCACCAATTGACTGGTATACAAGGTTGAGAAGAAACAGAGTTCAAAACTTCTTTGGGAACGTGGAACATTCCAAGGCTGAAGAATGGTTAAGAGGCTTCGAGAAGGCTTGCAGGAACATACATGTTCCTGAATCTGAGATGGCACTTTTAGCTGTTAGTTTCCTGTTAGGTGCGGCAGAAGCTTGGATTGACGCTATACAGAGTAGCAATGGGAAAGTGACAGACTGGGAGAGCTTTAAGGCCATGTTTTATAATAAGTATTTTCCAGAAACAGTGCAGACAGACATGGCAAGTCAGTTTCTAAAGCTGAAGCAAGGTAATTACAAGACGGTATCACAGTACACCAACAGATTTAACGAGTTAGGAAGATTCTACCCTGAGTTGATGAAGGTTGAATAAATAAAGATGGCCCTTTACAAGGAAGGCCTATCCTATCAGATACAGTCGGGTATGTTAGGTTTCACAGCTAAGAATATGACTGAATTGTTGAACAAGGCTTTGGAGGTTGAGACCTTCAGGAAGAAGGCCACGGTTGTTATTGGGAATAAGAGGAATTTTGGCACGAGTCAAGGTAATATCCGGGGAGCACCGCAGCAAAATTTCAAGAAGACCACAGCCCCTGCAACGAAAACCTCCAATCGGAGCACCACTTTGCCCTAAGTGCAACAGGAACCACTCGTGTGAATGTAAGGCTAGTTCAAGCGGTTGTTACTACTGCGGAGATTTAGGGCACTTTGCCAAGATGTGTCCAACCAAGGGTATTTCGAATATTCCGAGACAAGGAAATGGGAAGGGCGGCCCAAGTTGCCCAGTTCGAGTGTTTGCAGTGGATGCTGAGATGGCTGAACCAGATGACAATGTTATTTCAGGTACCTTTTGTTTATGGTAATTTATATGAGTACTTTTATAGCACGATTTAAGTCATGTTGTATTTGTGTTTAAATAAATGAATTCACGTTTTAGGTACAATAATGTTAGATAACTTAGTGGTCACGGCATTGTTTGATACGGGAGCGTCTAACACTTTTGTGTCAACTAAGGTAGCTAAGAAGCTTAACTTACCAATGGAACCTTTAAGAAACACTTTGGAGATAACAACACCTTTAGGAAAAGTGACTAAGGTAACCAAGATGATGCCGCAAGTAGATGTTCGAGTTGGAACGTATCGTTGCAAGAGTGACTTTACGGTTTTGGACTTTTCAGATTTTGATGTGATTCTTGGAATAGATTGGCTATCCGAGAATTTTGTCCATTTGGATTGTAGAGAAAAGAGAGTAACTTTTAAGATACCGGGAAAATCAGATAAGACTTATCAGGGAAATGTTTATAAGCCCAGTAAGAAGCATCACCCTATAATTTCAGCGGTTAGGCTGTAAGAGCTTGTCTGAAAGGTTGCGAAGGCTACTTGTTGTACGCAGTAGATGTGGAACAAGTGAAGCCTAAGTTAGAGGAAACCCATGTAGTGAACGAGTATCCTGAAGTGTTTCCAGAAGAGTTACCGGGAAACAAGCCGGCTAGAGAGATTGAATTTGAGATTAAGTTGATACCCGGAGCGGCGCCAATTGCTAAGGCACCCTATAGAATGGCACCGGCTGAATTGAAGGAGTTGAAAGCACAGCTTAAGGATATGCTTGAGAGGAATATAATTCAGCCTAGTACTTCGCCTTGGGGAGCCCTAGTGTTGTTTGTTAAGAAGAAAGATGGTAGCATGAGGATGTGCGTAGACTACAGAGCGCTGAACAATCTTACCATCAAGAACAAGTACACTTTGCCGAGGATTGATGATTTGTTTAACCAGTTGCAACGCAAAAGAGTCTTTTCCAAGATCGATCTTAGGTCGGGTTATCATCAATTTAAGATCAAGGTAGCAGATATACCGAAGACGGCTTTCAGTACAAGGTATGGACATTATGAGTTCTTAGTCATGCCTTTTGGACTCACTGATGCTCCATCTGCATTTATGGATTTAATGCAGCGTGTTTTCATGCCATACTTGGATAAGTTTGTGATAGTGTTCATAGATGATATCCTAGTGTACTCTAAGGATGAGAAAGAACATGAAAAACACTTAAGGATAGTGTTGGATACTTTGAAGAAGAACCAGTTGTATGCTAAGTTCTCAAAGTGTGACTTTTGGTTAGATCAAGTGAGTTTCTTGGGTCATGTCATTTCTGGAGATGGCATTAAGGTTGATCCTGCGAAGATTGAAGCAGTTGAGAAGTGGTCCAGACCGACTACCGTTTCAGAGGTTAGAAGTTTTCTCGGTTTGGCTGGCTACTATAGGAAGTTTGTACAAGACTTCTCAAAAATAGCTACACCACTTACCCGGCTCACTCAAAAGGATGTGAAGTTCGAGTGGACTAGTGAGTGTGAAGATGCTTTTCAAACATTGAAAAAGGTTGACTACAGCCCCAGTTTTGGCGGTTCCGGAGATCTTTGATAATTACGACGTTTACACGGATACTTCGGGACAAGGTTTGGGTTGTGTGTTGATGCAGGGAGGGAAGGTAATCGCTTATGCATTCAGACAACTGAAGGTATATGAGAAGAATTACCCAACCCACGACTTGGAGTTAGCAGCGGTTGTGTTTGCCTTGAAGATTTGGAGGCACTACATGTATGGAGTTAAGGCCAGGATCTTCACCGATCACAAGAGATTGAAGTATTTCTTTACCCAAGAGAATCTGAATATGAGACAAAGGAGATGGTTGGATTTTATTAAGGATTATGACTTGGAGATTCTGTACCATCCGGGTAAGGCGAATGTAGTGGCCGATGCTTTGAGCAGAAAACCAGTGTTTGCAGTTTCAAGTGTTGAAGATGTTGCAGAAAGGTTAGATGGGTTGAGAATCCGAAGCTTTGATCAGATTGAAGACCGACAGTTTGTGGCACCTTTGTTAGCAAGGTCTGAGTTGATGGATGACATTCGGGAAAAGCAAGATGAAGACCCAGTTTTGGTTGACTTGAAGCGAGTTGCAAGAGAAAATCTTACGGTTGGCTATGTGTTAGACAAGAATGGAAAACTTTGGTACCAGGATCGTTTGTGTGAGCCTAATGTTGGTGATTTAAGACGGAGAGTCATGGAAGAGGCACATAGGATTGCTTTTGCAGTCCATCCGGGAGCTACTAAAATGAAAAGAGACTTGAAGGAAAGGTTTTGGTGGCCCTCGATGAAACTAGAGCTAGCCAAGTTCGTTGCAGAGTGTGATACTTGCCAGAAGGTTAAGGCAGAACATAGAAGACCAGGAGGAATTCTTAAGCCGTTGGATATCCCGGAATGGAAGTGGGATAAGATCACTATGGACTTTATCACCGGTTTACCTAAAACGAGAGGCGGTAATGATGCGATTTGGGTGATTGTGCATAGATTGACCAAATCCGCTCATTTCTTACCGTATAAGGTCGATATGCCCTTGAAGAAAATGACGACACTATACTTGGATAATATAGTCAAGTTACATGGAGTACCTATCTCGATAGTTTTGGATCATGATCCGAGATTCGTCAGTCGATTTTGGAAAAGTTTACAAGCAGCTTTCGGAACCAAGTTGGATTTGAGTACGGCCTTTAATCCTTAGACAGATGGACAATCTGAGAGAACCATCCAAACACTAGAAGATATGCTGAGAGCTTGTGTTTTGGAATTAGGCGGATCATGGGATGATTACCTACCGGTAGCGGAGTTTGCTTATAACAATAGTTATCACGCAAGTGTAGGCATGCCACCGTTTGAGGCGTTGTATGGAAGAAGATGTAGAACGCCGCTGTTTTGGGATGAAGTCAGGGAAAGACAAATCACCGGGCCGGAATTGGTTGAGCAAGCTAAAGAGAGAGTTCAGTTGGTTAAGAAGAATTTGAAGGCGGCTCAAGATAGACAGAAAAGCTGGGCAGATGTTAGAAGGAGACCACTTGAGTTTGAAGTTGGTGAAAGAGTTTACCTATGAGCTTCACCAATGAAGGGAGTGAAACATTCTGGACAAAAGGGAAAGCGAAGCCCTAGGTACGTGGACCTTTTGAGATTCTGGGGAGAGTTGGACCGTTGGCCTACAAGCTTAAGTTACCGGAATCCATGTCAAGAGTCCACAATGTGTTTCACGTCTCGATGTTGAAGAAGCGTTTGACCAAGACGGATGTTGAGACTACTGTTGATCCAGAGATTCTTCAAGACAATCTTTCGTATGATGAGACACCGACCAGAATTTTGGACAGGAAAGAGAAGATGATTAAGAGACGGTTGATTCCTTTGGTTCTGGTGCAATGGAGCAATCATTCACCGGATTAAGCTACTTGGGAAGTTGAGGACGATATGATCAGCGAGTTTCCAGGTTTTATGGACTTACCAGGTATGTTCTAAGTTTCGAGGATGAAACTCCTTTAAGGGGGGAAGAATGTAATATTCCGATTTTCGGGAAAGGGCAGACGTGTCATTTTGTGAAAAACGAAATATTGGGTTCGGTTCCTTTTATTCGGAGTTTAATAATTTGGATATTTATATGTATATTTTTGAGATATATATATAAATATTTAAGGAAGAAAATCTGATTTAATAAGGGTGATTAAGGAAAATCAGTGAAATTAGGTAATTTTGGGATTTTCCCTATTTAAGGAAAAATCAACCTAATCAGCCCCATAATCTTTTTATCAGATTTTCCACCTCCAAAACTCACCTTCTGAGTGTGAGAGAGAGCAAGGTTAGGGATGAGAGTTTTGTTCATCGATTGCTAAGTCAATTCTTGACGGTTTTCAGATCAGAGTCGAGCACCGGAATCGTTGTGAAGAAGGCAACGTTTTGATTGCAGAAAGTTGGAGTTTTGATAAGGTATGATTAAACCCTAGCTTTGTTCTTCTTCGAGTTTGATGGATTCAAACTCATCAATTCATAGTTTTTGTCATATAGAAGCGTGTGATTGAATCTAATCTAAGTTTAGATTTATCACACATGTTTTCCGCGTAAAATGATCGCTTTTGTCTTTGTTTTTACGTAGTTTTGGAGTTGGAATTTGCTGCTTAAGAGGTAAGAGGCTCTTCCTACAATTCCAATTATTGTTAGTGAGGTTTAGATCAAGATTTACGATGCGTAGATACAAGAAAGTTGTGCTTTTTCATTGATCAAAGGATCATAGATGTTTAAATATGTTTTCAACGTGTTACTGTGCTGAAAACGAAGTTAATTAGGTTAGAAACAATTCAAAAATCGAGTTGTGAAGGTTTTAGCGTTTTGGGAAAATTCCAGTCAGACGGGCGTCTGCACTAGGCAGACGGTCGTCTGAAACCCTAGTAACTCGGACGGGCGTCTGCATTAGGCGGGCGGCGGCGTTTAGTCGATTTTTGATTCGTGATGTAGTTGCTTTTTTGGCGACGGGCGTCCAAGGTTAGTGGACGGGCGTCTGATTACGGACGGGCGTCCTTAGGGTTCCAAACGGGCGTCTGGCCTGTTTTACTTTGTTTTCACTATTCTAGCACCTTAGTTTGGTTTTTGACCTCATAATCATGTTTTCACTATTTTAAACCCTTAATCCTGATACATTAAGATTAATTAAATATGAACAAGCCCCGATTGAGTTTCTGGTTCGTTCAGTTAAAAAACTGAATGTACTCTTAAAGGGAGTTGAAGTTCGGATCCGTCGGAAGGGCATGAAAGGGCTTGTGCTTTGATAAACTAGGGTTCATCAATATCTGTGTAATTGATAGGATGTGATGTCTAGTCGTCTAAGTGAGGGAGTAGAGTTGATAAGGTGAGTATTATTCTGAAAACACTTAGGCGACTAGTTAATTCACATTAATAATTTCATAAGTGTAGTAAAAGCTTAAACGTCATCTATTCTGGTTAAGGCACCGATTCAAATCGGCGATGTGATACGTTCATAAAAGGTGGACAACGCTACTGGCTCAAAAGGCTGAAGGGTAGTGGTGGAAATCCATCGAACGTATATGTATACCGGGGAGATCCCGGGACTATCGGTGCTAATCACCGTAGTTGGCAAGTATATCTCGTGGTGGAATTTTCACCATGCATTGTGTCCTTGAGTAATGATGTAACAAAGATAAGCTAAGCTAGAAACGTATAGTCATGACGTTCCGATGGGCATGGAGTGAACCCTAAATTGAGTTGGTCTCACTAAGATAGCATCTTTAATAATAACTTTAATTGAATTGTAGCTTGTTGGTCCCAGAGAAGGGTAAAACTATAGTCAGAGGGGGGTGAATGACTATAGTGGAGTTTCAAAAACTTTTCTTTTATTTAAAAGCTTTTGGGCAGCGGATAAGTCCCTTCTTACTATGTTGTTTTCAAATCAGTTTAGACAATCACAGAAATAAGTTATGGTGTAGGCAAATTAAATAAATGCTGTAAAGTAAATTGCAGAAATTAAATTGACACAAGGCTTATAGTGGTTCAGGGTGGTGTAATCCCTTAATCCACTCTTCTCCTGTGATGATCGGAGGAATTCACTATTGTTTTCACAGATACAATAGTATGATTGTCCTTGGCTTCCCAAGCTTCACTATCTACAAGACTATCACTCCTTGACTCGCAAATGCGACTTGATGATTCATCTTCCTTTGCTCGCTCCTTGAGATCAAAATCTTTCAACAAATATCACAGTTCAACTTCTTCTCGATTGCCTCTGATTCAGTTGTTTCACTTTGATGAGAATGTGATTCACAAACTTGATTGATCAAACTCAGTGCTGAGTATGACTTGGTAGCTCTGATGTCTGAGTTGATCACTAGATGTTTCCTTGTAAGTTCAGAGAGAAGGCTTTTCAAATTGACAGAGTTTTCACTTGATTTTTATTTTTTTGTTCCTCACTTTTCTCTGTCTGTCAATGCCTTCTATTTATAGCCTTGAATAACCTTGATTTTGAAATCCGTCCGTTGGCTATATTAATGAGGGAATAATCCTTGATTTTATTCTTGATTCCCCCTTAATTTCATTTTCCTTGATTTCAGTGATCGGATTCTTTCTTCAAACGTATAGCAGAAAATCCGTCCTTGATTGATCCTCTATTGATTGTGCATTTAATGCATGATCTTCTGAATCTTCAACGTATACTAAATCTGATCTGGTAAGTGTTACTTCGCCGTTTTTAGAACGGTCGAGTGATCCTTTTGACTTAGCTGTTTTAGCTTTTTCTTCACCGTTTCGTCTTTACTCAGCCAAAAGTAAGTTTACATTGCCGGTTCACAGTTTTCTTCTTTGCTTCAGTTGAAGGAGAATCTTTGTACTTCCCTGATCTTAGATTGGGGTGAGATCAGTGTACACCATATTTGAATATTAATGTACATCACTTGTAGTATAACTTAGACTTGTCCAAGGTCATCACAGACTTCCTTGGTTACAAGTCAGACCTTTAATGTCTGCATTGCTTCTCTGCTGGTGCTTGGCTGGCTTTACTCTGCCGAATATCTGTTTTTGCTTTGCCGTCCTACCAACTAGTACAATACTTGTCTGACTCAACTTATACAACATGTCAGACTCTAAGTAAGGACTTATACAGAGAATTCTAACTTATTTCAGGCTTGCTATAACAGCTAGTATGGCCATCATCAAAACATGATAAAATGTCCCTAACAATTTCCCCATTTTTGATGATGCCAAAACCCTCATAAGCCTAAATATAAGTAATCAAAATTTTCATAATAAACAACAGAACACAAATTCAGCTATTTTATTCATCCATCAGGGCAATAAGTTCTAAAACTTTATTCAAATGTTACAAACTACATTTTGCTTAATTCAGCCTTGTACCTCTTGAACTTTGTAGTCTGAACCTCTTCAATGTCTTTCCAATCAATTTCTGGAAACTTCCACTTCCAGTAAGCCAAAGCTGTGTATTCAGATACACCCTGAAAAACTCTTTTGGCAAAAAGTCTGTTGAAATCAGGCATGGTCTCATTTGCCTTAGGTTCTCCAAAATATTTTTCAAGTCTTTCCCTGGCCTCAGCAATATGTGAATCTGCAAACTTGATTGAGGCTTTTGTAGAGACTCCACTTCTCATGTTTCTCCACTCTTCCCATAGGATTGATGAATTTTTCCATATATTTGAATTCTTCTTGTTGTTCAGCTGGCAAGTCTTCGGGTCCTTTTGCAGATAGTGGTATGGCTGAGCTTGGTTTGTTGTTGGTTTGTTTGAGAAGCGCAAACTCTCTTTTGACTTCATTGTAGAGTTTGGCCATATCAGTTCTCATCCTTTCATCCCGATAGCTTAGCCAATCAACCCAAGTTTCATCTTGTGAGGAGTGATGATAAAGTCCTTCATGTACTCTGAAAAATTCTCTTACATGGTCCAGTACATCTGCATCATATTCTGCTTTGCTTTGGTGACTAGTGTAAGTTCTGTGTTCCCCAGTATATCTGGAGCTGCTGCTGCCTCTGCTAGTGTTTCCTCTGGTGCTAAGTTTGTGTTGACTAGCTGGTCCTCTTTGCTGACTAGATCCAGGCCTTTGCTGTCTGTCGGATCTGTCTCTATCATCATCTCTTCTTTGCATAAGATGAGGAAATCCAATGCAGGGTTCCTTTAGGGCCTTTTCTCTTTCTTCTCTGACTCTTCTTTGCTGTTCTTCTGCTTTATTTCTGATCCTTATTTCTTTGTCTCTTGCTCTCAATTATTCTTCAGTAAAATTTGGGGGTCTGATTTTTGATCCTTCAGGTTCAGGCTTATCCCGATTTTCCCCTTTTTTGACAGCATCATCCCTTTGCTGGAGTAAGATGCTATTTGTGGCCTCTGCCGTGCCGATCAGAGTGTCATGTTTTGATTCAATAGATGTGAATCTGTGGTGATGATCATTCAGTTTCTCATTCACACTATGAAATTTAGTGCCAAAGGCCACTGCCATTGATTCATTTTCTTGGGAAATATGTTGTCTGAGTCCTGCAAGATTGTTGGTGATATTGATATTAAGCTGCTTCATTAGATTTCCCTGTTGTTGAACCACAATGTTTTGTGCATCAATGTACTCTGCAATGGCTTGAAAATTGTGTTCAATGGAGGAGCTTTTGTCATTAAATGCTGAAGTCATGGATCTGAGATACATGGCTTGCTGCTCCAATTCTTCAGCCAGCAGGTCTGCTACTTTCTCAAAAGTTTCATTGGTAATGCCAGTGGCCAGCTGAGAGAGTTTGTGCCTTGTATCAGTTGGTTCTGGATCTGTTTGCTGTCCCTTGTCTTGATGTTGAGTGACATCTGCTCCAGTTTCCAAATCATCAAGAATTTGGGTAGATGTGTATGCTGGAGTTGCTTGAGCTGCAGTTCCCCTATCTCTGTGCCGGGGGTTGCTTTGACTGGTGTGGCAGCAGCTGAACCAGTGTCCACAATGTGTGTGTTGTTAGCTGGAACATTCACAGTCAGTGGTTGAGTGGCTGTCTTTGCCGGAGTTGAGGACTTGTTCGATGCTTGTGGTTTCAAAAATGTACGGAGAAGAGTTGTATCATCAATTGCATATGGTGCAGGAGCATCCTCTTCTCTGTCTTTACCAAAATCACCATCATTATCATCATGATCATCATCATCATCATCATCATCATCATCTTCCCCATCGTCTGAGTCATCACTCTGTCTCCCAGAGGTCTGGGGCAGTTTTGTCTTGGCTGCATCAACCAAGTCCCATAGAGGCGATTCATCAAGTACACCTACCAGAGTTGTGATTCCCAGAAAATTAAATAGCCATGCTTCTTCAGCAAGCATGCGGTCTGAGTCTTGAAGTTGTTGTATGGAATCCCCCTCATTCCACTCAAGATAATCTGCAATTCAATCATCTATATCGTTTGCAGACAATTGTGCAGCTTCTTCTGGAGATGCCTCATCATCTCCAGTATCTTCCCTATTAGGATGTTGCTCATCCTCACTTTGCTATTCTCTTCTTCCTGTTTGCTCCACCTCGCCAGCAGTCCTTTTCCTCTTTATCATCATCAATTAATTTTCCAAAGTCTGTCTTGTCCAGATTTCGCTGAACCTTTTGCTTCTTTCTTTGACTGGTAGTGATTTGTGTGGATTTCTTCCTTATTCCGTCTCCTATCTTCTTTTGTTGTTTAAGATAGGTAAACATGACTTTGGATTCATGCAGTTTGTGGAGTTGAACAGTAGGGACTTTAAGACATTGCATTAGATAGTGTAACTGAATCCCATATGACTTTTTCACCCAGAATTGGCCTTTCTATGTCTTTCCCTCTTTTATCCCCTTCTTTTCGGCTTTTACTTCCCCTTCGATTTGCTCTTTGATGCGTAGGAAGAAGTATTTTGCCCAATTGAATTGTAGATTGTTGTAAATGATTCCCATTAGCCGCATTCTAATTTCTGTCATGGCATTATTTGCGCCCAACTTTCCTTCAATGGTTTTGCCAATTAGGGCACTAAATTCATTGAATGGTTTCTTCAATGCAGATCTCAGACAGTTGACTTTTGTAGATCCTGGGTTTGCCGTTTTGGCGATAGTTGTCTAGAAATCATCCAAGTTTTGTGATACCAACGTTACATTTGCTTGACCTTTATTTGAGAGTTTGAGATGTTTTCGAATTACCTTTTCTGTAATCACCACTTCTTTGCCATTGACAGATGCAACGATCTTGTCCGCTTCCCACTCGTCACCTTCTTCAGCAAGGAGCCCAGATACGTATTGTGCAGATTTCCAGAAGGATATGAGATTTTCATAGCACACCTCAGTTATTGGAGGATTGAGAAAGGTTGATAACTTTAGATTTTCACAGCATGCTGCCAATCGTTTGGCATGTTCGTCATTTCCGCACAGTTTCAGGTAGTGTTCTGCTTGGAAAAATGAACCAGTGGCAATCGATTTTTCATACCCAGCTTGGGTGATTGAGGAAGATGATGCCATTGTTGAATAGGAGAGGGGGTTTGAAAATGAACTTGAGTTTGCAATAGAGAGAAACAAGAGTAGGGTTTGTAATTTACAAGAGAGCGTAAAGGTTTCTGAAAATCTTTAAGTCTGGTTTATATAGTGTGATTTGGGTAGTGTGAACGTGGTTTGAATATGGAAGGATTTTGTGACATCATGGCGTGATTTTGTGTATGTGAATTGCGATATTCGAGCGTAATGGGGGAGTGGTTTGAGGTAAGTAATGATAGAGCCCGGGAATCGAGGAGTTTTTAATTCGAAAAATAATACAATTACCTCCATGATCATAGATTGATCTCCACGTGTGTAATCTTTCACAGAATAATCCTCAATAATTGCCTTATTCTCCTCGTGTAATCAGAATTGATTTTGTTCACACTTTTAATTTATCCAAGTCTTTATTTCGGTGAAGTGCCTTGGCTGGTCACTTAGCCGATCAAATGGGTTCTTCATTGAGCTGCTCCATTTAAATGTTCCTAACAATCAGTTAAGTTACCTTCACTTTGGATACCGATGCTTGCTTGCTACACTGTGAACGGCAATGGTTGTACCAGATTGATGAAGTCACTTAGCCGATTACTCAGATTGGCCGTTCCTTGATACTTAGTCAATTTCAATCATTCCTAACTCGATTCTCAACATACTAAATCTTTCATAGTTGAGTGGTTTAGTGAAGATGTCACCAATTGATCTTGATGAGTATGTATTTTAGGATGACATCTCCTTTTCAACATGGTCTCTGATAAAATGGTGTCTCACATCAATGTGTTTTGTTCTCGAATGCAATCTTTGGATTTTCGATGAATGATATTGCACTTGTGTTATCACACATGATTGGAATTGTTTTTCTTCCATTCCATAGTCCCTTAGTCGTTGTCTTATCCAAAGTATTTGAGCACAAAGCAGCTACATGTCGCTATATATTCTCGCTTGGTGTTGATGTAGATATGGAGTTTTGCTTTTGTTTGAACCAAGAGACTAGTCCGGTTCCTAGCATTTGACATGTTCCAGAGGTGCTTTTTCTATCTATTTTGCATCCAAAGATAGTCGAGTCCGAATATGATATCAATTTAAATCCTCCATCTTTTGGATACCAAATTCCAACATTTATAGTGTTTTTCAAGTATTTGATTATCCTTTTGGCTGCTAGAAGATGTGATTCTTTTGGTTTAGCTTGAAATCTTGCACACACTCCTACTGCAAATGCTATATCAGGTCTACTTGCAGTTAAGTATAATAAGGATCCAATGATTCCTCTATACATTTTCTGATCAACATCCTTTCCTGCTTCATCTTTTCCAAGTATGACTCTGGCACACATTGGTGTGTCTGTTGTGCCACTTGTATCCATCCCATACTTGTGTATCAAATCTCTTGTGTACTTGGCTTGACTAATGAAATGCCATCCTTCATTTGTTTTACTTCAAGGCCAAGGAAATAGTTTAATTCTCCCATCATGCTCATCTGAAATTTGCTCTTCATCAGGTTTGCAAATTTCTCACAAAGCTTTTCATCCTCTGATCCAAAGATTATATCATCAACATAGATTAGTACTAGCAATGTGCTTGCTCCTTCCTCTAGTTTGAATAGAGTCTTGTCAATAGTTCCCTTGTTGAATCCATTTTTGATCAAAAATTGTGATAGTGTTTCATACCAGGCTCTGGGTGCCTGTTTGAGGCCGTAGAGGGCCTTCTTGAGTTTGTATACTTTGTCTTCTTTTCCTTTGATTTGAAATCCAGGAGGTTGTTCTACATAAACTTCTTCTTCCAACCATTTAGGAATGCACTCTTGACATCCATTTGATAGATTTTGAAGTCTTTGTATGCAGCAAAAGATATAAAGAGTCTGATTTCTTCCAATCTTGCTACTGGTGCAAATGTTTCATCATAATCTATTCCTTCTGCTTGAGAATAGCCTTTTGCAACTAGCCTTGCTTTGTTTCTGACAACAGTTCCTTGCTCATCCATCTTGTTCCTTAATACCCATTTTGCACCAATGATGTTGGCCATATCTGGTCTGTCAACAAGTTCACATACTTCATTTCTTTCAAATTCATTTAGTTCTTCTTGCATTGCTGTGATCCAATCTGCATTTTGGATTGCATCATCTATGGTCTTGGGTTCCACTTGTGATAGAAAGCAAGTTAGCATGTGCTCCAGTTGTCTTCTGGTTCTAACTCTTGTGTGAATATCTCCAATAACTTGTTCTTCAGGATGGTCTCTTAGCCAGTTTAGATCTGGTTGAAGTTGTTCTTCTCTTGGTGCTTCCATACCTTCATGTAGAGTATGAACTTCAACTTCAGGTACTTCTTCTGTTGTATTGATATGTGGCTCCACTTGATTTTCAAAGTGATGATTCAGGATAGTAGCTGGTATGGTTGCATTTGTATAGATTTCCTCTCATCTCGCTTTCTCATCTTGGTCTTGAAGATCTTCACCATTTGTATTTGGTTCATCAAAACCACATGTATTGATTCTTCAATCACCAATGTTCTTTTATTGAGTACTCAATGCTTTCTTTGGTGTCTGAGTATCCCATGAAGATTGCTTCATCAGCCTTCTCATCAAAGGTATGCAGCTGGTTCCTGTTTAAGACAAAACATTTTGATCCAAACATATGAAAGTATGAGATATTGGGTTTTCTACCATTTCATATTTCATATGGAGTCTTTCAATGATATTTGTTGATGATTGATCTGTTTTGTGTATGACATGCTGTGTTTGCTACTTCAGCCCAAAATCTCTTTGGCAAGCATGCTTCAGCAATCATTGTTCTAACTGCTTCTTTGAGAGTTATGTTTCTTCTTTCTGCTACACCATTTTGTTGTGGAGTGCCTGCTGCAGATAGTTGATGTAGTACTCCATTTTCTTCACAAGAGGGTTCTCGATGATTTCATTTAGAAATTCAAAGGCCTCTCCTGCCTCGATCCGATCTTTATGATCTTTAGTTCTTTCTCATTTTGGAGTCTTCTCAGTAAATCTGGCAGCTTTTTGAGTGTCTCTTTCTTCTTGTTCATGAAAATGGTCCAGGTGTACTTTGAGAAGTCATCCACCACTACAAGGGTGTATTTCTTACCACTCACACTTACTGGTGTGACTGGTCCAAACAGGTCCATGTGTAACAGATGTAGAACTCTTGTTGTGGATTGATAAGGCTTTGACTTGAATGAACTTTTGATCTCTTTTCCTTTCTGACATGCATCACATAGACTTTCTTTCTTGAATGTGATCTCTGGTAAACCTTCAACCAACTTGTTCTTTGATAGTTTGTTGATGGTCTTGAAATTCAGATGATTTAACCTTCATTGCCAAATCCAACTTGTAGATTGTTTGTTTTGACCAAAGAGACATGTTTCGCGCTTTGGTCATTCTCCATCCACAACATACATGTTGTCTTGTCTTCTACCTACAAGAACCACTGTGTTGGTTTGGTTGTGAATCACTTTGCATCCTTCTTTGTTGAAGTGCACATTGTAGCCTTTGTCACAAAATTGACTGATGCTCATCAGATTGAAATTTAGTCCCTTGACATATGCCAAACTTTGAATATTCAAATTGTTCTTGAGTATTATGCCTTCCCCCTTAATCTTTCCAGGGTTTTCTTTGCCTCCAAATGTGACTTTGGGTCCATCAAAAGCCTTGAAGTCAGTGAGCCATTTCTTGTTTCCTGTCATGTGTCTGGAACATCCACTGTCTATGTACCAGACATCCTACAAAACAGATTAATTAAGCTTAGGTACCCAACACTGTTTGGGTCCATACCTGTTAGCAATCATGCCTCTCATACCAAGTGTGTATCCAAAAGGTCTTCTTTTGGATAATTGAAGTCATCAACTTCATATGTATAAGGCATGGCAGAATAGCTTCTAATATTCTTGCTGAAGGTATTCTGATACTTTTCTCCACCTTTTGGTGCATTTACATCCTTCTTCACTTTCCAATATGCAGTAGGAAACCTTTCTTGCTTCAAGTGTCTAGGAACAGATTGATTGTTCTTAATCACATGATGCATTTTGTTGAATGGTTTCCTCTTGTATTTTGGAGGTGCAATATTCCAATCATCCTCTGAAGGGTAAATTCTGCCTTTACCTTTCAGATGGCTGTTGTTCTTGATTGACTGAAGTGAGGATTTAGTCTGCTGTTTCACTACACTAGGTTTTGACTTCACCGGAACAGGATGATCTGTTGGAACTATTGTCTGTCCCTTTCTAAATTTTGATCCATTAATGGTCCTGAATTTAGAATTGTGTTGACCATTATTCCTACTTTCATCCTGACTGTTGTAGCCAAGACCAGATCTGGATCCAAACCTTTTTGAGGTTTTGTAAGCTGGTGCTTTTGGTGGTGCAGTGGTTACCTTTACTGGTGAGGAGATTTTCTTAACTGATCTATCAATGACAGATGTATGATCATCTGATTTTTGTTGATCATTTAAGTAGGTCTCCTTACTGGTTAATTCAGCTTTTGCTTTATCCAGTTCTTTCTTTAATCTCTTATTTTCTTTTCTTAGATCCTTGCATTCCTTTTCCAGAATTTCATGATTCTTTTCAATTTCATCAAATTTAGTCATGAGATTTTGGACTAGGTCTGCTGTATCTAATGGGAGAGTAGAAGATTGTGTAGTGTCAGATGTGGATGTATTAGATGAAGAGTAAGAGCTAGATGATACCTCAGATTCATCTGATTCTTTAGCCATTAGACATAGGCTTGTTTCTTCAGTGTCTGAACTATCACTTTCATCTTCATCCAATTCTTTGGTCATGAGGCATATGCATGCTTTCTCCTTTTCCTCGAATGTCTTCTTCATCACTATCATCTGAATCATTATCAGATGATTCTTCATTCTTCTCACTGCTGGATTCTGCCTTGAGTGCCTTCATGCTTTTTCTCTTTTCAAATGCTTTGTATTTTTCTTTTCATCATCTTTGTCATTTTCTTCAGACAATCACTTTGAAGTGACCTTTCTTGTTGCAGTTGAAGCATCTGTATTCATCATCGTTCTTCTTCATGTCTCTGTTTGAGCTTGACCTCTTGTTTTATGATGAATTTCCTTTGAAGGGCTTCTTTTTGCTAAACCTGTCAAAGCGTTTAACCAATAAAGCTACATGTTCTTTAAGTTCATGTGTTTCTTTGCTGATGTAATCGGAAAAGTTACTTTGCTGGGGTGCAACCAGTGCAGTGAGTTTTTGTGTCTCTGCCGGAGCACCATCTTCACCGTTCAATTCCAAATTCATGAGCTTTTAATTGGGACATCAGTGTCAGAGAGTCAGTGCTTGAAAGATTTGTTGTTCCTCTGATTACGGATGTTATGATCTTCCATCTTTCAGGTAGTCCTCTCAAGATCTTCAAGCATACTTCATTTTGGGGATATGTGTGTCCAAGCTGTTGCAGTTCACTGATGATGTTTGAGAATCTGTTGTCCATTTCATCTATGGATTCACCAGTCTTCATTTTGAAGTTTTCAAACTTCTGTTTTGCAACAGATAGTTTGTTTTCTTTAACTGCTTCAGATCCATCATTTATCAATGATAGCTTGTCCCATATCTCCTTTGCTGTTTTGCAGTCTTTGATTCTCATGAACATGTTGCTATCTAGGGTCTTCAAGATCATGTCTTTTGCAACAAAATCCAGGTTTGCTCTTCTCCTGTCATCCTTGGTCCAATCCTTTTTTGGTTTGTCAATTTCCTTTCCTTGATCTGCTCCTGTGCCTACCACAGTAGTGATTGTGATTGGTCCATCATTAATTACATCCAGCATCTCTTCATGAGTTGCTGCAAGATGAGATAGCATTCTTATTTTATATTCATCAAAATTATTAACATTAAAAACAGGTACTTTTGACAAGAAGTTTGAGGAATCCATCATTGCAAATGAAGATATAAATGTAAATGTATAGAAAACTCAGATTTGAAAACTACTTTGAAAATATGTGATCTCCTTGTTACGTAAATTAGATCTCAATGTGTTACGATACTAGGAACACTGCTCCGATACCAATTGTTGGTCCCAGAGAAGGGTAAAACTATAGTCAGATGGGGGGTTGAATGACTATAGTGGAGTTTCAAAAACTTTTCTTTTATTTAAAAGATTTTGGGCAGCGGATAAGTCCCTTCTTACTATGTTGTTTTCAAATCAGTTTAGACAATCACAGAAATAAGTTATGGTGCAGGCAAATTAAATAAATGTTTGTAAAGTAAATTGCGAAAATTAAATTGACACAAGGCTTATAGTGGTTGAGGGTGGTGTAATCCCTTAATCCACTCTTCTCCTGTGATGATCGGAGGAATTCACTATTGTTTTCATAGATACAATAGTTTGATTGTCCTTGGCTTCCCAAGCTTCACAATCTACAAGACTATCACTCCTTGACTGCAACAGCTTCAGTGATTCAGTCTTCCTTTGCTGCTCATTGAGATCAAAATCTTTCAACAGCTATCACAGGTTCAACTTCTTCTCAGATTGCCTCTGATTCAGTTGTTTCACTTTGATGAGAATGTGATTCACAAACTTGATTGATCAAACTCAGTGCTGAGTATGACTTGGTAGCTCTGATGTCTGAGTTGATCACTAGATGTTTCCTTGTAAGTTCAGAGAGAAGGCTTTTCAAATTGACAGAGTTTTCACTTGATTTTTATGTTTTTGTTCCTCACTTTTCTCTATCTGTCAATGCCTTCTATTTATAGCCTTGAATAACCTTGATTTTGAAATTCCGTCCGTTGGATATATTAATGAGGGAATAATCCTTGATTTTATTCTTGATTCCCCCTTAATTGCATTTTCCTTGATTTCAGTGATCGGATTCTTTCTTCAAACGTATAGCAGAAAATCCGTCCTTGATTGATCCTCAATTGATTGTGCATTTAATGCATGATCTTTTGAATCTTCAACGTATACTAAATCTGATCTGGTAAGTGTTACTTCGCCGTTTTTAGGATGGTCGAGTGATCCTTCTGACTTAGCCGTTTTAGCTTTTCCTTCACCGTTTCGTCTTTACTCAGCCGAAAGTAAGTATACTTTGCCGGTTCACAGTTTTCTTCTTTGCTTCAGTTGAAGGAGAATCTTTGTACTTCACTGATCTTAGATTGGGGTGAGATCAGTGTACACCATATTTGAATATTAATGTACATCACTTGTAGTATAACTTAGACTTGTCCAAGGTCATCACAGACTTCCTTTGTTACAAGTCAGACCTTTAATGTCTGCATTGCTTCTCTGCTGGTGCTTGGCTGGCTTTACTCTGCCGAATATCTGTTTTTGCTTTGCCGTCCTACCAACTAGTACAATACATGTCTGACTCAACTTATACAACATGTCAGACTCTAAGTAAGGACTTATACAGAGAATTCTAACTTATTTCAGGCTTGCTATAACAGCTAGTATGGCCATCATCAAAACATGATAAAATGTCCCTAACATAGCTTCTACTTCATACTTTGTACAAATGTACTTACCTCAAATGCATGTTTATTTATGTGTTTGGGGGGGAGAAGATGAAAAGGTAAATGAGGAGTTCGAGGATGACTTTGATGACGACGTTTGAGGACGCCGGAGTTGAAGACCTTGTCTATTATTTAATTATTTACATTTATTTCATAGACTTGGATTATTATTGAATCTTGTAGTTCCCTTCTAGTTTTTAAGATTCGTAATTTTGGATTCGTTTGGTTTTTCCGATGTAATAAGTATTAAATTTTATTCTACATTTAGTATTTCTATTCTTGGTTATTTGAAAAAAATTACCCGAGTCTTTTTAGCTTCCGTTTGCTTTAATTTGATACGACATAGTAGAGGCTTACGTGTAATATTATTTATTTAATATTATGCATGCCGAACGTTTCGAATTCCGGATAAGGACTCGGTGTCCAGGAACGGGGCGTTACAGTTGGTATCAGAGAAAATCGTCTTTTAGGCTTCCCTTCTTTTAAGATAAGTTTTTCTTTAGATCTTTTAGTAACGTTCTAGTTTTATTTGATCATCAGGATGGTGTTCACGAGAACTGGAGCAGGTGCTGAAGCATCAGGAGTTTCAGGAGAGAGTCCTACACAAGTTGTTAGAGGCAGTTTCGTGAGGCAGAATCCTTCACCACATCCGAGCCCTACACCACCCCTCATACTGCAACCCCTACACCAAGGTCTCAGCGGAGTTTGTCACCGCGACCTCATCAGGAACAACGCCCACAATGGCATGTGGGAAATTCGGTTCAGTTTTCATTGATAAGTGATGTTCCAAATGGGTTTAGTACATCTGACCACCAAAGTGAGCTACCCTCCAACAAGGTATAACTACATCTATGGAGAACCAGGAGAAGCACCTATACGAGTCACTATAGTGGGAGACATTCCACCAGTCTACGTACCCCGAACCACTAGTATTTATCCACCTCCAGTGAGCCACCCCTCACCACCAGTTTTCCATCATCAGCAACATCAAACCTTCTACCCTCCTCCAGTGGGTCATACCCCTCGACCTACTGTACCACCTTCACCCCATTTTGACCATCAACAAGGCTTTGGTTACCCACCCTACGGTTTTCACCAACACCAGTACCAGCAGCAAGGGATACCTTTTGGATACCCTCCAGTTTATCCGCAAGCTCCACCAGTTAGGCCGGTTTTCGAGCAAGCACCACCAATTGACTGGTATACAAGGTTGAGAAGAAACAGAGTTCAAAACTTCTTTGGGAACGTGGAACATTCCAATGCTGAAGAATGGTTAAGAGGCTTCGAGAATCTGAGATGGCACAGTTAGCTGTTAGTTTCCTGTTAGGTGTGGCTGAAGCTTGGATTGACGCTATACAAAGTAGCAATGGGAAAGTGACAGACTGGGAGAGCTTTAAGGCCATGTTTTATAATATGTATTTTCCAGAAACAGTGCAGACAGAGATGGCAAGTTAGTTTCTAAAGCTGAAGCAAGGTAATTACATGACGTATCACAGTACAACAACAGATTTAACGAGTTGGGAAGATTCTACCCTGAGTTGATGAAGGTTGAAGAAAGAAAGATGGCCCTTTACAAGGAAGGCCTATCCTATCAGATACAGTCGGGTATGTTAGGTTTCACAGCTAAGAATATGGCTGAATTGTTGAACAAGGCTTTGGAGGTTGAGACCTTCAGGAAGAAGGCCACGGTTGTTATTGAGAATAAGAGGAATTTTGGCACGAGTCAAGGTAATAGCCGGGGAGCACCGCAGCAAAATTTCAAGAAGACAACAGCCCCTGCAGCGAATAAACCTCCAACCGGAGCACCACTTTGCCCTAAGTGCAACAGGAACCACTCGGGTGAATGTAAGGCTAGTTCAAGCGGTTGTTACTACTGCGGAGATTTAGGGCACTTTGCCAAGATGTGTCCAACCAAGGGGAGTTCGAATATTCCGAGACAAGGAAATGGGAAGGGAGGCCCAAGTCGCCCAGTTCGAGTGTTTGCAGTGGATGCTGAGATGCCTGAACCAGATGACAATGTTATTTCAGGTACCTTTTGTTTATGTTAATTTATTTGAGTACTTTTATAGCATGATTTAAATCATGTTGTATTTGTGTTTAAATAAATGAATTCATATTTTAGGTACAATAATGTTAGATAACTTAGTGGTCACGGCATTGTTTGATACGGGAGCGTCTAACACTTTTGTGTCAAATATGGTAGCTAAGAAGCTTAACTTACCAATGGAACCTTTAAGAAACACTTTGGAGATAACAACACCTTTAGGAAAAGTGACTAAGGTAACCAAGATGATGCCGCAAGTAGATGTTCGAGTTGGAAAGTATCATTGCAAGAGTGACTTTACGGTTTTGGACTTTTCAGATTTTGACGTGATTCTTGGAATAGATTGGCTATCCGAGAATTTTGTCCGTTTGGATTGTAGAGAAAAGAGAGTAACTTTTAAGATACTGGGAAAATCAGATAAGACTTATCAGGAAAATGTTTATAAGCCCAGTAAGAAGCGTCACCCTATAATTTCAGCGGTTATGGCTGTAAGAGCTTGTCAGAAAGGTTGCGAAGGCTACTTGTTGTACGCAGTAGATATGGAACAAGTGAAGCCTAAGTTAGAGGAAACCCCTATAGTGAACGAGTATCCTGAAGTGTTTCCAGAAGAGTTACCGGGAAACATGCCGGATAGAGAGATTGAATTTGAGATTAAGTTGATACCCGTAGCGGCGCCAGTTGCTATGGAACCCTGTAGAATGGCACCGGCTGAATTGAAGGAGTTGAAAGCACAGCTTAAGGATATTCTTGAGAGGAATATAATTCAGCCTAGTACTTCGCCTTGGGGAGCCCTAGTGTTGTTTGTTAAGAAGAAAGATGGTAGCATGAGGATGTGCGTAGACTTCAGAGCGCTGAACAATCTTACCATCAAGAACAAGTACCCTTTGCCGAGGATTGATGATTTGTTTAACCAGTTGCAAGGCAAGAGAGTGTTTTCCAAGATCGATCTTAGGTCGGGTTATCATCAATTGAAGATCAATTTAGCAGATATACCGAAGACGGCTTTTAGTACAAGGTATGGACATTATGAGTTCTTAGTCATGCCTTTTGGACTCACTAATGCTCCATATGCATTTATGGATTTAATGCAGCATGTTTTCATGCCATACTTGGATAAGTTTGTGATAGTGTTCATAGATGATATCCTAGTGTACTCTAACGATGAGAAAGAACATGAAGAACACTTAAGGATAGTGTTGGATACTTTGAAGAAAAACCAGTTGTATGCTAAGTTCTCAAAGTGTGACTTTTGATTAGATCAAGTGAGTTTCTTGGGTCTTTTCATTTCTGGAGATGGCATTAAGGTTAATCCCGCGAAGATTGAAGCAGTTGAGAAGTGGTCCAGACCGACTACCGTTTCAGAGGTTAGAAGTTTTCTCGGTTTGGCTGGCTACTATAGGAAGTTTGTACAAGACTTCTCAAAGATAGCTACACCAATTACCCGGCTCACTCAAAAGGATGTGAAGTTCGAGTGGACTAGTGAGTGTGAAGATGATTTTCAGACATTGAAAAAGAGGTTGACTACAGCCCCAGTTTTGGCGGTTCCGGAGATCTTTGATAATTATGACGTTTACACGGATGCTTCGGGACAAGGTTTGGGTTCTGTGTTGATTCAGGGAGGGAGGGTAATCGCTTATTCATCCAGACAACTGAAGGTGCATGAGAAGAATTACCCAACCCACGACTTGGAGTTAACAGCGGTTGTGTTTGCCTTGAAGATTTGGAGGCACTACTTGTATGGAGTTAAGGCCAGGATCTTCACCGATCACAAGAGCTTGAAGTATTTCTTTACCCAAGAGAATCTGAATATGAGACAAAGGAGATGGTTGGAGTTTGTTAAGGATTATGACTTGGAGATTCAGTGCCATCCGGGTTAGGCGAATGTAGTGGCCGATGCTTTGAGCAGAAAACCAGTGTTTGCAGTTTCAAGTGTTGAAGATGTTGCAGAAAGGTTAGATGGGTTGAGAATCCGAAGCTTTGATCAGATTGAAGACTGACAGTTTGTGGCACCTTTGTTAGCAAGGTTTGAGTTGATGTATGACATTCGGAAAAAGCAAGATGAAGACCCAGTTTTGGTTGACTTGAAGCGAGTTGCAAGAGAAAAGCCTACGGTTGGCTATGTGTTAGACAAGAATGGAAAACTTTGGTACCAGGATCGTTTGTGTGTGCCTAATGTTGGTGATTTAAGACGGAGAGTCATGGAAGAGGCACATAGGATTGCTTTTGCAGTCCATCCGGGAGCTACTAAAATGTACAGAGACTTGAAGGAAATGTTTTTGTGGCCCTCGATGAAACTAGAGATAACCAAGTTTGCTGCAGAGTGTGATACTTGCCAGAAGGTTAAGGCAGAACATAGAAGACCAGGAGGAATGCTTAAGCCGTTGGATATCCCAGAATGGAAGTGGGATAAGATCACTATGGACTTTATCACCGGTTTACCTAAGACGAGAGGCGGTAATGATGCGATTTGGGTGATTGTGGATAGATTGACCAAATCCGCTCATTTCTTACCGTATAAGGTCGATATGCCCTTGAAGAAAATGACGACACTATACTAGGATAATATAGTGAAGTTACATGGAGTACCTATCTCGATAGTTTTGGATCGTGATCCGAGATTCGTTAGTCGATTTTGGAAAAGTTTACAAGCAGCTTTCGGAACCAAGTTGGATTTTAGTACGGCCTTTCATCATCAGACAGATGGACAATCTGAGAGATCCATCCAAACACTTGAAGATATGCTGAGAGCTTGTGTTTTGGAAGTAGGCGGATCATGGGATGATTACCTACCGGTAGCGGAGTTTGCCTATAACAACAGTTATCATGCAAGTATAGGCATGCCACCGTTTGAGGCGTTGTATGGAAGAAGATGTAGAACGCCGCTGTTTTACGATAAAGTCGGGGAAAGACAAATCACCAGGCCGGAATTGGTTGATCAAGCTAAAGAGAGAGTTCAGTTGGTTAAGAAGAATTTGAAGGCGGCTCAAGATAGACGGAAAAGCTAGTCAGATGTTAGAAGGAGACCTCTTGAGTTTGAAGTTGGTGAAAGAGTTTACCTACGAGCTTCACCAATGAAGGGAGTGAAACGTTTTGGACAAAAGGGAAAGCTAAGCCCTAGGTACATTGGACCTTTTGAGATTCTGGGGAGAGTTGGACCGTTGGCCTACAAGCTTAAGTTACCGGAATCCATGTCAAGAGTCCACAATGTGTTTCACGTCTCGATGTTGAAGAAGAGTTTGACCTAGACGGGTGTTGAGACTACTGTTGATCCGGAGATTCTACAAGACAATCTTTCGTATGATGAGACACCGACCAGAATTTTGGACAGGAAAGAGAAGATGATTAAGAGACGGTTGATTCCTTTGGTTCTGGTGCAATGGAGCAATCATTCACCGGATGAAGCTACTTGGGAAGTTGAGGATGATATGATCAGCGAGTTTCCAGATTTTATGGACTTACCAGGTATGTTCTAAGTTTCGAGAACGAAACTCCTTTAAGGGGGGAAGAATGTAATATTCCGATTTTCGGGAAATGGCAGACGTGTCATTTTGCGAAAAATGAAATATTGGATTCGGTTCCTTTTATTTGGAGTTTAATAATTTGGATATTTATATGTATATTTTCGAGATATATATATAAATATTTAAGGAAGAAAATCTGATTTAATAAGGGTGATTAAGGAAAATCAGTGAAATTAGGTAATTTTGGGATTTTCCCTATTTAAGGAAAAATCAACCTAATCAGCCCCATAATCTTTTTATCAGATTTTCCACCTCCAAAAATCACCTTCTACGTGTGAGAGAGAGCAAGGTTAGGGATGAGTGTTTTGTTCATCGATTGCTAAGTCAATTCTTGACGGTTTTCAGATCAGAGTCGAGCACCGGAATCATTGTGAAGAAGGCAACGTTTTGATTGCAGAAAGTTGGAGCTTTGATAAGGTATGATTAAACCCTAGCTTTGTTCTTCTTCGAGTTTGATGGATTCAAACTCATCAATTCATAGTTTTTGTCATATAGAAGCGTGTGATTGAATCTAATCTAAGTTTGGATTTATCACACATGTTTTCCGGCAGAAAAGGATCAGTTTTTGCTGCTGTTTTCTGTGGTTTGGAGTTGGAATTTCCTGCTTAAGAGGTAAGAGGCTCTTCCTACAATTCCAATTATTGTTAATGAGGTTTAGATCAAGATTTACGATGCGTAGATACAAGAAAGTTGTGCTTTTTCGTTGATCAAAGCATCATAGATGTTTAAATATGTTTTCTACGTGTTACTGTGCTGAAAACAAGGTTAATTAGGTTAGAAACGATTCAGAAATCGAGTTGTGAAGGTTTTAGCATTTTGGGAAAAACCCAGTCGGACGGGCGTCTGCACTAGGCAGACGGGCGTCTGAAACCCTAGTAACTCGGACGGCGTCTGCATTAGGCAGACGGGCGTTTGAGGTCAGATTTTTGATTTAGGATGTAGCGGTTTTTGGGGGACGGGCGTCCAAGGTTAGTGGACGGGCGTCTGATTACGGACGGGCGTCCATAGGGTTCCAAACGGGCGTCTGGCCTGTTTTACTTTGTTTTCACTATTCTAGCACCTTAGTTTGGTTTTTGACCTCATAATCATGTTTTCACTATTTTAAACCCTTAATCCTGATATGTTAAGATTAATTAAATATGAACAAGCCCCGATTGAGTTTCTGATTCGTTCAGTTAAAACACCGAATGTACTCTTAAAGGGAGTTGAAGTTCGGATCCGTCGGAAGGGCATGAAAGGGCTTGTGCTTTGATAAACTAGGGTTCATCAATGTCTGTGTAATTGATAGGATGTGATGTCTAGTCGTCTAAGTGAGGGAGTAGAGTTGATAAGGTGAGTATTATTCTGAAAACACTTAGGTGACTAGTTAATTCACATTAATAATTTCATAAGTGTAGTAAAAGCTAAAACGTCATCTATTCTTGGTTAGGCACTGATTCAAATCGACGATGTGATACGTTCATAAAAGGTGGACAACGCTACTGGCTCAAAAGGCTGAAGGGTAGTGGAGGAAATCCATCGAGCGTATATGCATACCGGGGAGATCCCAGGACTATCGGTGCTAATCACCGTAGTTGGCAAGTATATCTCGTGGTGGAATTTTCACCATGCATTGTGTCCTTGAGTAATGATGTAACAAAGATAAGCTAAGCTAGAAACGTATAGTCATGACGTGCCGATGGGCATGGAGTGAACTCTAAATTGAGTTGGTCTCACTAAGATAACATCTTTAATAATAACTTTAATTGAATTGTAGCTTCTACTTCTTACTTTGTACAAATGTACTTACCTCAAATGCATGTTTATTTATGTGTTTGGGGGAGAGAAGACGAACAGGTAAATGAGGAGTTCGATGAGGACTTTGATGACGACATTTGAGGACGCCGGAGTTGAAGGCCTTGTCTATTATTTATTTATTTACATTTATTTCATAGACTTGGATTATTATTGAATCTTGTAGTTCCCTTCTAGTTTTTAAGATTCGTACTTTTGGATTCGTTTGGTTTTTCCGATGTAATAAGTATTACATTTTATTCTACCTTTAGTATTTCTATTCTTGGTTATTTGAAAAAAATCACCCGAGTCTTTTTAGTTTCCGTTTGCTTTAATTTGATACGACATAGTAGAGGCTTACGTGTAATATTATTTATTTAATATTATGCGTGCCGAACGTTTCGAATTCCGGATAAGGACTCGGTGTCCGGGAACGGGGCGTTACAAACAATCTATTCCCCTTGTAGATTTTGTAATTATGTACCATATGTAATTATGCTCCATATGTAATGTATTTACCTGACACTTTTGAATGCGGCCACAACTTTTTGGGCACCAACAAAAAAAAACAAACTGAAATGAAAGTATATCTACTTATGCAAGGCATAACATCTATAATAAAGGGGACTATCACATTGATTTCCAAAGAAAGACAATCAGACAGTCAAAATAGATACTTGTTACACTAAACGACTTTATTTATGGGTATTGCACTAGTCATCACCATTGTAGCTTTCAGATTCTCTCATGTAATCATGGCCACCAAAGTCTACAACTTTTCTTCCATCGCTATGTCCAACTCGGATTATATATTCCAAGAACATATCCTCTTCTTCCTTCAATTCCAGCTTCCCTTGCAATAGTTGTCTTTCTTTTTCAAGTTCATCTTTTGTCTCTTCAAGGGTATTGAACATTCTTTTCGTGAGTTGTGACGGATGATTACACTATTTGTCTTGTGCACAATAATCGCCATAATATGGGGGACAGCGAGTGAGACCCACGCATATTCCTTAAGATTTCTTTCTTATATTCATTCATTGTTCTTTAAACTCCGGGACCACAGGCAACAACTCAGTATTTCACAGGAGCCATCTTTTCTTCTTCTTGCAAAGCACTAGTCTTCAAGTTTGAAAGAATATGACTATTTGCAATAAAAATTCCAATGACTCGGCCTCATCCAAATTGCATGGATGTTATCCAAGATCATTCCACTTCTTGATTTGGAGGTTCCCTATTTCTTTCTTTGCAAATCAATGTGATTGTCCTCTCTACTATAGAAGGAAGAACCACCTCATGTGATCGTCGAAGATCATCCATTACAATTGTGAGAAGAAAGAAAGAAAAAAACAAGAAATCATACAACAAATGATACTAAAGAGAAAAAACTGAAATCATAAAGCAACATATGCAACTTCAACAAAGTCTACAACTTTCTTCATTCTTGATTGAAAATGACTTGCACGGGAAAAATATAACTTTAAAGCCATCTTGAATAAAAGTTTCGTAGGTGATAACGTCATCATGACCGTATGTCACATCATTTTCAGCATATTCCGGCACCCCGGCAGACCTCACGCACATAACTATGATCATATACCGGAAAAATATATATCCATCACCTGCACTCCCCTTTGCTATCTGTCGAATCCTAGAGAGAATATACTCTCCGACGTTGAAGTATGATGTAACAGATGCGTACACAAGGGTGTACAAATCAAATGTCGGTGCGGTATAATTCACCATTCTATACATATTGGTGGCAAGAAACATAATCAGAAAAGGAAGGAATAGACCGTACCAGGACAAGGCTGAAGGGCGGGTACGCCTCACACTTTTCCACAGATGTGTCTCCCCAAAAAAAACAGCCATGTCACGCTGTAGTAATTTAGGAACATCCGAAAATAGAAAGAAATCCAAACCCTGACGATATTATGGAATGGCATACTCGTCGTTGATCTATGTATTATTCAAAATGACAGGAACGCCTTGCACTGTGACGCACCATTCATTGAGCTCTGTCGTAGCTACACAAGCGTAGAATTCACGCACAATAGACCGATTCACGTGATGAAAGTTTAATGGGCTTTGGGGGACACCATGCGAACCGTTATCTCGGAACAAGTTGCTGATCAAACTAGGAAGACTCTCCATGTTCAATCGCCTCTCTGGAACGACAGCTCTTGCCATCCAGTTAGTCATGTACTCACGCCTCTCCTCTTCGGTTGTGAAACGGCTTATGAGAGACTGCTCGTCCAACGACAAATCAATTTCGTCATTGGAAATGAACACATGAGCATGCGGGTTAGCCATTGAAAGGAACACTAAAAGAGATTATATGAATGAAATAAACGAGAAATGAGAGGGATGAATGGTTGTTAAAGGATTTGTCAATATATAGATTTTTTTCCAAAAGAAGCATTGATTGAGAAGGTCGGAGGGAATTATGACTCGTGCACATTTGCATGGGAGCGTCCAATATTTGGACGGAACCGTCCAATTTGGACGGTCATAACTCACCACCATTTGACGTGTGGGGCCCGTCTATAGTGACACTGTACCTATGTGTCCTGCCTACTTGCATAACTCACAGCCACTTGAAGTGTGGAACCCGCCGATAGTGACCACACATGACATCCTCAATATGACACTATACCTATGTTCCTGTTGAATTTTGGACAGAATCCGTCCAAAATTTGATTGATTGAAAGTACGGAATTCACTCACTTAATTATCTATTAATGTTATCTTGGTAGGAACATTGATTGATTGAAAGTACGGAATTCACTCACCGACCAAAAGGGATGGAATCCATCCAAATTTTAGACGGATTCCGTCCAAAATTCAATAGGAACATTGATTGATTGAAAGTACGGAATCCGTCTGAATTCACTCACCGACCGAAAAGTACAGAACCCATCTGAATTTTTCAAAATAAGCATTAATTTATATTGTTTTAAAAAAAAATCTTCTTCATGAAAGCAAACATAAATAATATCATAATACGGTTTGGTAAAATCAAAAGAGGTTGATAGCTTTTGCTTTTAACTCTCTCAACCAATCAACCAATTAATAAGAAATGCTATTCAATTGAAGATAATAAAACGACTTTTATTAAACGAAAAGAGTTGATAGTGACAGAAGAGAGATTCTGAGAGTGAAAATGGGAGTTCCATCATTCTACAGTGGTTAGCCAACAAGTATCCAACTAGGCTTACACACTTAAAAAGAAAGAGTAATGAAATAATAAGAAACAACAATAAAGGTAAACAAACATTCATCATTAAACAGAAACACATTTTTTTTTCTTTGTCCTGAAACACATAATTAAAAACAACAAAATATTACTACTGCCCTCAAAAGAATATTTAAAACAAATATTACTACTACTAAGCATTGATTGGAAAGGGTGTTCCTTCCAAATTGTGTCGTATTCCGTCACAATATTGACTCCACGCCCAGATTTTGGACAGAATCCGTCCGTTTTGGGATTGCACTTTCACACGCTTGATTGATTGACAAGACCTGACCCTGACTCAATTTTGCAGATATTGCTTTATGTTTTGACATTGAATACACTTTGATTTCACTTTTTTCAGAAATATCATCGCTATAGGTAGGACACATAGGTACAATGTCAAGTCTTGTCTTCAGACAGTACAACATGGCCAGTCAAAAGAAGCATTAATTGGATTCCGTCTAAATGGAAACCTTTCTGTCCTTATTTAGATGGTAATAGTGGTACAGTGGGGTCACGTGACGGATTTCATCCAATTCCGACAGAGTGGTACCCTGACTTAATTTTGTATATTCCGTCCAAAATTCAATAGGAACATTGATTGATTGAAAGTACGGAATCCGTCTGAATTCACTCACTGACCAAAAAAGATGGAATCCGTCCAAATTTTGGACGGATTCCATCCAAAATTCAACAGGAACATAGCTACAGTGTCATAATAGGGATGTCATGTATGGTCACAATCAGCGGGTCCCACACGTCAAGTGGTTATGAGTTATGCCTGTAGGCAGGACACATAGGTAGAGTGTCAGGACAAATAGGTACAGTGTCTCTATAGGCTGGTCTCAGACGTCAAATGGTGGTGAGTTATGACCGTCCAAATTGGAAGATTCCGGGGAAGGAGGCAGGGTGAATTGTTGAAAACTGTGTCATTGTTGACCGGGGTGTCTTCTATATAATTTCCCCATGTAATTTCATTCCACCCTCACCTCAAAATTACATTTACAATTCACTTTCAAAATTCCTTTTCCACCATGTCATTTAATTCCATTTCTCGCACCCCTTCCCCACCCGATTCCCGTTATGCCTTGTCTTCCCAACCAAACTCCCCCGAGCACATCTATCCTCCAGATCCCCCATCCTTTTTCGAATATGGTTCTGAGCTGGCCCATATCCGTTACCTCAACTACTTTGGTCATGCACATATTCAGTTAGAAAAAGGTTTAAACACGAGCAAACTAACCAACTTCTCCAAGGGTCGCGTCACGTGTGATGGATGGACCAATTTTGTTTATGCCCCTCAGTGTCATGTCAATTTGTCCATGGTACATGAGTTCTATTCAGTCCTTTCTGAGTCTCACTCCATGAGTGACACCCACTTCATTACCATGCGTGGTGGTACAGTGCCATTCCACGCCGGTATTATCAATTTTTTCATCTCCATTTCCCAAGACTCAACACCTCCACACATTCATGACGAAGAACAATGGAACTTGGACAACAACAGCAACAACTTCACTCACTACCTTTGTGAGGCCATTCACACCCTTGCCCAGAGAGACCACGGCTCTACTTTTGATTACACCGCAGCGGCTCTTAACCGCGACGCCCGTGCATGGAAACACTTCATCAATTCGCGTGTCCTACCTTCGCCGCACTTTTCAAACATCTCTGATGATGAGCTTCTTCTCTTCTACGCCTTTCGGGTTGTTGCCATCATTGATTGGGGTGTCCTTATCCATAAGGCTGCTATCCGGTTTGCTGGCTCTCAGCATAATCCGTGTCAGCCGCTTCCGTTTGCCTGGTTAATCTCTCAGCTTTGCACCCTTATGGCTGAACTACCCTCCCTACCTGGTGATGAGTTTTTCCCCAGTCATGAGACTCGCTCCGGTGCGCTTCCTTTTGATCCACCCGGTGGTTCCTCTACTCTTCCCTTATCAAGCTCCGATGATGAATGATGATGCCGTTGGTTTGCCTGTTAGCTGGTTGTGTCAGTTTCCCATTTTCAGTTTTTAATTCTGTTGCATTGTAATAATCATGCACTTTGAACCTTTCCTCCTATCATTTGCTCCGTTTCTCATCCTATATCATTAGTAACTTGCCTGCCTATTGTGTAATCTATTCTGTATGTTAGTTTAAATTTCTTGTATTATAATTTTCTTTACCCCACACTCTTGTATTATGTGAGTATTATAACTCTTGAATGTAGCATTGCATTCAATTTATTTTACATCATAAATCATTTTCAATTCCCTTCAAATAGCCATTAACAAGTTTAAACTTGTGTCACACTATACTCAATCCAACTTGAAATGCAGATAGAAGTTCACAAAGCCATTCACACCCTTGTATGGATTGAGGGTCAGATTAAGAAAAGATAATTAGATTTTTAATTAAGGGTTAATTACATTTTAGTGCTAAGTAAATCACCCCAATCAATAAGGGGGAAGGGCATTAATGGCTTTTCACCCAACTTGTATAATCCAAGCTTATTGATAGCATGAATTATGTGATAAGCTTATTGTTCCAAGTTTGATACGATCCTTCACATCACCCTTACCCTTATATCTATCCCCCACCAAACAACCAAACACTCTAATCCTCCACTCGGGAATAGACACTTGGACAGCTGCTTGTTTTGGCTAGCATGTTGTCCAGTCGATGTCATGGAGTCAGGGGTACGTCATTTCATAGGGATTCGCAGATATTGCTTTATGTTTGGACATTGACTACACTTTGATTTCACTTTTTTCAAAAATAACATCAATAACTATATATATACTATAAATTTTACACTGCCTTAGTCACTTGACATCCTCATTATGACACTGTACCTATGTTCTGTTGAATATTGGACGGAATCTGGCTAAAATTTGGACGGAATCGTCCAATTTGGATGGTCATAACTCACCACCATTTGACGTGTGGGACCCGCCTATAGTGACATTGTATTTATGTGACCTGACACTGTACATATGTGTCCTGACTACAGGCATAACTCACAACCACTTGAAGTGTGGGACCCGCCGATAGTGACCACACATGACATCCTCATTATTACACTGTACCTATTTTCCTATTGAATTTTGGATGGCATCCATCCAAAATTAGGACGAATTCCATCCTTTTTTTGTCAGTAAGTGAATTTGGACGGATTCCATACTTTCAATCAATCAATGTTCCTGTTGAATTTTGCAGATATTGCTTTATGTATTGACATTGACTACACCTTCATTTCACTTTTTTCAAAAATATCGTCAACACCATGACAATTCAACAGGAACATTGATTGATTGAAAGTACAGAAACCGTCCAAATTCACTCACTAACCAAAAAGGATGGAATTCGTCCAAATTTTGGACAGAATTCGTCCAAATTTTGGACGGAATCCATCTAAACTTCAACAGGAACTTTGATTGATTGACAAGACCTGACCATGACTTCTTACGTCGATAACTCTATATATAATATGAATTTTGCATTGCCTATGTATAACCCTCACTTTTACTCCACCTTAGTCACAATGTCTGACTCGGATTCCCCTACTACGAACATTCAGATTTTTAATCCCAAAAATAAAATTCTCCCAGAATGGCATCCTCATTGGCCTATGACAAAGCACGGTATACCTCACTTTTACGACGAGGATACACTGCTAAATCATTTCACAATAGTCCATGAGCATTACAATTGGATTTGGCACTTTCAAGATAGATCTATTGTCGGAGAGAGGATAATTGAATTGGAGAGTCTACCTACCAAGATGAAGAGTCTTTTATGCAGAATTTTGTCGGAGCACCTCGCAAGTAGTCCCGCACTGACCTTGACTATGAATCGATCAATTTTTCATGAATTTTACACACTTGTCAGGTCAAAAATTAATACATCACACGATATCATACCAGCATCTAGTGTGTACAAATTACGTGGAGTAGATGTCTGCTTTACTTGGAGTCGAAGCTTACAATCACTCATACTACAACTCTTACAACAATGAGGCATTCCAACGTCTGATTGAGAGGTGTCAATATCCTAATGAATGGCTGCGTGTTATGTTCAAATGGATGCTAGTAGCGTCTATGGTACCGTACACACTGTTCAACCGAGCGATGAGCTGAAAACTTTTTTCTATGCAGTTTTGAATCATGAAGTTGATTTTGGACGTTACATCGTTGACAAGACTGGTAAAATATCGCTTAGCATAATTTGTGATGGTTATCTCTATTATCCATTTCTTATCACGGATCTCGCAAGAGATTTTCACGTACCAGAGTATGACAATGATGACATTGATCAAGAAACCTGCCCTATCATCTTTAGTGACCACCATTGGTTTGTTTAGGAGCCAAAATTTCAACTTGGGTTCGGCTAATGGACTATGTCGAGTCCGTCGTTTCTTAAATTGTGTGTTCGTTTTTACCAAACCGTATTATGATAATATCTATGTTTCCTTTCATGAAGAAGATGTTTTATTAAAACAATATAAATTAATGCTTTGTCGCTAGTCTGTAGTTGGTTCAACAAAACTTGGATATGTACATCCTTGCATACGCAGTTTTATATCATCGAGTTAACGTGAGAATATACATTGTGGATAGGGTTAACAGGATAGCGAGGGGGAGACATGGTGATGGTTATATCTTTTTCCTATTTCTTATCACGGCCATGGCCAGAAGCTTTGGGATACCGGAAATTGACACGGATGAGATTGTTTGGCAAACCCCCGCTATCGTATTTAATGATCACCCTTGGTTTATTTAATCATCATCTTATTGTTATCTCAATGTATCACTACTTGCAGTTTTTATCTCAATGTTTGTAAGCCCCGTGTGAAAGCTAAAGTACCATCAATCTTTCTTTTTATAAAATAATTGTTTGTTTTTACTTCTTACTTCAAACAAAATATATTTGTCAGTTGATCGATAATTACGTATATTTTATAAACGAAATAACCGAATTCTTCAAATTTTGGAAGGTCATAACTCACCACCACTTAAACAACAGGGATATAAATTTATAATATAAAAAGCAATCAAAATTTATAGTATAAATATTACAACACCATAAGTTGAGATAAAACCAAAAAAAATGTGAAATGTTGGACGTACACGACTTCCGAACATCTAATATACAAATTACACCGCTATATGTTGACAAAATATATCTACAACCACCAAGTGCTTATACATTCACAAAAAATACCTACATACCTGTGCACTGATTAAACACCTGCACAAAGAGTTTACGTCTTATTGACGGCATATGCTCAGCTTTTATCAGAGCAAAACTTTCTTTATGCAGCAAATGCTGAATGAACTTGACCATGTATACCCCATAATCGCCCCTGTATAGAATGTAAAATTTTTTTAATCAAAGGATAAGAAGATAATGTAAACTATATAATATGATAAATAGTTTGAAGTTTATAACACTTACGGGATTGGCATTTGTGGTACATGCTCAGCCGTAACTACTTTGACCGCAATAGTAGGCTTTTCTGGATCAAGCATTTGTGGGAGTTCACGTAGACGAGCATCCATCTCAAACACTCTCCTCAATGAAACACCGAATGCTCTGATACGATCCTTCACATCTTCCTTACCCTTATATTTATCCCCCACAAGACAATCAAACACTCTAAGCCTCCACTTAGGAATAGACACTTGGGAAGCTACCTAGTGACCATGACTAATGGCCCATGGAATGTGCACGACGGTGTTTTCATCCCATTTCTTTACGCACACAATCACATGATCTAGAATCTCCGTTGTGTCAGGCGTCTTTCCCTGATCTATATGACCCTGGCCACAAAATGAGGAGAAATCAGAGTAGGTAATGGTCATATGCAGTATAAAGAATTCTAGATGTTCTTCCATTTGGCGTTATATAAGGTCCAGACAAGCCTCGATATGTTTTACGCATGCAAAAAGAAGTTAGAGATAATGAAATTAAAAATATGAAAATTTCATAAATATGAACATGAAGTCACAAGAATA
This sequence comes from Gentiana macrophylla, assembly GCA_026214975.1. NCBI lineage: Eukaryota > Viridiplantae > Streptophyta > Magnoliopsida > Gentianales > Gentianaceae > Gentiana > Gentiana macrophylla. Next base: position 58,944,548 of record CM047805.1, read on the forward strand.
TACATATCGGTCTAACTCACTATACTGCTCATGGAGACATTTGAACCACGCCTTGTCCGCCCGATCTTCAATATGTGTTCCAGCAGCGTAGCCCATGGGAATCCTAATTGGGGGTGGATTTTCTTGTTCGTACCAAGAGAGAAAATTGTTTTCCAACTCTACCGGAAATTGTTTTCAATGGTATCCATCTATTAGCACCTGGCAGACTGACTACGTGCGACCCATCAGTTAAATATCATGGTTGGTTAGTAGTCTGAAGGGTTGTCAATCTTTTGTCAATTGCATAATCCGCCTTTCGTTTACCCAATTGAATATCAGTTGCACCAGCAACCAAACAATATTCAATACATTATCGAGTTAGATAGTTTTTCACAATGTAATTTCTAGTTTCAAAATTAAAAATCAAATAACTTACTATAATCGATCCCAGGCTCCACAACCGATGGCTGGCTGTTGGCAATACCTGCCCCTGTCGTAGCCTCGGGAGTATCTATACCAAATATAATTGAGATCATCAATTAACGATAACAAACAATAAAATACCTATGCTAATAAAACAAAATTCAATATCCATTAACTTACTATAAACAAGATGGAATTTGAGTTAGATAGTTTTTCACAATGTAATTTCTAGTTTCAAAATTAAAAATCAAATACTTACTATATTCAATCTTAGGCTCCACAACCGATGCCTGGTGGTGGCGATAGCGCCTTATCGTAGCCTCGGGAGTATCTATACCAAATATAATCGAGATCATCAATTAACGATAACAAACAATAAAATACATAGGTTAATAATACAAAGTACCTATATAATCGTCGGGGTTGAAGGTTTGCGGAGGTAGACTATCATCGGAGGTAGCTTCTCCATCCAAACAAACAGGTACGGGTGTGGTGAATCCAACAACCTCAGCGGTCGGCATGGGAGGTGTTTGTTGATCAGGCCTCTCCACGTTCAGTGTCGAAGTAGACTGTGGCTGGTTGCCCACACCATGTTACCACCGAAAGTCCCCGACCCATCACTGCTTGGACCCTATAATTCAAACGACCGAAATAGTATTTCGTTATGACAGATTACCAGTCCATTGACAATATAAATTTGTATGTGCAAGATAATTCATACCTATCTACTCGTCTAGATTTCTAACCAATCGACAAATTTTGCATGTTCAGCTCTAAAATTTCCCAATTCAGCCTTCAGATTTTGATGTTCAGCTCTCATGCGTCCCACCTCAGCATTAACTTTAGCTAACCCACGCTTCATATCTCCTAACTGAGCCTTCGCATCTGTTAACTCGGACTTGGTTTTTTCCAACTCAGTCTCCGCAACACTCAACTCCGATTTAGTTTTTTCCAGCTCTTGTTGAATGATTTTAGTAATTACTGGCCTCGGTGTTTCAAACTGCACATTTAGGGTTATAGTGCCATCGCCTTGCAGGTTTGCGGAGGTAGACGCCAAATCTATATGCCTCAACTGTCTACGTCGAGCGTCCTCTACATCAATTTCGGGACGCTCACATTCTATGGCATGACCAGAGGCACGGGACGGTGTGTTTCTGACGGGAGGGACCGGTAATTGACGAGGTACTACCGTAACATCCGCCGTCGGCAATCCTAAGGAAATTACATACTCCCTATCTTCGGGGGTTCTCAGAACATCATCGGGCATTCCTACCTGAATACATAAAAAAAACACAGTTTTAGGTACAATATATTTAAAATGTGGATTGATAAAAATGAAAATATGATTCTTACACATACAGCAAACTCTCTGGAGGCCAGTGTATAAGAATACACCCCGCCGTTCGAACACCGCCATCTCAGCATGCTTGGACAATCGTTCTCATGTCCCTCTCTCAAAAATGCGTACCTCCCCTTCTCAACGATGGCTGGAATGGCATGAAAATCCCACACCTGTAAGGCATATAGACAACCGGATATCGTTGGCTGAAGTGCCTTCGCATCACTTTTCGGCCCAAGTAACTGTATGTGTTGTATTTGTTTACGCCAATTCCACATGAAGTTAGTAAATAGATACTCCCCTCATGGATAAGTACTGACCCGTTCTAGGTCCTCGACGATATAAAATATATGAGTCGGTATTATAGTTCCAGGGTCTTGTCCGATTAATAGGCCATAAATAAAATACTCTAAAGCCTATACGGTTTCGTTGTCACATTGCCTTGTCTTCATCGCCGGTAGGATTTTTGTCAACGTGACAGCCCCGGTGCACCTTCTTAGTTGACAAGGCTCCTCAAAACACATTGAGACTGGATGCAGTTGAATGTTTGCATCTCCAAATCTATACCCCAATGTCATTGCAAACTCTCTTTTGCTGAACTTTACTCTATTCTCGCCAATCTTAAAAAGATGTTCATCGGCGCGGTCAGGATAAACCATTTGGAAATACAAGATTGCTATTAGCCGCCCTTTGTACGCCCAGTTATCATGATACCGTCTAATAAACTGACCAAACACTGATGCTTCCAATCTAGTTAACAAGGTACCATTGCCGTCAGGATACATGATCGCGTGTAAGTCACAAACATCGATATTACTAGCAAGAATACTAGGTAGATCGCAGTATAGTAAATACAAGTCAAGGTCGATCCCACAGAGACAATGCAACTAATACATATAAACGATTCTTACCTAATTAAGAAGCAACATAGAGGCGGTCATTGACAAACAATAACATAAAAGAAAACAAACATGGTATTATGTCCCTCTCATCACCGATCTACTAACTTGGATTAGTTAATCGTTATGTTTACTTCCCCACATAATATCCTTAGATTAATCACGAGCTTTTAATGATTATTATCATATTTATTAGCTACGGGTGCAATTCCTACTCCTATCTACTCTGACAATGGCAGTAGAAAATCTATACGCAAGCTACCCTCCTTAATTGGTCCGTAATAGAGCATACGCATAAAGAACTAGAACTGCAGATATTGAGCGTTACCTCATACCGCTAACCCTGTCTAGACAGCTGCCGACAATGACCAGCACGTTCCTAGGGTCCATCAAGGCAATGTGCTAATTAACACTTCACTTGCGGTCCTTCATGTTAATTTATGAATTACGAATATTAGATTGGCCAGACTTATTACTCATTTTAATTATTCCTGCCGATCAACGTAGCTGTAGTGAATCCCAGTTTAGGTTTTCTAAAATATGCCTCGGTAAACCGGTATAGACCGCCGGTTTACCAGGGGTGGATTTTCCTAATTTCTGGATCTACATTCCTCAGTACGATTAAAATAAGTAAATTATAGGGTTGTTAAACACGCAAATTAAATAAAACACATAAATACGAACAGATCTACCATATTGATGACAAAAAGGAACGTTCAAAGCTCCATACCTTCAACAATGGAGATCCAGCTCGATCTACTCAAGCTAAAGATGATGGAAGAAGGGAGGAAACCAAAAAAACAACTCTCCAAAGCTCAAGAAAACTTTATTGCATAATAATATATATTGTATTTGATAAGATATAAAATTCTTATTAAAACTTATACAATAATCTGTAAACGCGGCCTTATATAGATACAATGACCGACTTAAGACTCTCTAAAACCCTAACCGACTTAGACAATACGGCAGAATAAATTTCGTGTTGAATAAGTCACCGGTTTACCGGGGCTAACCCTCGGGTTGCCGGGCCTTCTATTCTTCTTTATCTTCAGCAGGCTTCTTCTTGGACTTCAATCACTCAGCCCAATGCACTTCTTTTGGTCTAGATTCAGTCTCCAATGCTCCATTTTCGGTACATCCTATAAAACACGCAAAATGAGACAAAACAGTACCAAAACATCGGGAAAATAGCATAGATGCAGAATTACGATCCTGGAAACACTCATATAGAATTTAACATATATTCCAAGAAATAACGAGCCTATCTATCCTCTCTTGAGCAGAATTCAGGGTGAATATAAGTATAATTATTGGTACCATTTAGAGCGTTATCAACTACCCCCCACTTAGCTTTTGGTCGTCCTGAGAAATGAGGCGAAAAGAAAACAACACTCTGATCAATGTACAAGTTAATTAAAAACCACTATGCCCCCACTAAGCCAAGATCAAGATCATGCCACTCGTATCCATCAGTAACACATTAAACACTATTCAAGTTATGAGCCAATGTGTGTGTGCAATAACTTTCACAACCGCTTAGAAATGCAGACAATCTCACATTACGTCAACCCGTAGTCGAACTAACCAGTCTCGAACATGTATTTGTTAATTAATTGAACTGGCAAGGCGGATCGAGAATCGAGCATATATTACTCTTAGGCTCACGTTTATTGGTCTATGCAAAAGTCGTGTGTCTTACGCTCCATCGACTAAGATATTGCCAAAGAGATTATAAATGTATATATTTCAATGCACTTCTCTTTCTTGGCGGGTAAACTCTCATTGAATTAACTATGCTCACGGACCCACTCATGATAACCTACCGAATCCAAAATTCCATTGCCTTTCTACGCGTAAGTGAAACATGATTCGTGATAAAGCCAGGGTCAACTCTAGTTAAAGCAATATACTATCGACTACATACCAAGAGAAGTGAGTTATACGTGCTTAAAATGGTGGTTCATAACAGAATATGTGCTTAAATGCCACTACTTCAGAAGTAGACACTTTCTCTTACTCGTACAAAGTAAAACAAAGATGAAGTCAATTAACTCGAAAAGATCAAAGATATCATAATTTTTCGAAATTCTGTAAAAAGGAATCAAAGTCTAAGTGGTGAATCATGCATCAAAGAGAAACAAGACAATCACGCAATTCATGGAATATAATGCTAAAAATCTAAGTCACGTTCCTCTACCCCCACTTAATCAAAACATTGTCCCCAATGTGTAAGATGAGAAATAAAAATGAAAAGGAACTTAGCTTCGGTTACGGGCGGAACCAAAGAAGAATCGGATCGTCGTATAAATCATCGTGCTCATGTAAGTAGTCCATGAAGAATCTGTGCTAAGTAACTCAAGAAAACCAAGAAGAATATTGGTGACAAGAAACTGTATAATAAAGGTGTGGCAGTAAAAGAGAAAATAATATAACTCCAAAACAAATTAAACCGACAAAATTATTATAGAAATTTTATTCTGCTACAACAACTAAGTAGGAAAAGATAAAATAAAAACAAAAAAATTGAAAAAAAAAACAACATAAAGAAATAAAAGCTAGTCCTCATCAAAATCACCCTCCCAGTCGTCTCTAGGCTCAAAACCAGGAGGTGGTGCAGAACTTGAGGCGGCGGCGGCTGAAGAGGATGCTCTACGATGTGGGGCAGTCCTAGGTGGCGGGGTAGCAGGCGGAACTCCGAAAAAGTCAATAATCCGATCCATCTTTAAGTGGTGACAGAGACCATGTGCTTCGTCGGAAGAAGGCGAACACAAACAAATCGGTCGACCATCTTCCAGTCCCAAGATAGCTCATTTTCTAGGAAGATGGTGGGGGCTCCAGCAGGATTGCGCTTCCATTGCACCCCTAAGAACTCAGCAACCATATCAATCCTCTCGAGATCAACAATGTTGCTCGAGGATGTGTACTCATCCAGCCCACCGGTGGATTTCTAATCCCAAAATGAGCGTTGATCCGCTTGATGAGAAGTCAACCTTGACACCGCGAACCATAGCAGAGTGGCTCCAGGGTTATGCGAAACGTATGCATAGAATTCCCTTACCACCGTGGCGTTGAACCTTGTCGGTGCCTCAGCCATATCCAATAAATCTTGTGCTTGTAGGTCCTCCAGCAAAATCGACCCGCAGTCGTCCAAATCTACCCCTCATTCTCGAACCACTGGCCTTGCGTTCCATTGGCCTCGGAACAACTCGTAAATAGCTAAATAATGGAACTGTGCAACCCTATCTATCAGTGGATTGGCATCTCCATACACTGTCTGATATCCACTAGGACGAACAGCTGACCGTTGACGCTTAGGACCCATCTTGAATGATTACAGAACCTGAAATAGAAGCTGTTTCTGGAAAACAACCCTCGGTAAACCGGAGGTAAGGTACGGTTTACCGGCCTAAATTTTTATGGATTTCTTCTGGGACTATGCCTCTGATGATAGAAGAAGAAAAATTGCAGCACTACACTGTTGCAGCAGTAATACAGGACAGAAACATGGATGAAGGATGCCGTGTTTAGGGTTTGGAAAATGGAAGGAATTGGTTGGTTATGGTGGTGATTTGGTGGCGATGGTGGTGATAGTGATGGTGATGGTGGCCGAAATATATGAAGAAGGAATATGTGGAAGAAGTTTGGTGAATGAGAGAGATGAAAATGATAAGAATGATGATAATGGTGATGAAGGGGTTGAAATGGAAGAATGAAGTGAATGTGGATGGTCTTAGTGGGATTGTGGGTAGAGAAGTTATTGGGGTGAGGGATTTGAGAAGGTGATTGATGGGATTGAGGTGGAGTTATGATGGAGTGTGGGAAAGGATGAAAATTTAGAAAAAAAAGGGAAAATGGTTCGTTTTCTGCTGACTGACCGTATCTAGTGCAACGTGTGTCCTCCACCTGTCTCTAAAAATTTAGCTTTGTGAACTGACATTCAGAAATCTGAAAAACCAACCTCGGTAACCCAGAGGTTACCCTCGAGATACCGGGGTATCTTTTCCCTAGATTTTTTATCTGCCTTTGCTGCACTTCTCACTCAACCTGTCTGCACAATTCTGACCTCAAATTGACAACCTTTTTATTCTTCAATTGCTATTTCGACTCAAAACCTAACCTACTTCACTAGAATCCATAGCAGGTAAAAAAACATTTCCACAACCATTCGGTTTCACGCCTAAGTTTGTGGTAGGATGAAAAAAGCTCGTCCCTTCATCTGGCTACTTTTATTCAATCCTAAACTACCTAAGGTTTGAAGAGAAAGTTATGAGATTATAGTCGCCAGCTCGACTTTCTTTAGATCTTCGATCAATCAAGGGTAGGATCTTTAACTTGCCAAACTTTCGCTCCAGAGGTTTGCGCTTTTAAAGAACCTTTTTGAGCTCTCTTTGTTGGTCCCAGAGAAGGGTAAAACTATAGTCAGAGGGGGTGAATAACTATAGTGGAGTTTCAAAAACTTTTCTTATATTTAAAAGTTTTTAGGCAGCGGATAAGTCCCTTCATTGTAAGTTGTTTCAAACTAGTTTAGGCAATCACAGATATAGTATATAGTATAAGTAATTAAATTAATGTAGTAAAGTAAATTGCTGAAAGTAAATTGACACAAGGCTTATAGTGGTTCAGGGTGGTGTAATCCCTTAATCCACTCTTCTCCTATGATGATTGGAGGAATTCAATATTGTTTCCACAGATACAATAGTATGATTGTCATTCACTTCACAATCTTCACAATCTACAAGACTATCACTCCTTGACTGCAACAGCTTCAGTGACTCAGTCTTTTTCATTGCTCCTTGGGATCAAATCATTCAGCAGCTATCACAAACACAACTCCTTCTTAGATGGCTCTGATTCAGTTGTTTGGTTGATGTGAATTGAATTCACAAACTTGTTGATCAATCTCAATGCTTTGATGTTTGAATTGTAGCTCTTAGTTTTGAGTTGATCACTAGATATTTCTTTTTAGCACAGATGGAAGGCTTTTCACTTTGACAGAGTTTTTGCTCAGATTTTCGTTCTTTCTTCTTGTCTTGTTTTTCTATCAATGCCTTCTATTTATAGCCTTGATTATCCTTGATTTGAATTTCCATCCATTGGCTATATTAATGAGGAGAATAATCCTTGATTTTATTCTTGATTCCCCCTTAATTATATTCTCCTTGATTTCAGTGATAGGATTTTTCTTCAAACGTTTATCAAAAAATCCATCCTTGATTGATCCTTTATTGAATGTGCATTTAATGCTTGATCTTATGTATCTTCTTCATATTTCAATAATCTGACTGAGTAAGGTTTACTCAGCCGTTCTTTGATCAGTCAAATCCATCTAACTTTTCCGCTTAGATCTTCCTATACTGCTTTGTCTTCACTCAGCCAAAAGTCAGTTTACTTTGCCGAATCACTATTTCCATCATTCCATTCAGTTGAGGAGAATCCTTGTACTTCAATGATCCTTGATTTGTGTGAGATTAGTGTACACCATATTTAGAAACTAAGTTTCGTCACTTAAAACATAACTTACACTTATCCAAGGTCATCACAGACTTCCCTGGTTATAAGTCAGACCATAATGTCTTCATTGCTTCTCTGCTGGTACTTGGTTGGCTTCACTCTGCCGAAAATCTGTTTTTACTTTGCCATCCTACCAACTAGTACAATACTTGTCTGACTCAACTTATACAACATGTCAGACTCTAAGTAAAGACTTATACAGAGAATTCTAACTTATTTCAGGCTTGCTATAACAGCTAGTATGGCCATCGTCAAAACATAATAAAATGTTCCTAACACTCTTCCTAGCACGACTTTCTCTCTTAGCTTGTGTGCTAGGTATGACTATGCGTCGAGATTTAGACTTTAAACTCAAGGACTCCGCGTTTTCCATTTTAAGCTCAACTCATTCACTACGCAACACAGAAGGATTAGCTTCCGTCAGCATCTTGTCATGGTCATTTTCTTCTCTTTCTCTCAACAATAATCTCATAAACTCTTGCTCAACCACTACAAGAATTAGCAGCGTACATAGCATGTCGCGGATTGCCATACGTTTTTAGCAGCATTGAACTTTTCAGCACGCACTGTGCGCTGCCAATAGCCGTTTTTCACGCTGCCAAAAATCAATTTTGTTGTAGTGAACGATTTCTATGACAACCTCTCTATGTTTATGCCTTTCGATTTCCAAGATCTCCACATTCCCTACAGCATCCGTCATCTTACAACTCTCCGGTCAGTTTTCTAGGGGTTCTAGGATCTTAAAAGATACACCATCATTATTCGTCCTTAGAGTAATCTCCCCTTTATCAAAATCCATAACCGCCCTGATCGTTGCAAAGAAAGGTCTTCCTAAAATAATTGGGGCACTAGGGTCCTCGGGTACAACTATGACCGTGAAGTCAATAGGATATGTGAACCATCCTGCCTTAATTGTACATTTCTTAAGCAAACCAGCAAGCATGTCTCGGTTTCTCTCTACGAAGGTCATTGTCCTGGTTTGATTCATTATGACCAGAAGTTTGATCTTTTGACAGAGGGAAAAGGGTAGAATATTGCAACTCGAGCCATAGTCGCAGAGACCTAATCCTACGGATATTCCATTAACAGAAATCGGGAGTCTGAACGTGCCAGGGTCTCCTAACTTTACCATGGTGTCTGAGTCTGGGTAATCCTCAGGCTCAGAAAACATCGTGTCAGGATCATCAGAATCATAATCTGAAGATGATATATCAATTATTTCACAAGGAAACTCACCCGGACGATACGTGCTATACTCCTTCAAGTCATCTTTAGGCTCTTGCTTGATCGTTCTCTCCTCTTTTTCAAACCATTGCTTTATCACTTCATAATGCTCTCGTGCTTCAGATGCAGGATACATGGAAATCGGTGTGATGTTCAAGATTGTTCTATGCATATTGTTTGACTTGTGTGTGCTTAGTCAACTCTGAATCAATCGACTTTCTGAAGTGTTCTGACCAACCTGCAAAAAGGCAAAATAAAACAAAGAAAAGGTTAGCAACTTCCGCTTCAGCTGGGTGTGATACCAACTGTTGCGGACCTACTAACAAAAATTCACAGGGAATAACACAGAATAACTGGAACTGTCCAAAAATTGATTTTTCAGGACTCGGTAACTCAGAGGTTACCTTTGGGAAACCGGCCCTGAATTTTCTCTTTCTGGTAGTTTAACAAGTGCAGGTTTGATACATAACGACTCAAGACTCAAAATAAAATACAAACGACTTCTTAGTTAGAATTAAAACGTTTATATTTTAAAATTGGCCATTGTCCCCGGCAACGGCGCCAAAAATCTTGATCGTGTGTAAGTCACAAACATCGATATTACGAGAAAGAATACTAGGTACATCGCGATTATAGTAAATGCGAGTCAAGGTCGATCCTACAGAGACAATGCAACTCATATGCGTTTAAGCGATTCTAACCTAATTAAGAAGCAACATAGAGGTGGTCATTGACCAACAATAACATAAAAGAAAACAAACATGGTATTCTCTCCCTCTCCTCACCGATCTACTAATTTGGATTAGTTAATCGTTATGTTTACTTCCCCACATAATTTCCTTAGATTACTCGCGAGCTTTTAATGAATATTATCATATTTATTAGCTATGGGTGCAATTCCTACTCCAATTTACTCCGACAATAGCAGTAGACAATCTATACGCAAGCTACCCTAGCCCATACGAATAAAGAACTAGAACTGCCGATATTGAGCGTTACCTCATACCGCTAACCCGCCTAGACAGCTGTCGACATTGACCAGCATGTTCCTAGGGTCCATCAAGACAATGTCCTAATTAACACTTCACTTGTGGTCCTTCATGTTAATTTACGAATTACGAATATTAGATTGGCCAGACCTATTACTCGTTTTAATTATTCCTGCTGATCAACATAACTGTAGTGAATCCCAGTTTAGGTTTTCTAAAATATGCCTCGGTAAACCGGCTTTTCCTAATTTCTAGATCTACATTGCTCAGTACGATTAAAATAAGTAAATTATGGGGTTGTTAAACATGCTGATTAACTAAAACACATAAATACTAACAGATCTACCATATTGAAGACAAAAAGGAACGTTCAAAGCTTCATACCTTCAACAATGGAGATCTAGCTCGATCTACTCAAGCTAGAGATGATGGAAGAAGGGAGGAAACCAAAAACAACTCTCCAAAGCTCAAGAAAACTTTCTAGCATAATAATATATATTGTATTTGATAAGATATGAAATTCTTATTAAAACTTATACAATAATCTATAAACGCGGCCTTATATAGATACCATGACCGACTTAAGACTCTCTAAAACCCTAACCGACTTAGACAATGCGGCAGAATAAAGTTCGTGTTGAATAAGTCACCGGTTTACCAGGCCTAACCCTCGGGTTACCGGGCCTTCTATTCTTCTTTTTCTTCAGCAGGCTTCTTCTTAGTCTTCAATCACTCAGCCCAATGCACTTCTTTTGGTCCAGATCCAGTCTCCAATGCTCCAGTTTCTGTACTTCCTATAAAACACGCAAAACGAGACAAAACAGTACCAAAACATCGGGAAAATAGCATAGATGCAAAATTACGATCCTGGAAACACTCATATAGCATTTAACATATATTCCAAGCAGTGATGAAAGATAAATTAACACTCATTATTATAACATTTCACCCCATTTCTGATACCGTTTTGAGCATTTATGTATCAAATCAAGTCATAATTACTAAGTTTTATCCAAATGTATAAGTAGTAATTATTATATAAAATATCATATTTTTATAGGTTTTGTACCGGTTTAGTAACCGGAGTGTAAAGTGTCGGATTCGTTTGGTGTTTTGGTAATTTATTGCGAGGATTATAGGTTTACCAAGATCCCAAGTGACGACACTTTTTGAGCCTAAAAGATGTATTTTGATGGATGGAAGAAGGTGCCATAAGCTTACGAGTTCGAGACGGATCAATTGTCACGAATGCTTCTACCGTAATTTATCTACAACGGATATTTGACCCAACTTAAAGGCATTTTCTAGGAAGAGTTCTTCATAAAAGTTGCAGATATTCAAATGAGCTTTCCAACGCATTTTGAATCACGTCGATTGGAGTCTACAACTCAAGTTATGGCTATTTTATCGATAAGCGCCCCATGATAGAAACGCCGGGAAAAGTGGAGATATTTTCCCAACTTGATTTTAATCATCTAATGGTGCATGTGGTGCATGTGAGGGCTCATCATTACATCCCACATGCTTCTAACAAATTTGCAAGGATATCCATCGCCTATATCTCTTATATATATATATATATATATATATATATATATATATATATATATATATATATATATATATCCCCTATAAATACCTCCCCAAATCCATCAAAAACCTGGCCCCTCTCTTCTCATCTCCTCCCCATTCTTCCATTTCCCCTCTTCTTCCATCTCCTTTCTTCTCTTTTCGTGTTTTCATCATTTTGGGCCCTTATATATACATATGTCTATGTATGTATATATATGTTTTTATATATATAAATAAAGTAGTTATAATACCGTTGTAATGGCGGAATAATTATCGAAGATTGTTAAAATCGAAGCTTTGTTATACTACATCCGGTGGAAACGACCCGATTCAACAGTTGTAATCGGTAATATATTCTAATATTATTATATTTACTATTTCTATTTCTATTTATATATTATATATGTTAATTATGTTAAGCTAAAAATATATCTAGCCAAGATATGAATCAAATTAGTTAATCTTTTGGTAAAATGAATGATCGACTCTGGTAATAATGATTAAAACCAATTATAATGAATCTCTTTCTATTTGCACTTAATGAAAGTAAAAATTGAATTAGCCACTCGATTTTTACTAGAAACGTAATCTAATGAATTGACAACTCGCAATTAGAATACGAGATCATAATAGAAAGACCGGAGGGTAAAATTGGCCGAGTGAAAATGTGACAACGGAATCCGATTTCCTACCCGAGGGCAGATTTGTCTTGGGAGAGATAAATCTTATTAAAATTGTGCTCACGATATTATTACGTTAAATCACTGTTTAATTGATATCTTAAAAGCGGCGTATGACAAAACGGAAGTGACCCATACTTAAGATGACATTGGACAGAGGACTAGACATATGACAATTTCATACGCTCGTGTAAGGAGGAGTTTTCTAGCTTAGGAGTACACCGGTTCATATATAATTGACCTCCTTGCATCAAGGAAAAGATCTGTCTCATTCAATTTCACTACAAAAAGATATTGATTCAATAAAGTATTCTTGGCTAGATCCAAAAATATATATATTATCTATTTTTATATTTATATATTTATTTACTGCTTTACTAACAATCTAACTAATCTAACTATCTAACCCGAGGAAAATGGTAAAAACTGCGACTTAGATCGAGTTAATAATAGCTTCTTGGTGTTTAACCACACTTTGAATTATGCCTTAATTTCCCTGAGGATACGACCTGACTCACCAGAGACTAGCACTACAATTTGACCCGGTACACTGCAGGTAAGGATTGATAGCCTAGAAAAAGTCCATCAGCTTTTTGGCGCCGTTGCCGGGGAAACGACGCTAATTCATTGTGTCTATGATTACTACTTGTATTAGCTCAAAATTCTCGAGGATAAGTCAACACTCTTCTTATCACATTTCTATTTTTATTTTCCGTTGGTATCTACCTTCTTTTAGTTACCAATTTTCTTCTTCTACCAATTTCGAGTTATTTTCTATTTTCGATAGTAGAAAGTAAACGCGGTTCGTTTATTTTTTTTTGGTACCTACCTATTGGTAAGATACCAATTTAAAAAAATTTAAAAAATAAATAATTTACACTCGGTAAATACCGAGTGGATTCGGTAATTACCGAGAGAAGAATAAAATGTGGTTTTTTTATCGATTTCGTGTTGTTTTATATTCGATATTTTCTATTCCACAAGAATTGTCAAATCGAGTTACGAAAATGGTCGAAACCGTAGGTGAAACACCTGAACAAGGGATTGCTCATGCTCAAGGGCATGGCCAAAACCTTAATCAGAATTTACCTCAACCTAATAACCAGAATCAGAATAATAGAAATAATTAGAATCGGAATAAGCATACTCGTCGAAACAGCCTAACCCGAGACCTATATGTGATCAGACCATAAGAAGGTACCAGATTAATAATCCAATTCGTTTACCCAATAAAGGAGCAATTAATTTCGAAATAAAATCTCATCTTTTTGGTTTAATTGACACAAGAGCCCAATTTCTAGGAGAAGATGATGAGGATCCACATCATCATCTCTATCTTTTCGAAGAATTGTGTAATACAGCCAAAAGTCATGGTGCTCATCGGGAATTAACGAGGATGTCTATGTTTCCTTTTTCTTTAAAAGGAAGAGCACGAGATTGGTTTCTGTCACTTCCACATCATTCATTGACTAGTTGGGAGGATATTCAAACCGAGTTCTTAAAGCAGTATTTTACTCCTGGTAGAAAATTGGAATTAATAGTCGAGATTGCTAATTTTAGACAAAGATCTGAAGAAACGTTTGGGAATGTGTGGGAAAGATTTAAAAAGCTACTAAGAGCTTGTCCCGATCATGGTTATTCCTTAGAAATGCAAATCCAACTTTTCTGTCGTAAATTAAGGAAAAACTTACGTGCAGATGTTGATCATGCATGTGGTGGTTCGTTAATGATGAGTGAAGCTCAAATAGTTTACGATGCTATAGAACAGATTTCCAAAAATAACAGAATGTGGGAAACCGGTTCTAACACAAGAAAAGTAGCATTTGCAGGAGAATGTACATCAAATACGGAAGTTCTAGCACACTTGGAGAATTTGAGTAGGAAATTTGACGGCTTATTAGCTAGTAAAACTATAAACTCAGAAAATATCTTACCAAATGAATACTCAAGTCATGATAATGTGTCATTAGGGATGGAAGAACCAAAAGGATATTCAAGGGAAAAGGTGAGTTTTTTGCAACAGCATAGGAATTTGAACGATGCATATTCAAACTCTTTTAATGCTATTAGAAGAGATCACCCTACTTTTCATTGGTCTAGAAACCCTAGTAAGCAAGGACAACCACCGTATCCAGTTCAATACGAAAATCCATATAATAATCAAGTTTATCAAGGAGATACCTCGAATCAGAACCTACAATCATTACGTAGACCATATCCACAACATACCACTCAAAGCATACCAAATCACCCAAAGTTCAACTCAACTTTGAAGGAGTTGATAAATGGGAGAAATTAATCGAAAATCATGGGTATGATGTCAACTCAAGCTCAAAATATGGAAACCATGATGACTTCTATAGAGTGCAGTCACTAAGGATATGAGTCGTTGAAAACATCTATAAGTGGACATGATACCGAATGAGAATTGTAGAAGCTTCATTACGAATTTGGAATATCATTTGAGTAGAGAAGAGGAGCGTAAAAGCAGTAAACCTCAGGAGAGGCTGCCAAGTAATCTTGAAAGAAACCCGAAAGAGGTAATCATTGTTATTACTAGAAGTGGAAGGATCCATGGAAGTAATGAATTAGAAAACATCGAATTAATGAAGTAGAGAATGATTTAGATGGTAAATATGAGAAAAACATGGAATCTAAAGAGGAAGAGGACATTATTGAAGATTTCCTAAGATGAAATGTATATATTGAACACAGAAGTAAGGATGAGGAATGGGTCAAAGTTCCTAGAATATTGAAAAATCCAAGAATGAGTAGGACCTTGACCAATGATCATGTTGAGAATGAATCAAGTTTGGAAAGGCCAATTCAAACCGAACCTTATCCGGCTCAACCCAAATTCACCTCGATTCAATCGATAGAAGCGACACCATATCCAGGTGCATATTTTGAAGAAAAGGTGCGAATGATGACACACAGTGTCCTCAAAAGGCACAATCATTCCAGAAGCTTTAACATCTTCGTTTAACGACAAGGGTAAGGGAGGTATACATTCTAACCCTACTTTAATTGATCTTGAATTACTCCCCCATTCCCAAAAAGGAAATCAAAGAGATGAAGTTGGATAAGAAGTATGCACATTTTCTTGACACTTTTCGGCACTTAACAATTAATAGCCCTTTCATCGATGTTTATAAGGAGAGCTTAGTTTGGGAATTAATGATGAGCGCGTTGTCTTTAACATTTACAATTCATTGAAATATCCATGCACTACACTAGAATCTTGTTCTTGTGTGGACCTTTTAATGTCCTTTTGTTGTGGATCGTACTAACACGCGTAGTAATTAAAGAAGATGACTTCAACAATAATGTGAAAGCTCATAAACCCAAAGCTCGAAAATCAAAGGAAAAGGTCAAGAATCGCTTGGATTGGTGGAAATTATGCGCTCTATGTTGGAGACCGGTATTAAAGACGGATGCGGTGCGTGAGGATGACCCACCACATGTGCATTAAAAATCAAGCAAGGAAAAGTCTAGCTATAGACTATAAATATAGTGAAATCACGGTACTATCCTTCCTATTTACTCATTAAGCATTTATTTCTAGTTGATTCGTGTGCTTAATTGTTACATGCTTTGGTGAGTAATTGTTAGAAGTATCCCATTTAGTTTAGTATATTATATTAGTTGCTTAAGTTTGTCGAGCAAACGACGTTAACCAAAAGCGCTACCGGGAGGCAGCCCGCAAAAATGTTAAATATAATAATTACTCATAATTTGGATGATACTTTGCCAATACTTCGGATTGATTTTCATTTTGTTTCAACAAGTCTCAGGATGAATGTTTGAATGTCATTAAAACGGGAACGATTAGGTGGTTATCCGAAAATCCCGATAGAAAGCAAAGAGAAAATTCAAATGCATCATTTCTTGGACTAAGGTTGATAGAACGATTTGAAATAACCCTTGAGGATCTGGGTATAAAAGACTCAGAGTTAATACTTTGTCACACATTTCATATCATGATCTAGTCTGTTTTAAATTTCAAATAATGTGTGACATGTAGTTCAACTACTATGGAATATTGTGTGTTTTAAACCAATAAAAGTTTATGTGGTGTGTTTATCTACCTTCATCACTACTGCTTTGTCACACTCACACACTTTTATTTTATTTGCACACACAACGGTCATAACTTTGACCCACCCACCCACCCTTTTTTATAATCCCAGTATTTGTTTTGACTTGTTTTAGAGCACCATTGCTTTCCCAACAACTTTTTTTACACTCACTTTACATTGGGGACAATGTAAGTTCGTAAGTGGGGAGTGGAGTCGTGGTTGGTCTAGCAATGGCATTAGTGCTTATTTTGTATCAATAAATCCCTTAGTTTTTTATTTTTTTCGAGCATTATTTAGTTGATTAAAATAAACTGTACAAGGCATATATTTCATGGATTTGAACATGTAGTGATCAATTTCGATGTGTATAACCAACGTGAACCGTAAGTGCATTTTAACCCCAAATTTATTTGTCTAACATGAATTCCTTGACGTAAGCCTTTGATATTGAAGTGAAAATTTTAAATTGTATCCATTCAGTATCCTAGTGGTTTATCCTAGAGAGACTTGTGCTTAATAATAGCGATAACTTAGTACTAACTTCGAGCGTGTCTTGTGAATATCGAAGGTTTGAATGTGATAGGAAGGATATAAGTTAAGTTTTTGGGAAAGTGAAATGAAAGGAAGAATACCAAACTAAGATGAACTATATATATGTCGGTTGTAGCTACCAATGATTTGAGTGCGAGAGGCGTTATCACGAAACGTCCTATATCACTAGGTTTAAAAGCTCCCGACTGCCTGATGATAGTAGTCCAGCTAGGGTGTTATCACGAAACGTCCTATTGCTGGGAATGAAGGCATATGCTACAAATGTGAAAAAAAAATGACAATATGGAAATATGGTTGAAAACTTAGTTATCTTCTGACTATCCCCAGTATAAACTGGATGATATGCTTTAGGGATTATCCTAATAAGTACACGGAAGGACTTTGTGTGGAAATGTTACTGCTTATACCTAGGAAAGTCATTAGGAGTGTCTGAATGGATATTTGTGCTTTTGCTTGAATTATTCAAGAGAGGATAGTGGAAATTGAAAAGGCTTGTCACACACACACTCTGTTATACATTTATATTAAGGTTAAAGCCTGGTTGTAATTCTAATGGTTGTATTATCTGGTTGTCCATTATATCTTATATCTTCATGAATTTATCTCTCATTCATTTTGTTTTATCGCTTGTTTTGCTCGAGGACTACCAAAAGCTAAGTGGGGGGTTGTGATGAGAGATAAATTAACACTCATTATTATAACATTTCACCCCATTTCTGATACCGTTTGAGCATTTATGTATCAAATCAAGTCATAATTACTAAGTTTTATCCAAATGTATAAGTAGAAATCATTATATAAAATATCGTATTTTTATAGGTTTTGTACCGGTTTAGTAACGGAGTGTAAATGTCGGATTCGTTTGGTGTTTTGGTAATTTATTGCGGGATTATAGGTTTACCAAGATCCCAAGTGACGACACTTTTTGAGCCTAAAAGATGTATTTTGATGGATGGAAGAAGGTGCCATAAGCTTACGAGTTCAAACGGATCAATTGTCACGAATGCCTCTACCGTAATTTATCTACGACGGATATTTGACCCAACTTAAAGGCATTTTCTGGGGAAGAGTTCTTTATAAAAGTTGTATATATTCAAATGAGCTTTCCAACGCATTTTGAATCACGTCGATTGGAGGTCTACAACTCAAGTTATGGCTATTTTATCGATAAGCGCCCATGATAGAAACGCCGGGAAAAGTGGAGATATTTTCCCAACTTGATTTTAATCATCTAATGGTGCATGTGGTGCATGTGAGGACTCATCATTACATCCCACATGCTTCTAACAAATTTGCAAGGATATCCATCGCCTATATCTCTTATATATATATATATATATATATATATATATATATATATATATATATATATATATATATATCTCCCTATAAATACCTCCCCATATCCATCAAAAACCTGGCCCCTCTCTTCTCATCTCCTCCCCATTCTTCCATTTCCCCTCTTCTTCCATCTCCTTTCTTCTCTTTTCTTGTTTTCATCATTTTGGGCCCTTATATATACATATGTCTATGTATGTATATATATGTTTTTATATATATAAATAAAGTAGTTATAGTACCGTTGTAATGGCGGAATAATTATCGAAGATTGTTAAATCGAAGCTTTGTTATACTACATCCGGTGGAAACGACCCCGATTCAGCAGTTGTAATCGGTAATATATTCTAATATTAATATATTTACTATTTCTATTTCTATTTATATATTATATATGTTAATTATGTTAAACTAAAAATATATCTAGCCAAGATATGAATCTGAATTAGTTAATCTTTTTGGTAAAATGAATGATCGACTCTGGTAATAATGATTAAAACCAATTATAATGAATCTCTTTCTATTTGCACTTAATGAAAGTAAAAATTGAATTAGCCACTCGATTTTTACTAGAAACGTAATCTAATGAATTGACAACTCGCAATTAGAATACGAGATCATAATAGAAAGACCGGAGGGTAAAATTGGCCGAGTGAAAATGTGACAACGGAATCCGATTTCCTACCCGGGGGCAGATTTGTCTTGGGAGAGATAAATCTTATTAAAATTGTGCTCACGATATTATTACGTTAAATCACCTGTTTAATTGATATCTTAAAACTGACCGTATGACAAAACGGAAGTGACCCATGCTTAAGATGGCATTGGACAGAGGACTAGACATATGACAATTTCATACGCTCGTGTAAGGAGGAGTTTTCCAGCTTAGGAGTACACCGGTTCATATATAATTGACCTCCTTGCATCAAGGAAAAGATCTGTCTCATTCAATTTCACTACAAAAAGATATTGATTCAGTAAAGTATTCTTGGCTAGATCCAAAAATATATATATTATCTATTTTTATATTTATATATTTATTTACTGCTTTACTAACAATCTAACTATCTAACCCGAGGACAATGGTAAAAACTGCGACTTAGATCGAGTTAATAATAGCTTCTTGGTGTTTAACCACACTTTGAATTATGCCTTCATTTCCCTGAGGATACGACCTGACTCACCAGACTAGCACTACAATTTGACCCGGTACACTGCAGGTAAGGATTGATAGCCTAGAAAAAGTCCGTCAAGCAGTAACGAGCCTATCTTTCCTCTCTTGAGCAGAATTCAGGGAGAATATAGGTATAATTATTGGTACCATTTAGAGCGTTATCAATACAAAGACCAACTTTCAGTTCTAGTTTTTCAGAGATTTTTCTTTCCGAATGGAACCTCAATTTGGTATCAACACACCTTATCACGCGGATGAATATATTCTCCGTGTGTCCCAGCTGTGGAAAGCTGCGAGTGATTATAAATACACATGATTATTTAATTGTAAAAAAATAATATATATATATATATGTATATATACACTATACTATATATATATATACACTGTATACTATAAATATATACACACTCTAACATTGAAAAAATTAAAATAATTTACACACACACATACACACCACACATATATATGAACTATATACTATATATATTTATATGTGTGCGTGTGTTTTTATGATGTTAAGATTTGATATTTTCCGTAAGTAGATGTGAAAATGATTTGATTTTTTTTTTTTTTTGATAAAAGACAAGGGTAATATGTATAGTATATATATATATATATATATATATATATATATATATATATATATATATATACATATCACATATACTTACAGATAAAATATCATATCTTAAGATCGTAGAAACACACACGCACACACACAATAACTTTTATAATTGTCTCATCAAAAGAATGACACAGCTTTTAATATACCGAAATGTCTTATCATTTGTATTTGTTTTTCAAACATCGTTGTTTTGTGTTGTGTTGTGTTGTAACGTTACGGGGTGAGGAGGGGTAAAGAGAAGAAGAGAATGTTGTTTTTACCAATGTCATAGAATACTTGATGATGACGAAGGAGAACAGATGCCGGACGGAGCCGGCAGAACAGAACTTATATTTTCAATGTAACGGGTGCCTCACTTCCAGCTGAGGATTTACCAAGCTACTGGGGACAGGAAAAGATGCTATGTTGAGCAGACCTAATGAAATTTTCTACGAGCTACCTACCAGGAGCCCCAATACAAAGCCTGGGGATTTGGCTTGACACAGCAGATCAGAAGAAAACGAAAACACCCTAAGGAAAGCATGCAATTCTAAGAACCTCATCAGGCCGAGGCGTACCATGGAATTCAGTTCGAGATATTCGTTCTTCTATTTTCAAACAACATTAATTTGTCGTTTGTTTCAATTTTTTAAATCACATATTTGTTACCGATAATTTCAAGGGCATTTTTACTCCCCATGATCAGTCATACTCATTGTCAAAATTAGGTCATTAGCAATATTACTATTTTACTATCATACATTACACTATCATAAATTATACTACATTATCAAATCAAAAATTATAACATTATCATACATATTCTCACACATAATGAATTTTACATGAACACCAATAAAGAAATAAATTTACTTCTAAAAACCACATCATACATTTAATCATACCATAAATGAATTGAATTCAAATCCATCAATAAAATAACACATTATTGAACATGAAACATGAAATTCTCTAAATTATACATGAATTTTCGAATTTTACATGAACATCAATAAACTCTAAACATCAATAAACCATAAACCCTAGGCTATTAATTACATATTATTGATGTTCATACATATCCATTCGAATTCTAAACATCATATACATATCATTTCGATTTCTAAGAAGCACTTCATCATACATATAATCATACAATAAATGAATTCGAATCTAAACCCTAAACCCAATAACACTATTGAATTTCCTCTAAATATTTCGAAAAATTCCTGCCCCTTCAGTCTGCACATATATTCATGGGATAATTGTTTTACTAACTGCATATATGGCAATATATACAAAACCAAAAAATTCAGATTAAATTCGCTTCATTATATATAAAAATACACATAAGAAAAAAAAGAAATCAAGATTGATATACAAATATTAAAAAAATATATTAAACCGTAAACACTCACATTATGTGCTTCTAAGCTCTGAGAAGACGAAGGATTAGCCAAGGTGAAATCGTCCAAATTTGCTCTGAGAACACGAAGGAGGATTGAAATGCTCTGTAAATCGTCCAAAATCGGCTGTTCTTTGCGTTTTTCAGAGAGTAGGTGAAAAGGCTGTGAAATGAGGAAAAAGACAGTTTAAGGGTTTCAAAATAGACGTTTCCGTCCAAATTTGGACGGTGCGTCCTCTGTTTGGACGAAGAGACCAAACGGATCCATCCAAATGGGGACGGTTTTAGTGTTTTGGACAAAATGGACGGAAACCGTCCAAAGTTTGGACGCACCGTCCAACTTTGGACGGAATTCGTCACAATTTGGACGGTGTGTCCAAATTTTAGACGGTTTCCCTCTATTTTGTCTATTGAATGGACTGGGACGAAATGTATCAAAAGATGGACGGTTTTGACTGTATTTGGACGAAATCGTCCACATTTGGACGGGGAACCTGAAAAAAAATGTCAGAAAATATTTGATCTGAGAAAAAATGTCAGAGCATACAGTGGCCTGATTTACCAATTTCCCGTCTTTGTTTGACATGGTATGGAACTAGTCAATCCTTTGTGTAATACTGATTGTGGCAATTTTCATGTTTTTTTTTTTTTTTTTTTTTTTTTTTTTTAAGAAAAACAATTTGGTTGTCTGAAACCATGTAAATTACAAAAGTTTTCCTTGTTTTTTTTTTGGATTGGAAAAATTCTTCCTTGTTTTTTTTTTTTTGGATTTGAAAAATTCTTCCTTGTTTTCAACTAAAAATTGATTAATTCGTTGCAACATTAGCTTTTTCTTTTTCTTTTCCTTTTTCTTTTTCTTTTTTTCAATGAAATGACGAAAGCTTTCTTTTAAACTAAGAACTTAAGATTTACATATCCATATCCGAATAGAGTTTTTAAAGCACGTAATATATTGGCTATCGAAATTTCACACAATCATTGTCGAAATATGTTGTTTGATTTCATCGGGTTTCGTGTCGAATTAGATAGATGTTACGTGCTACCTTCATTCCAAAATATAAATCATTCTATGTGTTTTCACACAGATTAAGAAAGTGGTTAAATGTCACAAATTTAATTGTTAATGTCTAAAATGCCTATTGACTATCATTAATAGATTGCCCATGTACTTTTCTTTAGATTGCCTATGTACTTTTCCACTGCTGCTACTGACTACTAGTCCAGCAGCCTGATTCTCTGCCCCAGCTGCCTTATGTCTCAGCTCCATAGCACGCAAGGCTGACCTCACATCCTCCAAAGCCATTGTACCCTTCCCAACTATGAAGGACTGCACAAAGTTTTCATCGGAAGCTGGTAAATAAACCAGCAAAATCAACACATCCTCAATCTTAACATCAATATTCCCGAGATCAAGTAATATTGTGTTCAGCTGATCAAGGTGATCTCTCAGCTGTGCCCCCTCATGCATCCTCAGGCTGAATAGCCTCGGCTTCAATAGCAACTTGTTGGATAATGACTTACTCATATAAATGATTTCAAACTTTGACCATAACTTAGCAGCGGTGTCTTCCTCGGCAACTTGTTTGATAACATCATCAGACAAGCACAACATGATGGTTGAATGTGTTTTCTCCTCCAAACTGGCATAATCTGCTGCAGTGGCATCCCCTTTATCAGTTAAAGGAGTCCACAATCATCGTTGCTTTAATACTGCCCACTTCTTGATTTTCCACAAACTAAAATTGTTCCTCCTTTTAAACTTATCAATTTTCACGTTTATTGCTGACATCCTTCTTACTAAATAACAAACCATTGATCATAGAATCCTAGCACCGGTCACTGGTCTTGGTGAAGATCAACTCCGTTCAACCTGCAATTTCTCTGAATCTAAAAACCAACGCTCTGATACCAGTTTGTTAAAACACAGATGAGAAACTTGCAGTTTAAGAAAGATAAGACACTAGTAATGCAAACGTGAAGTGTTGCGGAAATTGCTAAAACACATAAACAAAGAGAACACAGTGATTTAACGTGTTTTATGGCGTTGTGCCGACTACTCCATGGATACAAAAAAGAGATATTATAGTAGGCACAAAGTTACAAGGATTTTCACACACATTACATTGATTATAACATTGGTATTTATAAGCACAATTCCCTAAACCCTAGCCGCCATAATATCTTTGTTGGAGCTATCATAAATACCCCAGATGTAGACCTTAGCTCCAGCTGTTATCCACCATATGAAACTCAGCTCCAGCTGACCTTCTCAGACTTGTTATCAATAACTCAGACGTAGAATTCAGTCGTATTCAGCAATACTCAACAGACAAAACTGACTGCTGACTTCAGAAGAAACTCAGTTGCACTTCACCGAACTGACAGCTTTCACAAAGCTGAATACCCGTACTTAGCTGGCCATCATTCTCAGCTCAGTTTCACAGATTAGTTCAATCGGTTTATTCTAGTGGCGGATCTAAATGGAAGTAAATGGGATCCGTGGAACCCGTTAAAAATAAGAATACTCTACATTTTACCTATAGAAAAGTATTTCGGACCCCGTGAAAAAAAAAAATTACTTGGTAAAATATTTACGTCATCTTCATTAAATATAATTTACGGATCATGGCTGGTTTTATTAATCAGTTTTGGAGATTAAATCAATTAACTGACAGGACATAATACGCAGTTGACCCTAAAGGTAGGTACAATGTTCTCTTGTTGAGGACCACCTGCTGATTCTCAATATACGTAGAAATTTTATTATTCAATTGTTTTAATATGGTTATACAATTGTTTTCATTCAAAGTAAAAGATTCCTAAAATTTCAAGGTTCGGTGTCTTTGGTTGACATGGTGTGGAACTAGTCAATCCTTTGTCTTTGATTGTGGCAATTTTCTTTTTTTTTTTTTTTTGAGAAAAACAATTTTGTTGTCTGAAACCATGTAAATTACAAAAGTTTTCCTTGTTTTTTTTTTGGATTGGAAAAATTCTTCCTTGTTTTCAACTAAAAATTGTTTAATTTGTTGCAACATTAGGTTTTTCTTTTCCTTTTTCTTTTTTCAAGTAAATGACGAAAGCTTTCTTTTAAACTGAGAACTTAAGATTTACATATCCATATCCGAATAGAGTGTTTAAAGCAGGAAATATATTGGCTATCGAAATTTCATACAATCATTGTTTAAATATGTTGTTTGATTTCATCAGGTTTCGTGTCGAATTAGATACACGTAATGTACTACCTCCGTTTCAAAATATAAATCATCCGATTGACTATCATTAATGCAATAATTATTAAGTAATAAAAAGTGGTTTGATTGATAATTATAAATTAGGGACAAGATAGATAAAATAGTAATAAATATTGAATTGATAATGTAGATAGACTTATATTGTGAGCAAATGTAAAAATGTATGATAACTTATACGGAGTTAGTATTGCGTGGAGAAAAAATTGTTTTATTCAATGAATTAATGTTTTCTTATTTGAGATTAATAATTAAAAAGAAATGATTCCACCCCTCAAAAAAAAAAAAAAACAAAACAAAACAAAACAAAAAATATATTCCTAGCCAAACACACCCTTTAAGTATACTTACAAAATGCATAGTGTGATGTTCACACCATTAATAGAATATTGTGACACTATGAATATCAGAAGCTATCATAGAAAACGATTTTAATAAAGCTAAGACTTTTCAACACAGATTGTGCAGCCCAATTGTGAATCTAACTTTTCGTTTTAGCACAGTATATAATCTGTACCCCCAACATCGTTATGAAATCTAAATCCAAATTCAAACAAATAAATATCAGCTCAAAAAATAAATATTTACAGATATTGAAAAATGATGGAAATCAAAGTAGTAAACTTCATCTTCATCTTCATCTTCGGCATACTTACATTTGGATGCCTGATTGCTGCATGTTCTGCGGATCGCAAAGAAAACGATGATATTGCAGGAGCAAAAGGTGTAGATTATTTATTACTAGCTTTATTAATTTTGTGCTTTCATATTGCAAAAATTATAGTCTTACTCTTGTATTTGTATCCGGGCTTACTTAGCGTTTTATTCTTAGTTTTGCTCCGGCCGGTGGGAATTTTAATATATCGTACATTAATTAACTTTGATTTTCTTTTAGCAATTATAGTCAACGTGAGAATTGTGAAATTCGTGCTATAAACTACAGTAGAAAAGGAGTACTTTTTCTTTGACTAATTGTTCTCTCTCTAAAATCCTCCTGCTGATGATTGTCTTCTCCAAGCTGACCCCCCCCCTCCCTCTTCTCACCGGAGGTGGCTTTTTCACCTTCTTTCTGTTTTTCTTCTGTATCGTTTCATTCCTTCATTCTTCCATCTTTCTAGCTAATGTCCTCCAAGGCTCCGGATGAGCTGCTTGGTTCTTCCTTCAGAGCTAATCCTTCATACCTTTGATCTACTTGTGAAGGATGTGTATTCGGTACCTACTCTAAAGGTTCGATTCTGGCAGATATATATATGGTCTGTAGGCGTGGTTGGAGTAAGATCGGTGGTCTCCTGTTTGCTTCGGTTCTGTCTCCGGCTTGATTTTGTTGCCACTGGTCTCGAGTGGTGCTTCGCCGGAGCCGGAGCTTTCAGGTCGGCGGTGCTCTCTTACACCTTTTCTTCTTGGCTTTTGTCTTGTCTTCAGAGTTGGTGCTAGACCTTGGATCACCGGTGGTGATTTCTCGGCGCTGCACTGTTAGGAAATCAATGCGGAAACGCAGCGGAATTTAAAATTTTGATTTCCTTTCATTCAATATCGACTTCGCTTAATCAATAAACAAACAGAAAGTAGATAAAGATTTGTACCGGATTGATCCAATTGGATCGACGCTCTGTTTACGATTGATGGTCCATGCACCGAGCCGTCCAAGTGTCCGGTCTATAGCGGTAATCCACACGAACAACCGTCGGAATCGACGGCTGCCGGAAAAAGTTGACTGCTAGGTCTCCTTTTTTTCTACAAATCTCTCACTCAAGAAGCTCTCTACTATTGTATGTGAATAAAAAGTATTGTGAAACAAAAACATTTGCCGCATCTCCCCTTATAGAGCAGAGGGGCGGCGATATGTCTTGAGTACGTGGAGTGAGGAACAAGAAACTATGTTCCCAATAAGGATTTTTCATAATCTTATATATGCCATATATTTAGGGGTTCTATTGGCACATCTAATTTTATTACTGACACCCTATTACTCCCGGCACCACAAAAATTACTCTGGCACCACAGTTGTTTTTAATGAACGAAACGTCAGTGGCACTGTTGTTGCTATTGAAAACCAACGTCAGTGACAATGACACTGATGTTGGTGTTTAAAAACGAACGTCAGTGGTACCGACATTTACGTTATAAAAGTGTCACAACTTAGAAATATCAGTTCCACTGATTTTCGTTTTTGGATAGCACTGACGTTGGTTTTCAATAGCAACAACAGTGTCACTGACGTTTTGTTAATCAGAAAAAATAAAAATAAAAAAATGGGTGTCAATAGTAAAAAGTGTGGACCAATAGAACCTCCTATATTTAATATATTATGTTGAATATTTTCCCATATATTACATTAATATCAGATATTAAAAGAATATCTTTATTATATTACCATATACACATCAATTATACTTGTACACACATATATCAAATATATATATATATATATATATATATATATATATATATATATGTATTACACGCATACATGTATATATTTATACATCAATATCTAATATTGATACATAATAATATAATGTTATTATTAATATCCAATATTATTTATTCATAATAAATAAATACTAGAATATTATTAAAAAAATACTAGAATATTAATTTTCACTATAACATTTAAAGTATGCATAAATAAATCCTTATTCGGTTATCATTATAACCACAAATTCATTCTGGTTAGTAGCCATTGATCTCAAGTGGTGCTTCGCCGGAGCCGGAGCTTTCTTACACCTTTTCTTTTTGGCTTTTGTCCTGTCTTGGGTGTTGGTGCCGGACCTTGGATCACCGGTGGTGATTTCTCGGTGCTGCACTATTAGGAAATTAAAGCGAAAACGCAACGGAATTTAAAAGTTTGATTTCCTTTTCATCCATTATCGACTTTGCTTAAGCAATAAACAAAGAGAAAGTGGATAAAGATTTGTACCGGATTGATCCTGTTGGATCGACGCTTTGTCTACGATTGATGGTCCAAGCACCGAGCCGTCCAAGTGTCTGGCCGGCCTCCAGCAGTAATTCTTACGAACAACCGTCAGAATCCTCGAAGGCAGGTTGCCGGAAAAAGTTGACTGCTATGTCGCCTTTTTTTCACAACACTCTCTCTCAAGAAGCTCTCTACTATTGTATGTGAATAACAAGTATTGTGATACAAAAAAATTTGGCACATCTCCCCTTTCATAGAGCATAGGGGCGCCGATATGTCTTGAGTTGAGTGGGGAACAAGAAACTATTTTCCCAATAAGGATTTTCTCTTATATATGCCATATATTTAATATCTTATATTGTATACTTTACAAGATATTACATTAATATCAGTAATTAAAAGAATGTCTTTTTTACACTACCACACACACACACACACACACACACACACACACACACACACACACACACACACACACACACACACACACACACACACACACACACACACACACACACACACATATATATATATATATATATATATTTATCTATTACACGCATACAAGTAAATATTTATACATCAATATCTAATATTGATACATAATTTTAATCAAAAAAATATTGATATATAATAATATAATGTTATTATTAATATCCAATATTATTTATTCATAATAAATTAATACTAGAATATTAATTTCAACTATAACACTTTATAGTATGCATAAATAAATCCTTATTCGGTTATCATTATAACCACAAATTAATTCTGGTTAGTTTCTGTATGTGTGTGACCCAATATGTTTCTGAATATGTTGGCCGTAAGTATTAAGTGTATTTACCAAAATACCCCCTCACACTTAACGATCTTGATTAGAGTCTATCAACACGTCACAATCCCCAATCTCCGTAAAGAGTCAAATGCTATTACTACAACCTTTCATGTGAAACGGTTACCATGTAAAAAGAATCATATCGTTAGTATAATATCCATACATTCGTAGCTCGAGTGTCAAATATTAACGACCATATCTTATAATCTGGATATCCAATTATCTCGAAGTAATAAATTACTCCCGCTTTGCAAAGACTTTTGAGAATAAGCCATTCCTTAGAAGAAGGCCCTTTCGGATATTTACTTAGGAAACGCAATCCCAGACGAGCAACATAAATCCTACACATGCTTCAATATCATACTCAATTGTTGCCGCATGATCGCCCCGTGAGTAGGGGAAACCTCAATAGTGTCGAATGACAATCCCCACCGGGATGTTATGAAGACTCCGGTCTAAGGATAATTACACAAACGTCACATAGTGTGACACTTAATAAATTAAGTGGATCAGTCTAATGTACGCGTTCTCTAATACATGCCCACATACAATCAAAGGGTCCCTACACTTCATAGACGAGATCTATCCTTATTTTATAAGATAGAACACATCTAATACGTGCTAGTTCTTTGCTCCCGCTATGCCTTTAAGAAAATACTGTGTTTTGGCCCAATTGTAGAATCTACAGTGATCCTTTGCTCTAAACATTTCCCGCTCACTGTATCACTTAAATAAAGTGATCACAAGCCCATCCTTTAACTCCAACTATCTTCATAAGATTCGGGGTACATCTCTGTATATCCATGTTTATCGAATTCCAAGTTTCAGGAAACTAGGAACCATTCATTAACACTTTAAGGTTATTCTCGACACTTACCAGAATAACTTTCATACTTTCTCAAGACTCCTCATGCAGTATGACCATCTGGTTTATTTAACAATACTTACGATGGACCCTACTATAGTAGCATAAGGGACTTTCCATAAGAATTATCTTTCACCTTTTCTTCAGGGCGAACGTCCTATCACAGATAGATCCCAAGAATACCGGCTACAAGTATCTCTTGACGTGATCTATGCTAAACTTTTTTAGCATCTCATTTATACAGGCGAATTGTCATAATTAAACAGTATCCAAATCTATTATTATAGATTCTTATTTCCAAACTAAGAACCGCAACTTCCAAAACTTTCAAAAAGATCTTCAACTACCGAACATTAATTGACTGTAACCTGAGGTGACAATTCCCGAGAGGGATGTGCAATATCTTACTCGAAAATCATAACACTCATATTAACCCTTTTGCATATCAGGCACATTTTTTACTTTTGATCAAATTAAACTCCTTCGATTATCAAAATAGAAGCTCATTAGAGAAACTTGTCTGAGTCCATGAATGGATCTCATAGGTGCACATATCATGTTATCGTCTATGAACATCAAGCCTTCGGCCTAATGTTTTCTACACTATCATATAGTCATGATATGTAACGACAACAAGCACAATCTGAATAGATTTTAGCTTAGATTGCAGCATAAAGTTAATTACAAGGTTTACAATCCGTAGCCCTCAGCCATCAACTTAGCGTTATGGTAATCGTATTATCGTCCATGTCAGTCTTTCATAAAGACTTGTTATATCTTCCAGACATACTCTTTTCAGGATAGATAGATAAGATTTGTAACTGGCCGGGTCATCACACATGGAATCTACATAAGTCGTGAGATCTTCATTCTTCAATATGAACACACCAGTGGCCGTTTTCAGCTTGTGATGATCTGCAGACTCATAGAATACTTGTATATACTAAGCAGTGTTCTGCATTCCATCATTATGTTGTGCCTTCTCATGTTCCAATGGTTGAATACCTTTTTGTGGTTCTCAAACTCTTTTGGGATCTCAATTTACTCCCACTGCTTCTTTTGGAAAAGACACTTCCTTTAGAGAAAAACATGTTCGGAGACAAACACTTTCGCTCTGTGGATAAATATATAAAGCTTTGCGTACGTACTTGCTAAAATAGTCCACCAAGTTGCATATGTCATACTAGGCTCCAAGCCTTTCTAACATTGCTTGCTTACTAGAAGCATGATAACCCTAAATCATTGGTTAAGATGCATTTGATGTCATCGCCTTCCATATCTGATATAGAATTCATA
Source organism: Gentiana macrophylla (assembly GCA_026214975.1). Lineage (NCBI taxonomy): Eukaryota > Viridiplantae > Streptophyta > Magnoliopsida > Gentianales > Gentianaceae > Gentiana > Gentiana macrophylla. The sequence continues at coordinate 58,975,483 of CM047805.1, forward strand.
CAACCTCATTCTTTAAAACTTGGTTAAGTATATGTTTTGAAGAAGGGCGCTATCCTAAAAACAAGTAAGGGATACTTCGCATGTCTTGCACCGCACCTTTATCGTATAAAGTGCTATTAGAAACACAATCCAATCGTGTATCCTAGAATTGTATCCTTAAAGGGAGAATTTGATTCCTTTTCAGACTACCTCTGAAACACTCTTCAGGCATTAATTGTCTCAATCCAATTGAAGTTTAAATCCTAAGTTGTTTATCAATCTCATATTCGTATTATCTCAAACTTTTCAGACTTTCTGAATTTCGTACTTCATTAAGTACACATAACTATTTCTAAAAATTGTCAAAAAAAACAATAACTTTTATTTGTGGCATAAACTGTCATAACCATCAAACATCAGAATGATATTTGATTATACATTTCTCTTCTATACAGACTATCTCTAGAACAACCACAAAAAAATATTCAGGATAACAACCATACAATTATATAGTTGAGATTTTATAACCTATATCAGCTATATAGTGAAATGAATCTAGTATGGTAAATTCAGTGACTACTCAACTTTATGAGAATAAGATTTATTCCTTACAATTGAATTTGTCTCTTAAATCCTATTAGATAACAAAATAACATTCATTTAGTTCATTTGTCAGTTTACTAGATTCAGAATACAATATGATAAATATTGCAATGTTTGCTTCACTTTTCATATCTAAGAATACTTTGTATTTAATACTTCTGATTTAATTATACTCGTAAGATATCATATATCTAAGAGTTGACTTAAGTTTAGATAGATTAATCTCAACCTACTTGCTTAGAATAGAGACTTCAATGAGTTCTCTTATTATAAGCACATGTCCCGTGGTTCTTTTTAATCCCTTAAGCACTTGTAAATATTTCTTAGCTTTGTCTTCATAATACTTAAGAAAGATCACAAGACCCATGTCTTCAATTTTCATTCATAAAGAGAATCGAAAGTTTATTAAATTTTATTTAGACCTTTTGAATCATATTAAAACATTAACTATTTAATTAACCTTTATGCAATTATTAAAGAATTAAGTCGATACTTAAATCTTGCAATTTTGAAAACAATCTTTCTATAATTTGTTGTGGTCATTCATATTCAACACAGCTAATATTTGAATTAATTATCATCATATGACAGAACGGTCAATTGGATATCGTCGTATCAATATATGATTAATTTATTGAAACTCATTTCAAGTGATTTAATCATATCATGAGTGTCTGTTTTGGAATAATAATTAAAGTCGTAGAGCACAACATCAAACATTTAGTCTCCTTGTCTTTAAATATTCTAACGTAATTACTAATGTCATTGCATATCTTAAAGGGATTAAAATACTTAACCATAATTGAGAACATTTCTCAATAAGGTAATAGTCATAGTTTGGTTTTAACAATCGAGAAAATAAAATGCAGAAATAAAAGTTTATGAAAAACTACAACATAAAAGAAAAGATAATTAGAGTGTTGTTGTTTATACATCAAAAACCAAAAAATGTCTTTTGATTTATGATTTTGCTTCCACTTGTCAACTACTGCCAATTGACTTTCGAGAATTTCCCAAAATTCTTTAGTGCCAAGATCTCACCTAGTTACGTCGATTCCCTACTGTGGCCGGTGAACCGAAATAATTCGATGAGTAGGTGATACCTCACCAATCACATCATTATGTGTCTCTTGGTGGTTGACCAGTCAACTCTTTTACACTACATATCCTTATGTGTTAGTCAACCTTTGTATCTAAAGTTTAACAATCCCATGTTGTGGTTGATGGTCATATAAATTGTAGTTAAGTCATAATCCAATATTCACGAGATCACTTACGTTCATATCTCAATATAACGATGTACCCGAGGTAGGTCAACCCCTAGCTGTGGCTAATGGATTGGATCCGAACATGAGCTGTTCACCGTCATTATAATATTGGCACACAATTCCGACTAATTTTTGCTGTGGGAGTATTTAATTATGTTATTAATTAGCTCATCATTACATATCTATCTCTATATTCATACACCCTACACATTCATCTAGATCGTGCCTAGTTGTGCATCTATTGTATCGTACAAAATAAATACATACAGACATGCAAAAAATAAATAAATGCGTAAAGTAACTGGTATGATCATTGACTTTTCATATGTGCGGTTTCGAATACAAACTGACGAAATCGCGTGTCATAAACCTAGGGTAGCAGCAACCTTTAATGGATCTCTATGTCGTCTTCTTTGGCCTCCATCTTATGCTCCATCTTGTTAAATAATTTTATCTAATAAAATATACAACGGGTGCACAAAGGGGGAGAGGAGCTAACGGGAATGGGATTGCAGAAAATAAACTAGGATCGTTCTTCGTAACGGCCTATGACTACTTTTAATCCAAAAGAAAATAAAACATACAACAATTATCCTATTGGTCGGGTCTATTATCAACCGGGGTCCATATGATCATATTAAATAAAGTACAACATCCGATCCATACAATCATATCTTATGAAAGGATAAAAAAATCCAAACCAACCAATTTGCGTCATTTTCATTCATTCAATTAACTAACATTTAGTTAATTAAATAATTACTAAATGAAATCAAAATTAACGATTAATTTCAAAATCAATTTAATTTTGTATTTTATATTTTAGAACTATCCAACAAATAAAATCAAAATAAAGTAAATCTCTTATATTTCTTCCTTTTGATTCACTAATCAAAAGTGATGCATTGTGGTTCAACTTGAACCATAAGGCATCAACCTAGGCCTATTCAAAATTTTGAATAACCAAGGTTAACCTTAGGTTAGCGATTGTGGAGATGAGGTTAACCCATGGGTTCAAACCTTTTGACCCTTATGGGAAGCCATGAGGCATGCCAATGATTCAAACATTTTGAAACATTGGCTAGCCACATCGCATCAACCTAAATAAAAGAAAATTTTCCAACATGAATATAAATCACATTGAATCACAAATACATAAAACAAAACAAAAGAAAAATGAGGACCACCACCATGATGGCAGCCGCCTCCGGCAGCAGGCTGACATGCCACCACCATACCGCCAGTGGTGGTCACCTGAAAACCCTTTTTGTTTGTTTCTTCGATCATACCGTTTTGTGAATCCAAATCATACATATTCAAGATGTGATAAACATGATGAAAATACTACGGAAATTAAATGATGCTTATTTCTTAATTTGAAGACCGCTCTGATACCACCGTTGGAAAATCTATGCCGAAACGCATCAGAATTTGAAATTTGGATTTCCTTTCATCCAAGACCGACTTCGTTTAAGAAATAAACAAAGATAAAGTACATAAAGATCGTACAAGATTGATCCAATTGGATCGACGCTTTATCTACGGTTGATGGTCCAAGCACCGAGCCGTCTAAGTTTCCGGCCCCTCGCGGTAATCCTCGTGAACAATCGCCAGAATCCTCGAAGGACTGCTACCGACAAAAGTCGACTGCTGAGTCACCTTTTTTTCTTCCCACAAAACTCTCTCTCAATATGCTCTCTATTATTGTATGTGAATAACAAGTATTGTGATATAAAATAGCTCGGCACCTCTCCCTTTTATATAGAAGAGAGACGCCTCATATGTGTTGAGTGGAGTGGGAAACAACAAACTATTTTTCCCAAAAAAGGATTTAAAATATCAACTAGATAGTTGATTGATTATCTCATTAAGGATTTTTTTTTTTAAACAATTTTTATTTAATATTATATATGCCGTATATTTAATATCTTATATCAAATACTTTCTAAGATATTACATTAATATATGATATTGAAAGAATATCTTTATTATATTACCATATACACATCAATTATACATGTACACACATACATCACATGTATATATATGTATCGCACGCATACATATAAATATTTATATACATCAATATCTAATGTTAATATATAATAATATAATGCTATTATTAATATCAATATTATTTATTCATAATAATTAATACCAGAATACTAATTTCCACTATAACACTTTATAGTAGGCATAAATAAATCATTATTCGGTTATCAATATAACCACAATTAATTCCGGGAAGTTGTCCTTATGTGTGACCTGATATGTTTTCGAATATGTTGGCCGTACGTATAAAGTGTATTTATCAAAATACCCATCACACTTAACAATCGTGATTAGCGTCGATCAACACGTCATGACCCTCAATCATTGGAAAGGGTCTAGTACCATGACTACACCCTTCATTTGAAATGGTTATCATATAAATAGAATGCTATCGCTATTATCATATCAATACAGTCGTAGCTCGAGTGTCAAACATAAACGACCGTATCTTATAATCTGGATATCCTATTCTCTCAAAATAACACATTGCTCCCACTTTGCAAAGACTTTTAAGAATAAGACATTCCTTATAAGAAGGCCCTTTCGGATATTTACTCCTACCATTAGGAAACGCTATTTCCGGACGAGCAACATAAATCCTACGCATTCTTCAGTATCATACCAAATCACTACCGCATAATCACCCTATGCCTAAGGGAAACCTCAATAGTGTCAAAGCATGAGAATTCACACCGCGATGTTATGAAGACTCCGGTCAAAGGATAATTACACAGCCGCCACATAGCGTGACACTTAATAAAGTAAGTGGGTCAGTCTAAATACGCATTCTCTAATACACGTCAACATACAGTCCAAGTGTTTCTACACATCGATAGACGAGATCTATCCCTATTTTCATAAGATAGAATACACTTAATACGTGCTAGTCTAACCATACTATTAATGTCCAATGTAATAGCAAATACGACTAAAGACATTTAAACATCAAACATTTTAAAGTGAGTCGAAATCTCATCAACCATAATCACTATTGCGATTTCTCTATCACAGTTTGACACTAGGGACGTTATCATATATACAATATTATAATTGGTTCGTTAAACGGACAACATATAATAATAGGAAAGCCATTTAGTATATGTGTAAATATGAAGACGTAGTAGAAATGATCCAACCCGGTCGGATCCAGTCTAACCCAATTGGGTTTCAGACACTACATCAACATGCTCGTGATCTTCTGTTTTCTTATTCAGGAGGGGATGTCAAGCTTGCGGGCACCTTGTACCGTGCGGTGGCAGCGTGTGGCAGAGTTGGCTGGAGTTTGTTTTGAGAATTATTGTAATATTTGGTTTTGTTTTCCATTTCTTTTCGTTGTAGTGTTGTTCAGTAATACATCGGCCATGAGGTCCCCTGTCTGAGCATCCTTTTATCCTTGATGAATATTCTTATTCATTTCAGCTCACAACGCCTCTCTCTAATCCATTATTTGACTTTGTTGGATGTCGTGGTATAGTTTGGTTCGTGCATGTTGTAGTCTTGCCTGTGCTAGGTCGTCGTCCAGCTTTTAAGCTGGGTGGTAGTCCAGCAGTGGGCTGGGTCTCTTAGTCAAGCCAAGGGCTAGTTTTGTTGTAAATCAGTTTATGTTCAGTTATAACAAAACTTTCACCCTTTCGTGAGAAAAAACTGGATTGAAAAATGACATAACATGTTAATTAGGGTAATTAACTAATATATAGGACAATTTTTTCTTTTTCTCCCTGATTTTTTAATTGTTAGTGTCATGTGGCATTCTCCCGTCAAATCCTGTTCCCCAGATTCCTCCGGCACCGAGGAGGCCAGGACTGAAATTGCAACTAAACTAATTATGCCAACCTATAAGACTGATTTTGTATTTTGTATTTATTTATTTATTTTTTGCCACTGACTCTATGTGATTATATATGTATCTTTGAAACAGTGGCAATAATGGGTGATTATTCAGCAAAATATATAATAAGTTCACGAAAAACGTTGGTGCATGTTGTGAGACCTAAGTCGCTGTTAGTATTTTCGGACCTTCCTCTTCCCGTAGAAGGTTCTACGTGTGACAAACCATGCGGATTTTTCGAACCTGTCCGTAACTGTCCACTAGTATGTGATTGCCAGCTTTCTCGTACATATAACAGATTTCGTTGCTTCGACGTAAGAAATTTCGTTGGTGCATTTTTTATTTCTTAAGAAATTATGTTCCACGTTAATTCATGTTTTGCAAGCTAATAGCTTAGTGTTACTGTATCACAAGTCCAGTGGCGGAACCAGGAAAAATTTTGGGTGGTGAATGGTATATATAAATTCTGGAAAACTAAAAAAATCAGGGAAAAATAAAAAATGTTGGTAGTGGGATTTGAACTTACAACCTGTAAATAATGGAAGCTTTAAAAGGATTTGTTCTTAAACCACTAGGATATAAAGTCTTTTGTTCGAAAAAAGACATACATAACATCTTAATATTAACACTACTACTACTGATAATAAAAATTTGGGAGGCAGGACCATATATAGTGGCTTTGTGACCATTTGGAAGCTTGAGACCACCCCGGGCATAGGGTGGGTCCGCCCTTGCACAAGTCACAACAAAATTAACAAGAAAAGTCAAAAAAATATATATATACTCCATCCGTTTCTTATTATCTGTTGCTTTTGAGAAAAACATATAAATTAGGAAAATGAGTAATTGCATTGACTTTCATTGTAAAATACTAATTGTTTTTTGAAAAGTGTAGTGTTGTATTGAATATGAAAGATTGATAATTGATTGAATGCGTCTAAAAAATTGAAGAGTAATATTGAATAGCAGAAAGAGTATTAAAATATGTATGAAAAATATAACTACGAGAGACAAAAATGAATTTTTGATTTTAACGACTGCGTCAATTAAATAGGGTTACGTCATTCATAATAGTGTGAGCTCACTGTTTTACTGCGGATACGTACACAAGAGTTGACCCAAACACATTTGCATTTCATTGAGTGTGACATAGTATCAGTTGATAACCAAATTAGACTTTATTAGGATCAATGATGTTTAATTGTCGATGTATAATTATTGTGACCAAGCCCTCAAAAAAAATAATTTATTGTGACCATAACATTTAGCAGAGAATTGGACTTGGGCACAAACAATATCAGTTTCATTCATGTTGTATACCTTGTTTTTTTTAGTGTGGTGTAACATGAAACTTATGATAATTAATTTACAAAATATCTTATTTATTTATTACACTTATTTTTTCTTTTTATATGTTAGCTCCTTACTCCTCCCCCAGAGACTACGGGAGAAGATATTGATGATGAAAACGATAATGCAGTTGAAGAAGATCATGAAGAGGATAATGGAGAGGGTAGTGATGGAAGCAGTACTGCAGTCGAAGGAGATTTTTAAAGGAAAACTCGTCCTATATGAATTCTCACTACAAAAATAACACTACAAGTCACACAACTTTTATGAATATTGATATGAGTGTAATTTAACATGTGTTGTTTCACGTGTTTTAACTGTGTTCTTTGGGCACTGGCAAACCCGTGCATGATGCACGGGAAATATGATTTTAAAAATAAAATAAAAAAGAAACTTTTCAATTTACAATTCATCTTCTTATTTAGGTCCTCCACAACATGTTGAGATAACATGTTTCTTATACGATTCGTTTCCTAAATAAAGCATATAAAGTATATAGGGGAAATGAGGGAGAAGGACAGAACTATTTCATCAATTAAGTAGAAGGACAGTCTTTTGAAACTTTTGCATAAAGGACAAAACTATTTATTCACTCAATCGAAATTCACTTGTGTTCAAAATTCACTTGCCGAAATTCACTCTGTCAAAAATTCACTAATTTTCAAAATTGTTGTCGAAATTCACTAATTTTAAGGATTCACGTCAAAATTCAACGATTTCGGGATTCACTTTAGAGATTCACCGATTTTCGGATTCTTGTTTGTCCTTCTCGCTATAAAAATTATGCACGATTTCTTCCTATAAAAAATATGTAAATTTGTCTCCATTCTTAAAATTATTTCAGATTGTGTCCTTATCCCTAATTTTCCAAAATATATATAGAAACCAAAGCCTTCCATCGCTTGGGCTAAAAGATAACGAAACCAACAAATTGTATTGCTGCCATTTGTGGTAGTAGGAAGTGAATCACATATTTTAAATGTACCTTGACTCTTATTAGGACTAACACAATTCAAGGGTTCAATGAAGACCACTAAACCATCACTTTGGACAATAGCATGCACACAGACGAAAACCTAGCTACCTAGCCGCAATAAAACTCAATTATCCTTATTTAAACATTATATATATATATATATATATATATATATATATATATATATATATATATATATATATATATATATATATATATATTTCATTCTGCTGTTTTTTTTTTGCGTAAGAAACTACGAAAATAAAACAATGCATCTTCCAATAATAAACTATAATCATATCAAGGCCTGGTGTTTCAAGGCTTGGTGTATCATCATCAAGAAACCAATTACTCTTAAATCAAAAGTAGATGAATTTGTTATAAATCATTCGATTACTACACCTAAACGTATCACATTAAAATTTTCAGAAGTTACAATATGCTTCGGAATCGACAATTTGTGCGAAAGTTGAACTGTCGTAATTAATAATCATATGGTGATGTATTTATTTTGGTGTTGTCCTTTCATTTTTGTCTCCTTTTTATGCAGAATAAAGGTTGTTGCAAAAAAGTTAAACATCCCTGATCAAAATAGTGTCACTTTATACTAACAACACACAAATTTATAATTATAAATCTTATTTTCACCGGATGCAACGGTTAGATAGATAGGCTATATATAATGCGTTACACACACTTTATTTTTTGGGAAAATGAGGGAGAATGACGGAAATATTTCATCAATTGAGTAGAAGGACAGTCTTTTGAAACTTTTGCATAAAGGACAAAACTATTTATTCACTGTCGAAATTCACTTGTGTTCGAAATTCACAGCCGAAATTCACTCTCGAAATTCACTAATTTTCAAAATTTATTGTCGAAATTCACTGATTTTCGGGATTCACTGTCGAAATTCACTGATATAGGGATTCACTGGGGAGATTCACTGCTTTTCGGGATTCACTGTTTGTCCTTCTCGCTATAAAAATCACTGCTTTTCGGGATTCACTGTTTATCCTTCTCGCTATAAAAATTATGCAGTTGTCCTTCTCCCTATAAAAATATATATAGCTGTCCTGTTACTTAAAAATATTCCAGATTGTATCATTATCCCTAATTTTCCATTATTTTTATTTTTATGTCAGCTCCTTACACAAAAGATCATTTTGGCTAAACCCTAACTCTGCTTCAACCAGTCGAAGATTTCAATAGCTTTCTTAAAACCAATATTTTTCCTAACCTGATGTACACAGTAATCCAATAAGAAGTTTCATCCACAAGGCCACTCCGGCTATATGTCAAGGGAATATGCCGAAAGTAACCAAGCAATTCGATAAGCAGACAGTAACCAAGAAATTTAATGGTACTAGGCCGAGACCTGCTGTTATCAGTCACAGACTCACAGTAACAGTTATTCAACCGCACTAAGGTATCATGCATGCCATATTTTTGGAACCTTTCCAATACTCTTTGAATGTAATCATAAGAGTATGTACTATAAGTTTTTCCTAACTTGATCTACACAGTAATCTAATAAACAAAACCTTGATCTTCTTAAATTTTATTTCATTGCTCCCTTTTAATTCTTTCAATACCGACTTCAAAATTTCGACAAGATTTAATACTAAAAAATACTTACGAGTAGAAGATATACAAGGAGAAGTTTTATCAGCAAACTGATGCAGCATTTCGATAAGATTAGATTTCAATTGTTGTCGAATGAATTGTTTCAAGAAGTTGTGTGATATTTTCTAACAATTCATCCTTTAAGTTACCACCTGAGCTTTGCTACCACTAGCAGTGGTCGAATCGTTCCGGAGCTTCTTTCTTTATGGGGAACGAGCCTATCGCGCACCATATCCATGCTTGCTCCTTGCATACATATTTGCAGAAATGTGGGAATGATAGAGTGAAAACGTGTGTTAAAGGAGTTTAAATAACATGGGCAGGGTGACTGATGAACGTGCGTGAAATCTAAGAGACGTGCATAAGGTGGATTATGAATTTAATGTAAATTTTGACGATATTGAATAGATATGCAGGATTTTTTTTTTATTTATTTATTTAATATAACTCTCTTTATCTTTTTTATTTTTATTTTATTTTTAAGTATTAACTTACTTTAATTATTGTCTAAAATATATTTTTATTTATTTATTTTAAAATAAAACGGTAAAAAATTACTATAAATTACGATACGTGCACATGTACTACTAGAATAGATGCAAGCATCATGAAAAGTTTAATAAGTTAATATAGTTATCAATATCATAACAAAACATTTCATATTTATATATATAAACTTAACACAAATATACGTATGATCAACAATTTACAAATGCATTTAATTTCATAATAAAAGGGATACAAGGGTGTTGTAATATCACTTGCATCAGTGTCTCTTCACAGATTCTCTATCTTACAGACTCAACATTGATTTTTTTCATTTTACAGAATCTTTATCAAGAGCCAATTGCATCAGAATCTTTAATGTCAATATTAATATATCAATATCTTTTAGTTTCATCACTCATTTTCATTGGAGCAACTTTTTTTGTAAGCATTATCGGAGTAACTGAGTGCCATTTATTTTTGTAAACACATTAAAAAAACATATATGTATTCCTGATATTTGGGACCAACATATAAAAAACATAATAATAATTATAATAAGAAAAGAAAAAAAAAACAAAGACACCCATATATCCTCAATAAATCACGGAACAAAAATATCCAATGAATATTTTCTAAAAAAAAAATCCAATGAATACAAAAGCAAAGCCGAATAGGAAAGTGGGAAAACAAAAAAAAAAAAAAAAAAAAAAAAAAAAAAAAAAAAAGGCGTACAGATGCTATAGTGATGCGGTAGATGTACAGACTAACTTCACAGATTCTTAATTGTCCAGATCCGTATACAGATTCTAATGCAGTCTTATTTTTGACAAATATGAGGAATTAAATCAGAAAGATGCATTTAGCATTATTTACAGATTCTATCATGAGTCTTTCTGGAGTTCTAACGTCAAGCATACACCACCTTACAAATGGGACTGTGTTGTAGTTTGTTACATATATCTGACTCATACTCTTGATACGCATTTATAGTGGTACGAGGGGTGTCGAGAAAAAAAACGGGAATTCAAAAAAACGTCGTTTCGTCGGTGTCGTGTGACAATGTTCATAGTGGTAAAGTCAAAAAAAAACATTTATAGGCCGGTTTGTTTTTGTTAATGTGCACCTAAGCGATTACATTTGTACACTTGTAATCATTAAAAATTTGTGCAAGCATGTACATTTCATTGATTTCTTTGTTCAGGCCACTATATCATGATTGAATAAATTTGTGTGACATTCACCGCACCTTAATTCCTTAACCTTTAACCATGAATATAACTGCCATGATAGAATCTAACATTGTGTTTGATTGTCACAAACCGTGGACTGATTGATTATACGTGGCATTCATAAAACATAGATCATATTCACTACACTTTAATCCTCAACCTTGGACCCTAAAACCTGAACCCTAAACACTAAATCATTAACCATAAATGCTAGTGTGGGATTATATGTCTGTCATAAGTAAGGATTGTTTGATTATTTATGACAATCACTATAGTTGCCATGATAGAATTGAGCATTGTGTTTAATGTAACAATTCGTTTTGTAATGAAAAGTATAGGGTTTTGTCACCTCTCCAACTATCTTTCCATTAGGAAGTATTTTAGTGGCCCAAAATCGGTTTTACTTCATTGCTGGAATTCCTTTCTTTTGATAGATACCTGGATTCCTAGTTAAAATAATATAAAAATAGAATGAATCAATCGACACATAGTCATAACCTAGAGTTTGAATGCATATATGCCATATTTATAATAAACAAATCATACCCCTCCCTGGACCATGAACCATAAACCCAAAACCATGAAACTTAAATCGTAAACCTTGAACCATAATATGTGAGTAATCTGTTTGAATGTCACATGTAATCAATCAACACATGGTCACTAATTGTGAATTGAATGATTCTCTATGACATTCATTATACCCTTAACCATTGTTCATTATAATAAGTATTTTACAAGGCACGAGAGAATCATTAATCCCAAATTCACCTATCATTAGTATGTACATGAGTTGTTTCTGAGTTAGTGAAGATGCAATGAATCGCATTTCTAAAATTCTGTAGACATTTGAATATGTACAGATGATTGGTTTATGCATGACGATCATTTATCATTGAACTGTCACGTTCACGGTTCATAATTTTTGGATCATGCTTCAATTTATTAGGCTGTAGGGGTTCATAGTGTATGATTTGGAGTTTACACAATACAAAATAAAGTATGATCCCTAAAGATCAAGCGGATTATATAGCATGGAGATGATGTATTGGAGTAATTTGACTCTTTGTCGCATAAATAATGTACAAGAAGTGTAATTAAATTAAAGTTACAATGAATATTGTAATTATGTAAAAGAAAAATATGAATCATAGTAATGATTTATTAAAAAAAATTGTTAAATGCAAATAAGTATAATTCACATAAGAAAAAAATTAAAACCGGCGTAGTTTAGTGGCCACGTGTCACCCACTACATAATAGCTATATCATATTTCTTTCTATGTAATAAATACAATATATTTATGAGTTTATTGTTAAAAATAACAATTTGAACATGTAAAATATGGACAAGGACGGTAGAATATTTTTTAGGTAAAAAGAATACGTCTTTATTCTAATGCGATTTAAATTATCTCGTATTCAACTACAAAAATGAATATATCTATCAATCTGATTATCGAAAGATAGTAATTCTTTCATCACATTTTTGCTTTTTTTGTCATCTTTATTTAGACATCTCATTTGATATTTTTTTCAAGGTTATTTTCGAGGTCATTTTTGTAAAAAAAAAAAAACACAATAAGAGTGGAATAGTGAAACATTGGATGAAGTCAGTTCCACTGCAGCAAAAAGTGGGTTTAGGGTTATAAACAGTGGAATTGTCCTTATCACCAAATTTATATTTCCACTATCCTGATTTCTATTTCCCCCTCTTTTTAGGCCTTTTAAACCAACCCCTCTATATTTATTTGTATGCAATAAATGCAATACGTGCGAAATTCATTCAGTGAGAAATGAAATGCCGAATTTCTTGTTAAAACGAAAAATTAAATTATTAAAGGTTATTTGAAAATTCACAAAATAATTTGGGATATGGAATTTTTATTTGAAATTTTCAATTTCATTCATTGCGCCGCTAATCTATTTTTTGGTCAAATCCATTCTAATTTTTTTAAACCGCCACAACGATTGGTCGACTATTTTTATCATTCAATAAACCTTTAAACATCGTTCATTATAATAATTATTTTACAAGAAATGAGATAATCATTTATTCTAACCAAACAAATCCCAGATAGAAAAAAACCACAATTAGTGTTTCTCCCTTTTCAAGACCTCGAATGGAAAAATACATCTTGTAAATGAGATCAGAATGGTCCAATTAACTAGGAACCGGTCAAACTTAGCAAAATAATAGACCCCGATTTGACCAATTGTCACATTTAGGTTAATCCGGGTTTTTGACTGGTTTAATTTCCGGTAAAAAAAAAGTGAACGGGTGGGGTCAAATTGCGGGTCAGACATTTCTTCTTCACCAGGTAATGCTACAATTTTAATGAAACCAGAAGAGAGAAAAAAAACTTTGACCAATGATATCTTGCAATTTTGAGGTCCCTTTTTCGCATCGTTTGTTGCGTCGGACTCCAAAAATCGAGAACTATTCAATGGGATGAATAGAAATCGATTTCGAGTAGCTTCATGTGTCGGGCTTTTTAACAAACTATGGATTTGATACCAATTCGTTGTGAGGAATCAATCGAAACGAAAGTAAAGAAAATCGAAATATAAATGGAAGAACAAGAATTTTGAAGGAAAAAAATGGTACAAGAAGAAGACGATGAGGAAAGAATACAAAGTGTGGAAATTTAAAAATAAGGTACCAGAAGAAGAAGACGAGGAAACTATACGAAGTATGGAAATTCAAATAAAAAATCTAATAGGATTGCTGTTGTTGTTTTTTAAATGGATGACCGGTTAGTTGATTGACAGGTTAATTTTTTTTTTTTTTTTTATGGTGCACAATAACTAATAATGCGTTAAATCAATACAATGGTTGCTATTTTAATATTGATCTAATGGTAAACTTGACGTACGGGTTCAAAAAAAATGGTAAACTTGACCGTACTGACTGAATTATAGTATTTCCTAAAACATAATAATATCCCTTGAATTATACCCTTTTCTAATTTCGCATATACATATGAAGACCATTTTTTCCAATACTTTTTGCAAACATTTTACTTCTTATTTATTTTTTTCTTTACCTTTTTTCTTTTGAAAAATGAAATTATTTAGTAGCGGTATTTTTTAGGAGACATACATACATACATACATATATATATATATATATATATATATATATAACGTCCATGTTCTGGATACCGAGTCCTTATCTGGACTTGGAACATTTGGCATGTGATATTGTAAAATCCCACATCGCTCACCCCCATATAGGTGTGAGACATAAATGTCTTGTCAACTGGAGATTAACTCTTTTACACCAAGCGAGGACGGCGGTCAAAGCAGTTGAATGGGACTCATTTTGCGCTACTGCATACACGAGTGCGAGGCGTTCTGAGAATAGTATCAAAGCCGACTATCGAGGCGGAACCATGCGCTGCACCGTATAAGAAAGACGGTGTAAGGATCCGGTAGGACGGTGTAAGAAGACCTCTGGTAGGGACGATCCAGGAACAGTCTTGGCCGTCCTAGCGAGGACGCCATCCACTATATAAGGGAAGAATGTAAAATCCCACATCGGTAAAGTAATAGAATGCTCACCCTTATATAATTGTGAGCATAAAGGTCTTGTCAACTCAGGGTTAACCTTTTAGACTAAGCGAGGACGGCGGTCAAAGAAGTGGACCTGACCATTTATGACTCATTTAAGCGCTACTGAGACAGTCCGAGGGCGTTCTGAGATATTTAAAGTAAACCCTAAATCCCGCAAAAGTCTCTTGTCATATTAGAGTAATGAAAGATTCGTGCGGAAGAAAACAAGCAGAAGAATCGTGAAAATACACCCTTATGGTCTTCCATACAACCAACTCAACCACAACTACAACCGTTGTCAAACTATATTTAATTGAAAGCAAAAACCATTATCAATTACAACCCACTTGTCTGAAAGAAGGAAGAACTATAGAAAAACTAAAACATAAGCGACTCCATTGCTCCCTACATGCTAGCACTCAAAGCTAGTCGTCAAAGTAGCATGTACCTACAATCTTCTTATTCTAATGAAAAGGAGTGAGCACCGCCTATTTGCTCGATGAAAAGAGAAACAAGATCAAAAGAGAGATTCATGCACCTCCCTAGAAGACACGACATGAGTCTATTTATCTAGTTACAAATAAGTTGAAAGCATAACTTGAAACATAAAAAACTATTTTTAGGAACGTAGCTTGAAACCAACTTGAACAATGCATATTAACTACATTTAGGTCATTTTAAATGTACTTATTTCATTAATTACTTACTTACTATGGTTAGCTTAATCATCAACCTTACGGAAGCCATCTACTAACCCATATTGTGTCTGTCAACTAACTGAAACGTACTCATGTCTTGTCTGTCTCGTTCATGTCTCTTACTGAGCATGTTCTCATTACTGTTTTGTTTTACTCTAGGGACTTAAACCTTCAGGTCTTCATGGGACTTAGAACCAATGGTAATTAGCATAAGGACTTGGTGCAACATGGCTAATATGAATAACACACGTCAAATCATGGAACTTAGGGACCCACGGGACTTAGGGACCACCGTCTCCAGAACGACATGGATTAGCATAGTTAGTCATACCTCCAACATGGGACTTAAAACTCATGGTACTCCGTATAGTACATTGCAAGGTCACTAACCTTAAACACATAGGAGCACATAAGGCACATAAATTCATGTCTAATGTATTGGAACATAAAAAAACCATAAGAACAACTACCATCTTATCCCCACTATTTGTATCCAAAAGCACATAAAAGTTTAATGCATCCGTCAATTTATTGATGGATGCAAACCAGGCAGTGGCTCCACCTATGCTGAGTGATCGATGAAGCTCCCTGAAGATTATAACCGTGCAGTTTGCCTGACGTTTAATTATGGACATGGCCTACAGGATCATGCCTACCTTTGGACTCACCCCTACCGCATTGCTAGGGGTGCAATCCAGGTGTTTTTGTTGCTTTTGCTGTCTAAAGATTTGCTCATACTTTTTCTAGTACTTGATATACCTTTTTTTTATTCTTGGTACATCTTCTGACATGGGTGTAGCTGTTCACTTTACGGACCGGACATATCGAATTTTCATCAGGAAGGACCACAATTCTCGGTTGCTCAAGCAAGTTCAGACGAGGGTGCAAAGAGATCTTCGGCTTAATTTCCTTAGATCGTATACACAAGGCAGAAGACAGAATTACAGCATCTATTCCACTTTGATTTCATTGATGTAATTATTTATAGGACAGGGACTTTATTGGGAGTGCATAGAGCGAGTACTCTTACCTATGTGATGGATTTTCCTACTCTGGGTTTGCCACACATAGGGTTTAAGGAGGCCATGCTATGCACTCTATCACGTAAACTTGGGGCGGGCATATGGCAATAAACTTTGTAGCTCTTTATACGGCTCAATATAAATAAAGTTGCATTCAAAAAAAAAATCACATAAAATTACATACAAATTACCAGAAATAGAATAACGTTCTTAAAATGCAGTTTGGCAAATACCCGGCAACACATAATTATGTCTCATTCGTGCGGCTTATGTTAGAAATAAAATTGTTTTTGTTTTGATGATGATTATTTGTCTGTTTTAAACCCTATTGATGAAGTGCTGAAACTAGTTGTTATAGTGAAAAGCTAAAAGATGGTTTTGTACAGGTTTTACAAGAGTCTGATTATTGTATAGGTTAAATCAAGCATGCACTGTAATTGAAATATTATAGGTTTTAGTGGAGTCTATGACCTTTTGATAAAATCAAATCTAGTGAGACTGTTGAGGGATAAGACTCTGCTAGCCTTATCTAGTGCTATAATCAAGCCGAGAGGCTAAGGCGAGCTTCGCTTTTGAAGACTGTGGGATCAAATTCAGTTTTTGAAGACTGAAGGCTGAGGTTTTCAGACTCAGTTCTTGAAGATTAAGTTGAGACTGTAAAGTTAGAATTCAGGCAAGTCTGTGATGACCTGAACTAACTTCATAGATCTTGTATTGAAGATCTAAGATCAATAAGGACGTGTGATCTTAGCTATTAGTTTGATTAAATGGTGTACTCTGATTTCACAAATTAAGATCAGATGGAGAAAGCATAACAGTTGAGAATTAGATGATAGCTGAGTATATGCTAAAAACCAGCTGACTGCTGAAAACTCAATTATCAGCTCAGTTGAGTATAAGTCAGCTAATCAGTTCAATAGAAGGAAATTCAAACGTAGAAGATCAAGCAATCTAATTGGTTGACAGCCTGACAATGTTAGAAAGGACACTGACATTCTGACAGGTGATGGCATATTCTATGGAATGCAAAGAAGGACCGTTAGAATTCAAAATTTTGAATTTGGATTTCACCCTATAAATAGAGGACTTAGAAACAAGGATCAAACACCGAGAACACGAAAATTAACCAAGAATTCATTAAGTATTTTGTACAAGAAATTCTGCTAAGTCATCACCATCATCTTTGAGCTAAATTGCTAGATTCTAAAAATCTTCGAGTACCTAAGTGTTTCAAGACATCTCTAGATCAAACACTGAAGATTATCAAAGCTGAATCACTTTCTTGATTCATCCTTACTTTGATTTTATCAAAGGTTCGAGACCGTGCAACATTCAGTCTAGGGTGTTAAGGACAATTGGTTTGCAGTCAGGCAGACTGTGTGTGGTGGAGCTGGTGAAGAGGCAATTCAACCCTTCAAGGACTAGTGAAGCATTTGGAGAAGCAGCAATCCTACCTATTAACTAAGAGTTTAGATTGTAAAGCTAGGGATTAGTGAAGGACAATCAACTAGGACTTTTTGTAACCGTACCTCGAAGAGACTAGTGGAATTTTACCTCCAACATTACAGGATAAGAGTGGATTGACAGGATTACACCACCTGCAACCACTATAAATACTGTGTTTTTATTTGATAATTTTTTTTATGAATTTACTTTACGCAGTTTACTTAAAGAAATTTACTTTAAAGCATTTATTTTCAAGCATCAATAGTCATTTACATAAAAACTAATTCTATCACACAGAACACACATTGAGTTCACCAAACTTAGTTCAACATACTTTCAATTGAACAACAAGAACTTAAAAAGGCTTAATAAATATTCTGCTGCATTTAACTCAGTTGTAGAAATAGTCAACTGACCTTTCTCACCTAAGTTATCTTAACTCCTTAAAAAGTTTTAAGTGACAAGTCTATTCACCCCCTTTAAACTTGTCCAAAGCCTTTCTGAGGGACCAACAGTTTAACATGAAACAGTAATCAAATCAACTTAACACATAATCCCTAAACTGAAAATGGAACCTTTTGACAAGAAGAATTACTTACCTTAAAGACGAGCTAAACTACGAACCGAACAACATCTTACTTCCAAAACATACATGAATCTATGAACCACCAAAACCCTAATCTCAACTCCAAGAACTACAAATTAACAAGATCAAACATGAGAAGAAACATGATCCAAAATTGCTCCTGAATCAGGATCTGCTTCGAAACCAAGGCTCTGATATGTGAACACGAACTAGAACGATCAAAACTAAGACTGTAGAGTAAAACTGGGTCATTTAACAGACCACAATGCTCAGTTCAACGAGCTGGGGTGTCGTGAGCTTGTTCTAGGGCGTCCAGAACTCATCCTGGACATGAACTAGGCCGTTTAACCGAGAGCAGTGCTCAATTCAGCAAGCCGAAAGACCTAGGCATGTCCTGGGCTTATCCTAGGATGTCTGGGACTCGTCCTGGGCACCTTGGGACACGTCCGTGGTTCAACAGGTCGCTTAATGGAGAGACCTTCTTTGTTTAGAGAGCTATAAGATGCTAAAAACTCAAAAACATGATTTTGATGAAGTCTAGGGCTCCCTGAAGCCTTTTTATACACTTTTCAGGGCTTAGGTCGTTTTCATAAGGATGAAAAGAAAACCTAAATAGAAAAAAAAGAAAAAGAAAAACTAATTCCAAATAGGCGAAAATAGACCTACAAGGAGGCGAGGGTTTTACAATATATATATATATATATATATATATATATATATATATATATATATATATATATATATATATAAGTGATAACCTAGACCATTTTTTTCAAACATTTTGCTCTTTATATATCTTTTGATGAATAAAAATATTTTGTATCATGTATTATTTTTTTCATTGATATATATTTTCTTTTATAAAGTGAAAACCAAGACCACCTAAAGTACCGCCATTGGTTCCATCCTTTTTCTTTCTTTTTTTTTTTTTTTTTTTTGGAATAAGATAAGGCCATGATACGGTAAGGTCTCATTTATTATTAAAAAAACACACTACTTTACCAAACTATAACCAGCCACGACACATTCTTCTTGATTTTGGTTTTTTTTGGTTATAGATATCATCCCTATCTTCTTATTACAAAAAGACATACGGTAAGGTAGGGTAATATAATCCTCTTATATTTGCTTAATTTATCTTCTCTTAAACAACTCAAAATTTCATGGAACGATGCAACCAAGGTGGAATGAAGAAAAAATGTAATAATTTTACATGCAATAAAGAATAGTGTTCCAATTAATTTTTTGGCCGAATATTTACAAATTGTGATAATTTTTTTTTTTTTTTTTTGTTCATGATTAGTATCAGTGGCGGATCCACATGCCATGGGGGTCACGTGACCCCATTCAACTTTATAAAAAAATAAAAAATCCGAAACGACGTCGGTTTGGTAAAAAAAAATTTCAATTTTGACCTAATTACTCGCCCAACCCGGTTTCGATCCGGAAATTTTGACCTAATCACCCGCCCAACCCGAAATGTTTTTAGGGTTACTACACTTTTGTAACGGGTGACTCCACTGAACTTTTTTTCCTGGATTCGCCACTGATTAGTATGATAATTTTTATATATTTATTTATGATATGTATCTCAATTCTGAGTTATTTTGTGTTGCTATGTGTTAATTGGTCATGAGGAGGAAAGTTTTCATTTTTCCAAAAGTAAATATATTTCAGTATTATTCTTTATGGTAAATTTCATAAGAAACTCCTGAAAGAAAACTGGCGCCCTTGAATGCACTTCCAATC
The DNA here is from genome assembly GCA_026214975.1 of Gentiana macrophylla. Classification (NCBI taxonomy): domain Eukaryota; kingdom Viridiplantae; phylum Streptophyta; class Magnoliopsida; order Gentianales; family Gentianaceae; genus Gentiana; species Gentiana macrophylla. The sequence continues at coordinate 58,995,938 of CM047805.1, forward strand.
GGATATGTAAAAATAGGCAATTCATTGTTATTCTTTTACGGCAAATAAACATATTATTATTATAAAAATGCTAGCCAAGAGTCTGACAAGATTGTCAAGTCTTACAAAACTACTCAAAACAAAACACCCCCAATAAAAACCTTCCAGCAAACTAGAACAAAAACTAGCAAGCTATAACAAGAGCAAAATAGATCTGCTGAGTGCCGAACACAAAAAAGGATTTTGCCTCCAATCATCCCGAATACAAGGATTTTGCCTCCAATCAGCCCAATTGGTAGAACAATCACTTTTCCTTCCAATGATCCAAGAGAAACTACAAAACAGAATCTCCTAGAAAATCTCCTCAGTAGTAACCATCTTAGAATTAATAACCAAGTTATTTCTCTTAATCCATAACACCCCTATCACTACCTTTCGAATTGCTTCCTAAAACATAGAAACTACTCTCGAATGTGCATCATCCGAGTTGATACGATAACTTGCTGACAGTGCTGTTAGGTGTAGTGCCCGAAAGACAATTATATAATTGTTTTAGGACAGAATTAATAATTCATCTTATTATATGCATGTATGCTTATAATTAAGACACTACTTGAAAACCCTAAGTACCTCGTTTATGTAATCACATAACTCGGTTGTATGGCTATACACAAGAGGATTGAGTTAGTGAGATGTACTTAAAATTAACTTAGTCCGTAGCGTTTATTAATCGAGTCACTGGTCTCATGATTAATTTGCTAATAATGCGCATGAGAACACTTTAGGTGTGATAGTCTTATCCGGATTGCCGGTAATAGGTAGTACCTAGTAGGGAATATATATATGATGATAATCATATAGAAATTTGACCGATTTGATTAGAGTTCTCGATATAATTCCGTGTCGAAAGTCTTATCGAATCACAAGATGATCATATATGGATTAATCTCAATCCTGAGGTGATCACAGGCAACTACTTAGACTAGGGTAGAGTTTGATTTGTTAGTAAGGATCACTTCGTAGTATGTTGTCCAACACTTCTCGTTGGCTCTATTCTAGAATGAATGAGAAGTCTGTGTTATCACAGATATGGAATCCATTCCTTCCCTCGGGAAGTAGACAGACAGTTCCCTTATTTGTTAGAAACTGATCGATCGGCCGAGTTCATATCATATTGGTTATGAACTAATTGATCACTAGAGGGTTAATGGTAAATAAGGATAATTTGTTTCGAGAAGGGTTTACGGAAATATCCCGAATCGAAGTGAACATTCTATGGAGGATTTGTCCGTATGTAACGATTATATCAGTGGACGCTTTCGACTCATAAATTGAGTGTAAGTTATCTATATTCGATAGAGTTCAGTTTCGGGTTTATGGTGGTGTAATCCCGGAATTAATAAGTTGGATATAATTTTTACATCGATGAATAATTTTGTTCGATTTATTGTAAGCTCTAATGAATATGGGTCCATGGTCCCGACGTGGCTCCCAAAATAGCATAATTAGTTTTCTCGTCGTTTCACCTCAATTATAATTAAATAGTGGATTGGGCTATTTAATTTGATATGTGGATTAATTGTTTAGTTGGACTAGATAATTAAATACATGGAAAAGAAATTTTTATGGACTCGGCCCAATGTGTCAAAAAATGGGCATGGACCTTATTTAATTAGGGTGGGGCACATATTACTATTATTAATTATCAAGGAATTAGTTTTCTTGGATAATTATTTAATGTGTGATTTATCTTTTATTTGTTAATTGATAATTCATGGAATATTAGATAATAATATGATTTATCCTAATTTGTTTGGGATAATTATTTTATTTATCTTTTATTTGGAAAAGGATTATTATAATTGATTTTGTATTAATTAAATAAATCCTTAGAAGACAAGAATTACTCTCATATATAAAGAGAGTTCTCCCAAGCCTTTTGACATACTAAAATACACGCCATATTGACTAGTACTTGGGTTGATATTTTCGACCAAGTGCTTAGGGTTTCGAGTTGGAATAATCTTCGGGATTATTCCGGTAGCATATCAAGGAGGTCTGGCGGCGGGAAACACCATCCACCTGGTGTTGCTTGGAGACACACGTTGGAAGGCTGTGGCTTCTCAATACACGTGTTCTTGGAGATCTATCGTTCTTGGAGTTAATCACCATAAAAAGGTTGGCTCCTAAACCCCATTGTAGGTTTAGATCTTTAATTTATGTTCTTTGTTTCGTTTAGATCTAGATCTGATGCATTCCGCTGCGTAATCGGGTCATTCTATGATTGATCCGACGATATTACATCTAACAAGTGGTATCATTGCCTTTGATCTAAGGATCAAAGTATATGAATTTTAGATCTTAGAGTGGAAAAGCATGTTTTAGGTGTTTTATTTCGTTTTTTTTTTGGTAAATTCGAAATTTATTCATGTTGTATGCTTTTTGATGATGCTAAATAATGCACCACCGGATTAACAGGGCCACGTGTAATCTAAGGATGAGCTGTAAAGGGATCGAATGGCTAGAAATGTAGTAAAGATGGTGTTTTTGGTATTATATGGCTGAGTCCAAGAATGTATCTTGGATTGCCTACGTATCCTGTATATTGTCCAGGAATCAAGCCTTACGTAGTTCCTGGAGTTGTGTATTTATAGGTACATGTCCTTTCTCTGCCCTAAACTTAGGACGGTTTAGTCTATTGACATAAATACCCTTTACTAGGCCTGGCCCCTTGCCCAAGTAACCCTCTGGATAATGGGCATAGGAATATGGGCTGGAACTCATGCATCGACTCGAATAACACCGACAAGGGTGTTCGAGGTGGGACATTTGCAGAATCTGCTAGTTGCTGTGGTCTTCTCTGACTTGTATCTTATTCGATCCGAGGTGGGTAATAAACTTGGACTCTTCCACACGCCAGCTGGACCAATTAGATATCTCTACGTGGAGGGGTGAAATCCCGTATCGTCATAAGCCCCCCAGATCGGAGAGAAGCTCATATAGTATGCTGAGGTCGGATCTGAAAATTTGAATTATCTTTTCGACACGCGATCTTCTTTAGGCGGGATTACAGCTGTCTTTCTAGCCGAGGTAGGCTGTCGTAGGATGACGTCACACTGTCAGCATTAATGGGTTCTGTAAACGAAGCATTTTTTCCGGCACACTATCCTTGATTACCGTGTCTTAAGCCCTATAACAGCCCCAAACCCTGCCCTTTCCAATCATTTGCACGATTGAGGAGCATAAAAGGAGTCCAAGGCTTTGAAGTCTCTCATTTGTCATTCTTTACTTCTGCCTTATTCCCTAATCGCAAGTAAGCCCTAATCTTTCTCAAATTCTTCTTGTTTTTTATTTCTTGCATCTTTTCCCAATTCCATATCTAGTAGTGAGAGTGATTCTCAAAATAGGGTAGAGCCTGTTGTAGTAGAAGAGGAATCGATAGAGAAAACGATTTCTGAACAACCACTTTGCTTCCGGTGGAAAAGTTGCCGGAGAAGAAGAAGAAGAAGGAGGAGAAGAAGAAGAATCGTCTTCTCGACCTGCTGCCAAACGCCAAACGAGGATGAAAGGTCAAGGGCCGTACGGTTGCATATCCAATCTCACTCAAAAAAAAGCCAAGGCCGTCTGTCTACGATACGGCATCCCATATTCATCCGCAAACATCAAAGTGTCACATGGTCAATTTCAATACGCTTGTGACCCTCCCCCTAGGTTCTGTGCCATATACGAGGCACAGTTGAAGGAGGGGTTAAGGTTTCCCTTCGACCTGTCTCTCTTAGAGGTCCTCCGACATTACCAGATCTGCATCACCCAGCTCGCCCCAAACGGAGTTAGGAGTGTTCTATGATTCGTATTGGCATGTCGGATCGCCAAGGTCGAGTTCACAGTCCGGCTGTTTCGTCAATACTATGCTATCCAAGGCCTGCAAGATGTGGGTTGGTATACTTTCCAGAGGCGCACTCTGGTCTCGGAATTCGTGAGGAGAGTGACCTCGTCTCAGGGCGAGTGGAAGCCCCATTTTTTCTTTATCCGTCACGGATTAGAGAACGTCGACATCCACACTTGGTTTAAGAGGCCTAGGAAGTGGCATGATAGGCTCGACTCGGATGCCCCATACGAGTGTAGGATTATCGAGAGAGTTAACCCCGACGTCGCAACTCGAAACTTTCATTCTTTATACCCTTTTGCTGATGTCGAGACGGCTGGTCCGGGCGCTTACTTGGAACTCGATGAAGACGTTCGAGTTTTGTGTAGGATATTTATTCACTCTGTCGATCTGCCACACTTTAGTAGTTTTTCTTTTACTGTATTTACTTTTGTTTTGACAGCATACTGATGTCAATCTTTCTGTGTTTGCATTTGCAGTGGAATTCTTTTCAATGCTGGAAGTTCTGGGCAAAGTGCCTTACCCGAAGAAGACGGATCCCAAGAAGATTCAAGAACTGGATGGCATCAGGTCGAAGGAGCCAGTGTCTGGTGCCACAACCTCTGGGGGCCAGAGGTCACCGGCCCGATCTTCTACCCCCATGTCGACGTCCAACATTCTTAGAGACCAACCTGACGAGGCTCGGGTGACTGAGCAGGCTGAAGAGACCTTCGTCCCGAGGAAGCGTCAGAAAACAACCGAGGTGAGGCATGGTGTCGGGAAGGAAACTCGTAACCTCGCTTCTCCGACCCGATCCCTGGAATGAGTGTGGCGGAGATGGAAGCCATGACTCCGGAAGAGCTACATGACTTCTTCATGAAAAGCCATCGAGCTGTAAGTCTTCCTTTTATTTCCCTTATAACTACGGGACCTTTGCCTGTTTCCGATATTAATAGTGCTCTACTTTGCAGACTCGGCTTGCAGCTAAAGTGGCCATGAATAGAATAGAGTCCCCATCAGCAGCTTTGGAGGAACAGAAAGAAACCATCGCCAAATTGACTTCTGACATCGAGAAGCAGAAAGCCAAAGCGAACAAGCTGGATGATCGACGCGTCAAGCGAGTCGGAATCGCGCGGCTGAGGCGATCTGTCTAAAGCGCAAAAAGATATATCTGACAGGGATGTTGAGGTAGCGACGGTAAGGTCGGAGCTGGCAGATGTGAGATCGGAGCTCGATCAAACGAAAGCTGAGTTGGCTGGATCTATCAAGGCTCGAGACGACCTTCAGCTTGAGGTCGATAGCTTCACGGCTTGCCTGGAGGCGGCCAAAAAATATTTCCTGACATCTGAAGAGCTCCAGAATGAATAGGCACTGCTGATGAGTCAGGCAATGAAGGCGGTATTCTCAAATGCATTGGATCAGGTCAAGATGGTCATCCCCGACTTTGAAGTTTCAAGCATCGAGAAGGCATACTTGTACGATCCGGAGGCCATTCCCCGATATGGTCGATATTTCACAGAATTCAAGGCCGGTGTGTCTTTATACGATAAGTATGTGACCTCTGTTCTGGAGGAGGATGGAGGGGAGAACCTCGAGTCGGGCGATCCAGTCGACCCCGCTGCCTCTACCTCAAATCAGCCCGCGGCTTCATGATCTCATTCCTTGTTTTTGTTTTTGAACAGTTGGATTCGATCTGGTTGTATAACTTTGATGTTCTTATTTATTTGGATATGTACTTTGTCGATTCGATCTCGGAGACTTCGACTTTTCAGTTCAATTTTGCATTATGATATTTTAACTTCAATCTATGCTTTTCCATTGAATGTCTTTTGTCTCTTGTTGATTATTTGTTTAGGGTGTAGTCTTTTTCGACTTAATTCCTTTGAAAACGCTGCCTTGTGGGGTGTAGTCTTTTGGACTTAATTCCCCTGTGGCCCCTCGAAGTGTATTATGGGTACCTGACTCATGATACACTTGAGTGTGAGTCTACCTAGCATTGTGTTGCCTTATCGGCTTGACTTGGCTATTAGGTCGGAGCTCGATTCGACTGTCGCGCCTCGTCAGACTTATTCGACTATCGCACATCGTGGTGCTTATGATCTGGTCGAATTAGGTATCCATCGTGGGATCTTCCGACCGCTTCGCATCGTGGCTTATTGGCGAGTCGGAGGTGATGTAAGCACTGTCAGTGACTTGGCTTTTTTCACCATTTAGTGTCAACTCCATCGTATCGAGAAGCTGCCTTTGTGTTCGAGTTTTTCTCTTTTTTCTTCTGCTCCCTTTTCTTTTTTTACATAAGTGCATCATAATTAAAAAAGAAAATTGCTTGGATAAAAAGCATCGAAATCAAATGTCATATCAACTTGTTACAAATGACTGAAGAAATAAAGCTGCAAATGTCATGAGGTGAATAAACAGTTTAAACATAATATTTTCTGATATTGGTAGCATGCCAAGTTCGAGGTATTGTACTGCCATCCGATCTGCCCAGCTGGTACGATCCCTTAGGATGTACTTTTAGAATTTTGTATGGACCTTCCCAATTCGGCTGGAGTTTTTGTATGGACCTTCCCTATTGGGTCCTGCCTGCTTGCTTCGTTCTTCCTCAACACGAGGTCCCCTACTTGGAAGTATTTATACTTCACCCTTGCATTATAATATTTCGAGATCTTTCTTTTGTAATTGGCCATATGATGCGCAGCAACCTCTCTTCTTTCTTCCATATTGTCTTTTTCTTGTCTCAGATCGGCAGGATTTGTTTCGACGTTGTAGGCCAAAACTCGAGGCGAGGATAACCCGATTTCTGTAGGTATGACGGCTTCACATCCGTAAGCCATGGAAAATGGGGTTTGCTGCGTGGCCATATTGGGTGCTGTTCGATACGACCATAGGATGCTAGGGAGCTGAGCTGCCCAATCTCGACCCTCATCTTCCAACCGCTTTTTCAAACCAAATTTTATCTGCCTGTTTGTCTGTTCGACCTGTCCATTGGACTAAGGTCGGGCCACTGAGGTGGTTCTATGTTCAATCTTGTACTCCCCAAGCCAGTTCTGCACTCTGTCATCTAGAAATTGAGTCCCATTATCCGAGATTAGATACTTTGGAATTCCAAACCTACACAAAATACTTTCCCATAGAAATTTCTTGATGGTCTGAGCCCTGATATCGGTAAGGGCTTTGGCCTCGACCCACTTTGTGAAATAATCAACCGCGACCACTACATATTTAAAGTTGCCCGGAGCTCGAGGTAAAGGCCCCACTATATCGATTCCCCACTCATCGAACGGCCAGACTGATTCGATAGCATTCATCTCTTGTGCTTGCTGGTGCGTCACCACCTCATGTACTTGACAAGCTCTGCATTTCATGACCAATCGATTGGCATCTTTTTGCATGGACGTCCAAAAATAACCTGGAGGCTTGCAGTCGGATCTTTCTGGCTTGGGACTTGTCAGATGGGAGAACTCCGTCTTTCAAGTATAGAGCTATCGGGCCCATCCATGTCGATCCCTGAACAACTGGTTGCACATCGACCTCATTATAGCTCTGCTCCGCAAACATTTCTACCAGAACTTTCCTCTTCGATTTGAAATCCGACGCGAGTTTGGACAACGCATCGGCCCTCTTGTTCTCACTCCGAGGCACTTATTCGATGCGAACCATTTTAAATTTCGATATCAATCCTTGAACCACTTTCAAGTAACTCTTCATCGCCTCCTCTTTGGCTTCATATTCACCTCGTATGTGATTTACTACGAGCTGAGAATCACTATATACCAGGAGATTTTTGACTCCCAACTTGGATGCCAGCTTTAAACCTGTAATCATGGCTTCACACTCTGCCTCGTTATTGGTGGCCTTGAACTCGAATCGGAGTGCATAAGGGAACTCCTCCCCTTTTGGGCTGACCAACAATAAACCGGCTCCCGACCCTTCTTTACTAGATGCACCATCGACATGGATGGTCCACCATTCTTCCGGTGTCTGTTTCTCCTGCTCTAGCTGAATCGATAACCCCTCGGCTATAAAATCCGCCAGAGGTTGGCCTTTAACAGCTGTACGAGGCAGAAATTCGATGTCGTACTCAGCTAGTTCAACAACCCATTTTGCTAACCGACCCGATGTCTCGGGCTTGGCCAAGATTTGCTTTAGAGGTTGGTCAGTTATTACAGCAATTGGGTGTGCTTGAAAATAGGGTTTCAACTTCCTCGACGCATGAACCAAACCCAATGCTAACTTTTCAGCAGGTGTGTACCTGATCTCAGCTCCATGCAGCGCCTTGCTCACAAAATAGACCGGAATCTGTCCCTGCTCCCCCTCTCTAACCAACACTGCACTTACTGCCTCCTCACCGATTGCTAGGTAAACTAAGAGCTTCTCTCCTTCCCGAGGTGAGGATAGCGTTGGTAAATTGGATAAATACTCCTTTAGGTCGTCGAATGCTTTCTGACACTTATCATCCTATTGGAACGGACTTTCTTTCCTTAATATCTTGAAAAAGGGTAGGGCTCTTTGCGCTGATATCGATAAGAAACGGTTGAGGGCCGCCATCCGACCTGTCAATCGTTGTACTTCTTTGACGTTACGAGGTGTCGGCATGTTCTTGAGAGCCTCGATCTTATCCGGATTAGCTCGAATTCCATCTCTCGATATCATATAGCCTAGGAATTTTCCTGATCGAACCCCAAAAGTGCACTTCTTCGGATTGAGCTTCATGTTAGCAGCCCGTAGCACCTCGAAAACCTCTCCAACATCGACAAGAAATTGTCCCATGGACTTGCTCTTGATCAACAAATCGTCGACGTAGACTTCCATATTTCGACCTATTAATTCTTTGAAAATTTTGTTAACTGCCCTCTGGTAAGTTGCGCCTGCATTCTTTAGCCCAAATGGCATCGTCACAAAATAGAACATGCCAAACTCTGTGATAAATGCGGTTTTCTCCGAGTCTTGGAGGTCCATGAAGATCTGATAATATCCCCTATACGCGTCTAGAAACCCGAATACCTCAAAACCCAGGGTTGAGTCGACTAACTGATCAATCTTTGATAGAGGATACGAATCCTTAGGGCATGCTTTGTTAAGATCCGTAAAATCCACGCACATCCGCCAGCTCTCATCTGGCTTCTTGACCAGCACTGGATTAGCTAGCCAGTCGGGGTAGAATACCTCTTTGTCGATTCCAGCAACTAACAATTTATCAACCTGTTTCTTTACAGCCTCTTTCCTCTCGGGGGTGAGGTTTCTCTTCTTCTGCCGTATCGGCTTCTTTCTCGGATCGATATTGAGTCGATGAAATGCTATATCTGCCGACAGGCCTGGCATGTCGTCTGCTTTCCAAGCAAAAATGTCTCGATACTCAACAAGAAGGTCGACCAAGGCTTTCATGTTGGAGTGTGGTATCCACTTCCCGATTTGGACCCCTTGGCCCTCTTCCTCATTCCACCCACGAATCTCCTTTGTCGGGTCGACAGAGACCCAGCTTCGATCTTCCTCTTTCTCAGGGATCAATTCTTCAACTAAAACTTGCCCAACGCCTTTCCCTTTCATCGTAACTAGGCTGCAATTTCTGGCTACCTCGACATCTCCTTTCACTTCATGGGTACCATACCAGGTGGGAAATTTCATGCTGTTATGGAAAGTAGAGATGATGGCCCTTAGATCGTATAAAGCAGGTCGACCTAATATCACGTTGTACCCCAATGGGGCCTTACCTACGACATACGTCATTTCTATTGTTCGGCCCTTTTCCCCATCTCCAACTGTGGTTAGCAAGTTTATCGACCCGACAGGGTGGATCGTCTGACCTGTGAATCCAAACAATGGGGTTGACAATGGTACAATGTCTTCATCCCTCAATTTCATGGCTTTGAAGGCTGAGTAGTAAAGGATGTTGACGGCACTGCCACTGTCAACACAGACTCTCTTTATCCGACCCCGGCTTATCACTGCCTCTATTACCAAACCTTCACTGTGACTGTAAGAGCTTGGAACATCATCTTTGGGTCCATAACCCACCTCCATCATGAACCTAAGCTTCTTCAATTCCCTCGACCTGTGCAAAGACTGTCGACTGGATCGAGGTCGATCTGACTCATGTTCTGCGAAAATCGTATTGATATCATACCCGATGCGGTTATTCCCGTGAGGATCTCGATTCAAATCTCCTCGACGATCATCTCGACGGTTATCTCTATGAGTCGGCTCGGATGACCTATCCCGACGCCTCCGATTATCCCGATGCGGCGATCGGTCACTCCCCCCACTGTAACTCTTTCTTTTATACTCCCGACGGCCCTTTGGCTCGTCCTTCTCCAATCTGTCGATCACCTCATCCAACCGACCCTCTTGAATACATGCATCAATATCTCTCTTCAAGTCAAAACACTCTTCTGTATCATGCCCCACATCCTTGTGATAATCACAGTACTTGTGGGTGTTCTTTCTCTTCTCAGGATCTTTGGACATCGGTTCGGGGGTTCGAGCGATATTCTTCTTAATCATGATTGCTAGCTCCTCCCCCCGAGATCGGTTGAGAGGGATAAAATCTCGATCTTTCAAATTTCCTTTCTTTTCGAGCCGATCCGAGATCGGTGCTGTCAGTCGATCGAACACATTGGACTTTCCTTCTTCGTTCCGACCCCTTGGTTGAACCTTGGTCTGGCCTCGGGTATCATTCCTCGAATTAAGGCCAAGTGAAATGGTGTGCAAGCGCACTGCCTCTTCATCTTGGCAAAATCTGTGGACTATGTTAACACATTCGTCCATATCATTTGGCATCTTCTTAGAAAGCTTATCGTACAGCTTCATATTACGCAATCCTCCAACAAATGAATTGACATGAAGGGCATCACTGGCATTGTGCACCTTCATATCCTCGAGATTAAAATGCCACATGAAATCGATTGTTGACTCTCCTTTCTCTTGTTTGATATTCATGAGGTGAGTAGCACTGAGGTGGAACTTCTTGTTCCCGATGAAAGCATCTCGAAATTTTTGTCCCAACTGTATAAAACTTGAGATTGATTCGGGTCGTAGCTTATGGAACCATTCTCGAGCTCGACCCGTAAGCAAGGTGTCGAAGGCACGACACTTCATAGCATCGTTGGCATTCCTCCGTCTCATCAGTGATATATATCGATACAGATGGTCTTCTGGGTCTGTAGTACCATCATAAGGTTCCATTTTCGGTGGCTTGAAAGATTTGGGCATCGTGTATATCTCTATCTCGGGGCTAAATGGCCACTCGAGCCATTCTGTTGGCTAGTCTTTCCCTACGATACGATTAAACTCGTTCCGATTGCTATCCTCAACTTGCCTTTGTTGCTTTTCGTGTCCAGGACGTTTCTTGGTGTTGGTTATGCTGATTTCTACTTCGTCCTCACACTCTTCTCGAGAATCGACAGGCTTCTTCCCCCTGGCATTCTCGATCTCCTTTCGACCCGGTGGGTCTAACAGGTGCTCATCAGGGGTGTTATAAATCCCCTATGAGTGCAGAGGCTACCACTCTCTTCAGGGAGTCTTCATCTAAAGACACCAGGTGATCTGCCATGTCTTGTAACTAGGGGGGAGTTGAGGTCTTGGTGGTTCTGCAACTGCTGGTCTAGATCCGGTGGGGACATCCTAAATTTGGGTTTGAACCCCTGCTGGATCTATATCCGTGTGCTCTTCGACCTGTAGGTTCTTGCTGCTCGTTGGTTTCTGTCTTCTTGCAGGTGGTGCCATTGCGATATCTTTTCCAACTCACCGGTAGAAGGCCCTCCTTCTAGCGCCAAATGATGATGCTAAATAATGCACCACCAGATTAACAGGGCCACGTGTAATCTAAGGATGAGCTGTAAAGGGATCGAAAATGTAGTAAAGATGGTGTTTAGTCTATTGACATAAATACCCTTTACTGGGCCTGGCCCCTTGCCCAAGTAACCCTCTGGATAATGGGCTTAGGAATCTGGGCTGGAACTCATGCATTGACTCGAATAACACCGACATGGGTGTTCGAGGTGGGACACTTGCAGAATCTGCTAGTTGCTGTGGTCTTCTCTGACTCGTATCTGATTCGATCCTAGGTGGGTAATAAACTTGGAGTTTTCCACACGCCAACTGGACCAATTAGATAATTCCACGTGGAGGGGTGAAATCCCGTATCGTCACTTGTGAATGTCATGGTTGAAGAGATGGATTGAGGTTGGTATTGTTTACCCGTAGATCTATTTTGTAGCTCATTTGTTTAGTAACAATTGAGCATAGGAATTGTATTTTTTTATGTCCTTTTTTTTCGAAAATTATGTAAATGTAGCATCTTTTATTGTAATTTTGATGATCCGGGCTCGAAAAGTTGAAGATTTTGATGAATACATGAAGATCAAGGCGAAACCCAATGTATGAATGAGGAGAAACGGCTTAAAACCCTTCATATATTTTTTTTAAAAATTACAGCACCTGTTGCGACGCTTTTCTGTCACAATAGCCTCTGTTGTGTCACGAAAGTCACCTGTTTTGTCACAGGAACGACTGTTTTTCCTAGTCCTACTAGGTTTTACTATTTTTTTTGATACGGCTGTAATTTTTTTAAATAAATCTGATTTTTTGGTAAATATCTTTTTTTTTATTATAAATAATTCAGACACAGCCGTGTCATGTTAAATAAAATAAAATAAAAAAATAAAAGGGTTTTGATAATTATAATAATATTTGTTTATTTAATTAAAAAGCCTTTCTCCTCTCGGGTGTTCGTGGTTCGTGATCCGGCGGTTCGAGTTCAAGATTCGAAGATCAAGACTCGAAGACATAGATTAAGTTTACTTTTCCTTAGAAAATAGTTAGTCGGGGGTACCAACGGTCCATCTCGGTGTTTACTTTTCGGTATAATTTTGTGTTTGATCAAGATTACGTGTTTAAAACCGGAAAATTGCCATGACTTGCATCGTCATGATTCCACTCCAATGCATACACGTAGTTTTTTAATTTCGAATTAAAATAGACGTGTATAACTCGAATAATTAGTATGAATGCTTATTAATTTAATATGTGGTAGTTAAATAATAAGTAGCTAATTATAAAAACCGAGGACCCGGGTTTTTGTCAATCGTTACGATTTTATTGATGGATTCTCGGTGAATCCCACTTGGATAAATCGTTGAGCTTTTCGGTGATGCCTTCTCAATGAACCCACCTTAAACAGAAACGAGATTACGCTTTGGGTGATGATAGCAAAATAACTAACTGCTAACTTTAACCGACAGAGTATCGGGTCAACAGTTGTATAATGGTAACAAGGTCGAATCCATAGGGAATAACATTTAAGTACCAAAGTCGACGTAGAACTTAGTTCAGGTCAAGATTATGGTAGGGAGATATTACACTAGTGCAAAAGTAAAGATTAACTAACGGTTGTAGTTCTAGTTATTAAAAGGTATAGCCGAATTATGATCCAACGAGTTACTTTTACCCCTAATAGATGACTTGATAGGGAGCGTGTTTTAACCAACATACCTTTCCACAGTAATTTAACGACATCCACGGGTGCCAACTCCTAATTCTGGTGTTAAGGTCTGAACAACTCTCACTCAACACCCTATGTGAAGTTAATTAATTTTCCCTTTAGAAAACCGATTAACCTAACATGATTACGCTCTTAGAGTCGCTCGAACAACGATGACAAACCTCTGTATTGGAAACGGTCCTAACAACTAGGCCGAATCTACGCAACAATCCCAAAACCCCTTATCCCACATCTCACCGCAAAATACATCTATAAGTTCGATGTGTGTGATAATGAACTAGGTGATCAATCTAATTCAAAGACGTTTAAAATAAGTTTTAGGATGTGGATTAATCATTAAAACATAAAATTACGCGCTACACAACTCCCGTTTTGATCTCCCGAGGGTTGATTTCACCCGTTTTCACATATTTCGGCTATGAAAAGTTTAGCTACCCATATAAACGGATTCTGTCAACATGTCATGGATAAAATGACGGGAAATTTTACATAATAGCCTTCTGTCAATTATGGCAGAATTCTATTAAAACCAAATTAAAACCAAAATCCAATCATTTGTCAGATTCTCCTTTATATGGATACTACTACGAGATACATATATATATAACGAGAATGAAAGAAACAAGAAACAACAAGAAATAAATAGCTAGATATAGATATAATAACGAAAGAAAACAAAAGCAAACTTACTATTATAACGGAGATAACTTCGATTACATATAAAAACTTGATATTACAACGATTTCAAAGAACACCGAACTTCAAATAATTTCCCGAGCATTACAACGATACTATTATTACTAAATTTATTTCGCATAAGACCTTATATACAATCTAAAAATTAAAGAAATTAAGAAGGATATATATATATATATATATATATATATATATATATATATATATATATATATATATGGTGCACTTAGCGTCTTCTCTGAATTGCTTCTTATATAGGCAAAGTTCAAGGGGCCGGACCAGTCCAGGTAAGGGCCGGACCAGTCCGGACTAATGATGACATACATCCCCCCTTAATTCCCGATTTACGGATAAAAATTTATATTTTGGAATAAAACTTTAAAAATTCATATCTTGAGTTCTAGATCTCCAAATGACATGATTCAAGAGGCATTAGAAAGCTCTCGGAAAACTCTACAACTTTCATGAAGGAATCTTCTTCAGAAAATGCCGTTTTAATGATCCATTCGTTTGTCGAAGACGTTTCTCGATTACCACTTAATCAAATCGACTAGCCACTTGACCACTTGACTTAATGATACTTGAGTTGTAGAAGTCCGATTGACGTGATTCAAAATGCGTTGGAAAGCTCTTTCAAAGATCTACAACTTTCATTAAGGTCACTTCTTCAGAAAATGCCGTTTTAATGAGCCATTTGTTCGTCGAAGATATAATTCGTTAGTGGTACCACTAACCACTGAGCCACTTGACCACTTAAGTTAGTGGCACACTCTTATATCCCTAAAAATATCTCTTTTAGGCCTCAAAACGTGTCATTACTCGGGATTTTGGTCAACCTATAATGCTGCAATAAACCACCAAAATACCAAACGTAAATCCGACATTTACACTCCGGTTACTAAACCGGTACAAAAACTAATAAAAACACATAAAAACACTATATTTTATAAAATACCTACTACTAACATACTTAGATAAATCTAAGGAATTTATGACTCGAAATGATATAATAACGCTCAAAATGATATTAGAAATGGGGTAAAATGTTATGAAAATAACTGTGAATTTTTCCCTCATCACAACCCCCTACTTAGCTTTTGGCCGTCCTCAAGCAAAACAAACGATAAAATAAAATGAATGAGGAAAAATTCATGAAGAGATAAGATGTAAGGACAACCAGATGATGAAACCATTCAATCATAACCACACGTTAACCTCAATATAAATGTATAACATAGTGCGTGTGTGACAAGCCTTTTTTCAATTTCCACTATCCTCTTTTGAATAATTCAAGCAAGCGCACAAGTATCCATTCGGATAGTCCTAATGACTTTCCTAGGTAAAGGCGATGAACAGTTCCACACAACGTCCTCCCCATACTTATTAGGATAATCCTAAAAGCATATCATTCATTTTATACTTTGGGATAGTCGAAGATAACTAAGATTTCAACCATGCTTAATTCATTCCCAGCAATAGGATGTTTCGTGATAACACCCTAGCTGGACTTAATTTCACATGTGTAGCACATGCCTTCATTCCCAGCAATAGGATGTTTCGTGATAACACCCTAGCTGGACTGCTATCATCAGGCAGTTGCCCTCATTCCCAGCAATAGGACGTTTCGTGATAACACCCTAGCTAGACTACTATAATCGGGCAGTCGGGAGCTTTTAAACCTCATAGTGATATAGGACGTTTCGTGATAACGCCCTACTGCACTCAAATCATTGGTAGCTACAACCGATATATATATAGTTCATCTTAATTTGGTATTTTTCTTTTCATTCCACTTAACTTATATCCTTTCTATCACATTCAAACCTTCAGATATTCACGACACGTTCAAAAATTAGGTACTAAGTTCTTTGCAATTATCTCGTAGAATAACCACTTGAATCTTGAATGGATATAGTTTAAAATTTTAAACGCTTCAATATCAAAGGCTTACATGAACAATGAATTCATGTTACACAAATAAATTTGGGGTTAAAATGCACTTACGGTTCACTTTGGTTATATACATCCAAATCGATCATTACATCATCAAATCCATGAAATATATACCTTATACAATTTATTTTAATCAACTAAATAATGTTCGAGAAAATAAAAACTAAGGGATTTTCTGATACAAAATAAATACTTAATGCCATTACTAGACCAACCCCGACTCTACCCCCCACTTACGAACTTGCAATGTCCCAAGCGTGTGAATGAGATAGAGAGGAAGACTTAGCTTATAAACTCTGGCGAAATGTGCTACGAATCCCGTAGCGACCATGAGAAAGCACGATCCGAATCCCTATACCAAAACAGAAACAACCAACACAAAGCAAACACGGGACATGGTCCTCGTGCCAAAATATGCAATAGGGATATGGGAATAATAAGAAAATGGCCCTGTCACGTCAGAAAATTCGATAGGCAATATATATATATATATATGATCATTCTCATAAAAGCTTTAGATGGAAAAATAACTCACACGGGTAAAGCACAGAACATCTAAGCATATACGTATCATAGAGAGTATCACATGAGCAAATATCATAGTCAAGTCATAAATTCATATTGGAAACAGACTAGATCATAAAATATTGTGAGTCTTTTATACCCAGATTCTCAAGGGTTCTTTCAAATTGTTCTAACAACCTAAGTCCAAGAAATGAAGTGTTTGAATTTTTCTCTGTATTCTCCCTCGGGATTTTCGGATAACCACCTAATCGTTCCCTTTTTAATAACATTCAAAAATTCATCTTGAGACTTGGTTGTGCTTTGTGTTCATCATTCATTGTGACTAGATTTCATTAAGACTAGTCGTATCCAAATTATTATTATTAACGGGCTGCCTCCCGGTAGCGCTTTTGTTTAACGTCGTTTGCTCGACTGAGACTCAGAAACGATTTATCAAGACTCGGGATCAGTCAAATGCACAATTTCGAGAGCCTCATCGAATGGTAACTTCTTATACTTTTTTAGACGAAGGCCGTTTGTGATGAACGTTCCGTGCTTCGGATGTGTTACCTCGATGGCTCCTGAGTCGAAAACTCGCAATACCGTATATGGTCCTGACCACCTTGACTTAAGTTTGCCTTGAAATAAATGGAGGCGAGTATTATAGAAAAGGACCTCATCACCTACGTTGAAAATACGAGGTTTGATCAACTTATCATGAAGCATTTTGGTCTTTTCCTTATATTTCGCCGAACAATCGTAAGCTTGAAAGCGAAACTCATCTAACTCGTTCAACTGAGCCATCCTTCTTTCACCGATTAATGCGTCATCCATATTTAGATTCTTAATCGCCCAATAGGCCTTATGCTCTAACTCTACGGGGAGATGGCAAGCCTTGCCAAAAACAAGCATGTAGGGTGACATACGATCTTGGGCACAATTTTAATAAGATTTGTTTTTCTAGGACAAATCTGCCCCCGGGTAGGAAATAGGATTCCGTTGTCACGTTTTCACTCGGCCAATTTTACCCTCCGGTCTTTCTATTACGATCTCGTATTCTAATCGTGAGTTGTCAATTCATTAGATTACGTTAAAATAGAAAGAGATTCATTATAATCGGTTTTAATCATTATTACCAGAGTCGATCATTCATTTTACCAAAAGATTAACTAATTCAGATTCATATCTTGGCTAGATATATTTAGTTTAACATAGATATATATATCAGATTCTGTCAAAATGTCATGGATTAAACGGCTGGAAGTTTTCCATAATAGCCTTCTGTCAAGATGACAAAATTCTATTACAACCAAATTTAGCCTTTCGATCCAAACACTTATCAAATTCTCACATATATATATATATAGATAGATATAATTATATAGAACAACAAAAAGTAAAACTCAATAAAATTACCCGTTTACTTCAGATCTAAGTTGTATTCTTGAAAATAGCAACTTTTCCTAAAGCATTTTCTTCGATAATTTTCTCAAGCATTACAACATTACTACTTTTTATTTAAACAAACATATATACATACATAGACATATGTATATACGGGCCCGAAAACAAAATAAAAAGAGAAAAGAGATGAAGAACGAAGACGAAGAAGAGGGGAATGGAAGAAATGGGAAGAGGTGGAGAAGAGAGATCTTGGCCAAGAGTGGCCAAGATGGGGCAAGGAAGATCAATGGAGATGGGGGAGTATATATAGGGAGAGATATACATATACATATATATATATAGCACATGGAAGCCATCATCAAGCACATGGGAGCCATCATCAAGCACATGGGAGGGAATATCCATCATTGCAAGTAACATGCACCACATGGGAGAATATAATCAAGTTGAGAAAATATCTCCACTTTTCCCGGCGTTTCTATAGCGGCGCTTATTGATAAAATAGCCATAACTTGAGTTGTAGACCTCCAATTGACGTGATTCAAAATGCGTTGGAAAGCTCATTTGAATATCTACAACTTTTATGAAGAACTCTTCCCCAGAAAATGCCTCTAAGTTGGGTCAAATGTCTGTCGAAGATATTTTACGGTAGAAGCATTCAGGACAATTGATCCGTTGAACTCGTAAGCTTGTGGCATTTTCTTCTTTCCCTCAAAATCCATCTTTTAGGCTTCAAAACATGTCATTACGTGGAATCTTGGTCAATGAATAATCCTGCAATGAACCACCAAAATACCAAACGTAAATCCGACACAACACTCCGGTTACTAAACCGGTACAAAAACTAATAAAAAACTTATAAAAATACGATAATTTATATAATAACTACTACTTATACATTTGAATAAAACTAAGGAATTTTTACTTGATTTGATACAATAATGCTCAAAATGGTATCAATATTGGGGTAAAATGTCGTAATAATGATCATAAATTTATCTCTCATCACAACCCCCTACTTAGCTTTTGGTCGTCCTCGATCAAAACAAGCGATAAAACAAAATGAATAAGAGATAAATTCATGAAGATATAAGGTATATGGAACAACTAGATAATACAACCATTAGAATTACAACCAGGCGTTAACCTCAATATAAGTGTATAACAGATTGTGTGTGTGACCAGCCTTTTCAATTTCCACTATCCTCTCTTGAATAAATCAAGCAAAACACACAAATATCCATTCAGACTGCCCTAATGACTTTCCTAGGTATAAGCGGAATAATTCCACACAAAGTTCTTCCGAGTACTTATTAGGATAATCCCTAAAGCATATCATTCGATTTATACTGGGGATAGTCAGAAGATAGCTAAGTTTTCAACCACGCTTAAAAAATTTTTATTTTTTATTTTATTATTATTATTATTATTATTATTATTTTTTTTTTCTTTTGATGAACTTAATTTCACATGTGTAGCATATGCCTTCATTCCCAAAGAATAGGACATTTCGTGATAACCCCTAGTTTGGACTACTATCATCAGCGATCGGGAGCTTTTAAACCTCATAGTGATATAGGACGTTTCGTGATAACGCCCTACTGCACTCAAATCATTGGTAGCTACAACCGACATATATATAGTTCATCTCTTTCTTTTTTTCTTTTTTTTTTCTTTTCATAAACTTAACTTATATCCTTTCTATCACATTCAAACCTTCAGATATTCACAGTACACGTTCAAAAGTTAGGTACTAAGTTACTGTTATTATCTAGAATAACCACTAGGATACTGAATGGATACAGTTTAAAATTTTCCGCTTCAATATCAAAGGCTTACGTGAAGGAATTCATGTTACACAAATATATTTGGAATTACAATGCACTTACGGTTCACGTTGGTTATACACATCCAAATTGATCATTATATCTTCAAATCCATGAAATATATACCTTATACAGTTTATTTTAATCAACTAAATAATGCTCGGAAAAAAAAAATCGAAAACTAAGATATTTATTGATACAAAATAAACATTAACGCCATTGTTAGACCAACGACTCCACTCCCCACTTACGAACTTACATTGTCCTCAATGTAAAGTGAGTGTAAATAAGTTGTTGGGAAAGCAATGGTGCACTAAAACAAGTCAAAACAAATACTCGGATGATATTCAAGGGTGGGTGGGTGGGTCAAAGTTATGACCGTTGTGTGTGCAAATAAAATAAAAGTATGTGGAGTGTGACAGTGTAATGCAAAAGGGTAGATAAACACACCACATAAACTTTTATTGATTTAAAACACACAATATTCCACAGTAGTTGAACTAATACATGTCACACATTATTTGAAATTTAAAACAGACTAGATCATGATATGAAATATGCGACAAAGTATTAACTCTGAGTCTTTTATACCCAGATCCTCAAGGGTTATTTCAAATCGTTCTAACAACCTAAGTCCAAAAAATGACGCATTTGAATTTTTCTCTTTGTTCTCCATCAGGATTTTCGGATAACCACCTAATCATTCCTTTTTTTAATGACATTCAAACATTCATCCTAAGACTTGGTGAAACAAAATGAAAATCAATCCTAAGTATTAGCAAAGTATCATCCAAAGTATGAGTAATTATTATATTTAACATTTTACGGGCTGCCTCCGGTAGCGCTTTTAGTTAACGTCGTTTGCTCGACCAAAATGATAATGATTAACTAATATAATATACTAAACAAAACGGGATACTTCTAACAATTTCTCACAAAAACACGTAACAATTAAGCACATAATCCACTAAAAATAAATGCTTAAGGAGTAAAAGGAAGGATAGTACCCGTCATTGACTACATTTATAGTCTATAGCCGACTTTACCGTGCTTGATTTTAAGGCACCGGTGGTGGGTCATCCTCACGCACCGCATCCTTCTTCAATACCGGTTTCCAACATAAAGCAGACAATTTCCACCAATCCAAACGATTCTTGACCTTTTCCTTTGATTTTCGAGCTTTGGGTTTGCGAGCTTTCACATTATTGTTTGAAGTCATCTTCTTCAGTTACCTGCGTGTTAGTACGATCCACCACAAGAGAACACAAAGTCTCTACACAAGAACTAGATTCTAGTGTAATGTATGGATATTTCAATGAATTGTAAATGTTGAAGACAACGCTCTCATGATTAACCCCAAACTTCTCCTTACTAAAATCGTCATGAAAACATACATACTTTTTATCCAACTTCATCTTTGTAATAGGGATAGAATGTATACCTCCCTTACCCTTGTCATTAGATGAATATGGTAAAGCTTCCTCGAATGACTGTGTTTCATCATTCTGTACCTTTTTCTTCAAAATATGCATTGGATATGGTGTTGCCTTATCTGGTTGAACCGAGATGAATTTGGGTTGAGTGGATAAGGTTCGGTTTGAATTGGCCCTTTCAAACTTGGTTCCTTCCAACTCCGCTTCACCTCTCCGATTATTTCTATTTTTATTTTATTTATTAATATTCCTTGGGCATGATCAAGCCCTCGTTCAGTGTGTTTCATCACTAGTTTCATCATTCTCGTATTTCGATTTGAAAATGATACTTGGTCGATTTCCTGACCGATATGACCGCTTTACTCTCTACTCTTAATCGCCTTTCGTAAGTGTTTAAATCAGGCCTATAAGGAGTGAGTGGGGCCTTACCACTTCGGTCATCAACTATCAAAAATAGAAAAATAACTTGAAATAGATAAAACTGAATCGATGGTGTTTCATTCTCGATTTCGCCGCTTTCATAACTCGATTTGACAATTCTTGTGGAATAGAAAATATCGAATAGAAAATAACACGAAATCGATAAAAAACCACATTTTTTTCTCTCGATAATTACGAGTCCACTCGGTATTTAATGAGTATTTGCAGTTTTTTTTTTTAATTGGTATCTTACCAATAGGTAGGTACCAACAAAATAAACGAACGCGTTTACTTTCTACTATCGATAATAGAAAATAACTCAAAATTGGTAGAAGAAGAAAATTGGTAACTAAAAGAAGGTAGATACCAACGGAAAATAAAAAGAAATGTGATAAGAAGAGTGTTGACTTATCCTCGAGAATTTTGAGCTAATACAAGTAGTAACCCTAGACACAAAGAAAGAAATTAGCGACGTTTTCCCGGCAACGGCGCCAAAATTCTTGACAGACCTAAACCTAACCTTGGAAACGGCGCCGAAAAGTCGACGGACATTACCTAGGCTATACAGATCCTAACCGGCGCAGTACCGGGTCAAATTGTAGCTCTAGTCCGGTGAGTCAGTCGTATTCCTCAAGGAAAACATGGTAATTCTTTTAAGTGGGGTTAAACACCAAGAAGCTATTATTAACTCGATCTAAGTCGCAGCTTTTACTTTTCCTGAGGTTAGATAGTTAGATCGCTTAGATTAGTTAGTAATGTTAGAGTTAGATGTTAGTAAAACAGAAAATAAAACAAATAAATACTAATATAATATATATTTTTGGATCTAGCCAAGAATACTTTCTTGAATCAATATCTTTTAGTAGAAATAAATGAGACAGATCTTCCTTTATTCAAGGTGTAAATTATATATGAATCGGTGTACTCTAAGCTAGACAACTCCTCCTCACACGAGCGTATGAAATTGTCATATGTCAAATGTCATCACCCAATGTCATCCAAAGTATAGGTCACTCCCGCTTTGTCATACGAGCAATGTTTCGGATCTTGATTAAAATGAGATAAATTAACGTAATACGATCTTGAGCACAATTTTAATAAGATTTGTTTTTCTAGGACAAATCGCTTCGGGTAGGAAATAGGATTCCGTTGTCACGCTTTCACTCGCCAATTTTACCCTCCGGTCTTTCTATTACGATCTCGTATTCTAATCGTGAGTTGTCAATTCATTAGATTACGTTAAAATAGAAAGAGATTCATTATAATCGGTTTTAATCATTATTACCGAGTCGATCATTCATTTTACCAAAAGATTAACTAATTGATTCATATCTTGGCTAGATATATTTAGTTTAACATAGATATATATATCGATTCATCAAAATGTCATGGATTAAACGGTTGAAGTTTTCCATAATAGCCTTCACAAGATGACAAAATTCTATTACAACCAAATTTAGCCTTTCGATCCAAACACTTATCAAATTCTCACATATATATATAGATAGATATAATTATATAGAACAACAAAAGTAAAACTCAATAAAATT
Organism: Gentiana macrophylla; assembly: GCA_026214975.1. NCBI lineage: Eukaryota > Viridiplantae > Streptophyta > Magnoliopsida > Gentianales > Gentianaceae > Gentiana > Gentiana macrophylla. The sequence goes on from CM047805.1 coordinate 59,019,070, forward strand.
ACCCGTTTACTTGGATCTAAGTTGTATTCTTGAAAATAGCAACTTTTCCTAAAGCATTTCTTCGATAATTTTCTCAAGCATTACAACATTACTACTTTTTATTTAAACAAACATATATACATACATAGACATATGTATATACGGGACCCGAAAACAAAATAAAAAGAGAAAAGAGATGAAGAACGAAGATGAAGAAGAGGGAATGGAAGAAATGAGAAGAGGTGGAGAAGAGAGATCTTGGCCAAGAGTGGCCAAGATGGGCAAGGAAGATCAATGGAGATGGAGGAGTATATATAGGAGAGATATATATATATATATATATATATATATATATATATATATATATATATATATATATATATATATATATATATAGCACATGGAAGCCATCATCAAGCACATGGGAGCCATCATCAAGCACATGGGAGGGAATATCTATCATTGCAAGTAACATGCACCACATGGGAGAATATAATCAAGTTGAGAAAATATCTCCACTTTTCCCGGCGTTTCTATAAGCGGCACTTATTGATAAAATAGCCATAACTTGAGTTGTAGACCTCCAATTGACGTGATTCAAAATGCGTTGGAAAGCTCATTTGAATATCTACAACTTTTGTGAAGAACTCTTCCCCAGAAAATGCCTCTAAGTTGGGTCAAATGTCTGTCGAAGATATTTTACGGTAGAAGCATTCAGGACAATTGATCCGTTGAACTCGTAAGCTTGTGGCATTTTCTTCTTTCCTCAAAATCCATCTTTTAGGCTTCAAAACATGTCATTACGTGGAATCTTGGTCAATGAATAATCCTGCAATGAACCACCAAAATACCAAACGTAAATCCGACACAACACTCCGGTTACTAAACCGGTACAAAACTAATAAAAAACTTATAAAAATACATAATTTATATAATAACTACTACTTATACATTTGAATAAAACTAAGGAATTTTTACTTGATTTGATACAATAATGCTCAAAATGGTATCAATATTGGGGTAAAATGTCGTAATAATGATCATAAATTTATCTCTCATCACAACCCCTACTTAGCTTTTGGTCGTCCCTCGATCAAAACAAGCGATAAAACAAAATGAATAAGAGATAAATTCATGAAGATATAAGGTATATGGAACAACTAGATAATACAACCATTAGAATTACAACCAAAGCGTTAACCTCAATATAAGTGTATAATGATTGTGTGTGTGACCACCTTTTCAATTTCCACTATCCTCTCTTGAATAAATCAAGCAAAACACACAAATATCCATTCAGATCGCCTAATGACTTTCCTAGGTATAAGCGTGAACAATTCCACACAAAGTTCTTCCGAGTACTTATTAGGATAATCCCTAAAGCATATCATTCAGTTTATACTGGGGATAGTCAGAAGATAGCTAAGTTTTCAACCACGCTTAAAAAATTTTTATTTTTTATTTTATTATTATTATTATTATTATTTTTTTTTTTTTTTTCTTTTGATGAACTTAATTTCACATGTGTAGCATATGCCTTCATTCCCAAAGAATAGGACATTTCGTGATAACCCCTAGTTGGACTACTATCATCAGCGATCGGGAGCTTTTAAACCTCATAGTGATATAGGGCGTTTAGTGATAACGCCTCTCTGCACTCAAATCATTGGTAGCTACAACCGACATATATATAGTTCATCTCTTTCTTTTTTTCTTTTCATAAACTTAACTTATATCCTTTCTATCACATTCAAACCTTGAGATATTCACAGTACACGTTCAAAAGTTAGGTACTAAGTTACTGTTATTATCTAGAATAACCACTAGGATACTGAATGGATACAGTTTAAAATTTTCCGCTTCAATATCAAAGGCTTACGTGAAGGAATTCATGTTACACAAATATATTTGGAATTACAATGCACTTACGGTTCACGTTGGTTATACACATCCAAATTGATCATTATATCTTCAAATCCATGAAATATATACCTTATACAATTTATTTTAATCAACTAAATAATGCTCGGAAAAAAAAAATCGAAAACTAAGATATTTATTGATACAAAATAAACATTAACGCCATTGTTAGACCAACGACTCCACTCCCCACTTACGAACTTACATTGTCCTCAATGTAAAGTGAGTGTAAATAAGTTGTTGGGAAAGCAATGGTGCACTAAAACAAGTCAAAACAAATACTCGGATGATATTCAAGGGTGGGTGGGTGGGTCAAAGTTATGACCGTTGTGTGTGCAAATAAAATAAAAGTATGTGAGTGTGACAATTGTAATGCAAAAGGGTAGATAAACACACCACATAAACTTTTATTGATTTAAAACACACAATATTCCACAGTAGTTGAACTAATACATGTCACACATTATTTGAAATTTAAAACAGACTAGATCATGATATGAAATATGCGACAAAGTATTAACTCTGAGTCTTTTATACCCAGATCCTCAAGGGTTATTTCAAATCGTTCTAACAACCTAAGTCCAAAAAATGACGCATTTGAATTTTTCTCTTTGTTCTCCATCAGGATTTTCGGATAACCACCTAATCATTCCTTTTTTTAATGACATTCAAACATTCATCCTAAGACTTGGTGAAACAAAATGAAAATCAATCCTAAGTATTAGCAAAGTATCATCCAAAGTATGAGTAATTATTATATTTAACATTTTTACGGGCTGCCTCCCGGTAGCGCTTTTGGTTAACGTCGTTTGCTCGACCAAAATGATAATGATTAACTAATATAATATACTAAACAAAACGGGATACTTCTAACAATTTCTCACAAAAACACGTAACAATTAAGCACATAATCCACTAAAAATAAATGCTTAAGGAGTAAAAAGGAAGGATAGTACCCGTCATTGACTACATTTATAGTCTATAGCCAGACTTTACCGTGCTTCAGTTTTTAAGGCACTGGTGGTGGGTCATCCTCACGCACCGCATCCTTCTTCAATACCGGTTTCCAACATAAAGCAGACAATTTCCACCAATCCAAACGATTCTTGACCTTTTCCTTTGATTTTCGAGCTTTGGGTTTGCGAGCTTTCACATTATTGCTGAAGTCATCTTCTTCAGTTACCTGCGTGTTAGTACGATCCACCACAAGAGAACACAAAGTCTCTACACAAGAACTAGATTCTAGTGTAATGTATGGATATTTCAATGAATTATAAATGTTGAAGACAACGCTCTCATGATTAACCCCCAAACTTCTCCCTTACTAAAATCGTCATGAAAACATACATACTTTTTATCCAACTTCATCTTTGTAATAGGGATAGAATGTATACCTCCCTTACCCTTGTCATTAGATGAATATGGTAAAGCTTCCTCGAATGACTGTGTTTCATCATTCTGTACCTTTTCTTCAAAATATGCATTGGATATGGTGTTGCCTTATCTCGTTGAACCGAGATGAATTTGGGTTGAGTCGGATAAGGTTCGGTTTGAATTGGCCCTTTCAAACTTGGTTCCTTCCAACTTTGCTTCCAATTACGATTATTTCTATTTTTATTTTATTTATTAATATTCCTTTGGGCATGATCAAGCCCTCGTTCGGTGTTTCATCACTAGTTTCATCATTCTCGTATTTCGATTTGAAAATGATACTTGGTCGATTTCCCGGATCGATATGACCAGCGTTTTACTCTCTACTCTTAACCGCCTTTCGTAAGTGTTTAAATCAGGCCTATAAGGAGTGAGTGGGGCCTTACCACTACGGTCATCAACTATCAAAAAATAGAAAAATAACTTGAAATAGATAAAACTGAATCGGATGGTGTTTCATTCTTGATTTCGGCCGTTTTCATAACTCGATTTGACAATTCTTGTGGAATAGAAAATATCGAATAGAAAATAACACGAAATCGATAAAAAACCACATTTTTTTCTCTCAAGAATTACCGAGTCCACTCGGTATTTACAGAGTGTTTTTAATTTTTTATTTTTTATTAATTGGTATCTTACCAATAGGTAGGTACCAACAAAAATAAACGAACCGCGTTTACTTTCTACTATCGATAATAGAAAATAACTCGAAATTGGTAGAAGAAGAAAATTGGTAACTAAAAGAAGGTAGATACCAACGGAAAATAAAAAAGAAATGTGATAAGAAGAGTGTTGACTTATCCTCGAGAATTTTGAGCTAATACAAGTAGTAACCCTAGACACAAAGAAAGAAATTAGCGACGTTTTCCCCGGCAACGGCGCCAAAATCTTGATGCACCTAAACCTAACCTTGGAAACGGCGCCAGAAAGCTGACGGACATTACCTAGGCTATACAGATCCTAACCGGCAGTGTACCGGGTCAAATTGTAGCTCTAGTCTGGTGAGTCAGGTCGTATTCCTCAAGGAAAACATGGTAATTCTTTTAAGTGGGGTTAAACACCAAGAAGCTATTATTAACTCGATCTAAGTCGCAGTTTTTACTTTTTCCTGGGGTTAGATAGTTAGATCAGTTAGATTAGTTAGTAATGTTAGAGTTAGATGTTAGTAAAACAGAAAATAAAACAAATAAATACTAATATAATATATATTTTTGGATCTAGCCAAGAATACTTTCTTGAATCAATATCTTTTAGTAGAAATAAATGAGATGAATCTTCCTTTATTCAAGGTGTAAATTATATATGAATCGGTGTACTCTAAGCTAGACAACTCCTCCTCACACGGCGTATGAAATTGTCATATGTCAAATGTCATCATCCAATGTCATCCAAAGTATAGGTCACTCCCGTTTTGTCATACGAGCAATGTTTCGGATCTTGATTAAAATGCAGATAAATTAACGTAATACGATCTTGAGCACAATTTTAATAAGATTTGTTTTTCTAGGACAAATCTGCCCCCGGGTAGGAAATAGGATTCCGTTGTCACGTTTTCACTCGGCCAATTTTACCCTCCGGTCTTTCTATTACGATCTCGTATTCTAATCGTGAGTTGTCAATTCATTAGATTACGTTAAAATAGAAAGAGATTCATTATAATCGGTTTTAATCATTATTACCAGAGTCGATCATTCATTTTACCAAAAGATTAACTAATTCAGATTCATATCTTGGCTAGATATATTTAGTTTAACATAGATATATATATCGATTTACGTAAAAATGTCATGGATTAAACGGCTGGAAGTTTTCCATAATAGCCTTCTGTAAAGATGACAAAATTCTATTACAACCAAATTTAGCCTTTCGATCCAAACACTTATCAAATTCTCACATATATATATAGATAGATATAATTATATAGAACAACAAAAAGTAAAACTCAATAAAATTACCCGTTTACTTCAGATCTAAGTTGTATTCTTGAAAATAGCAACTTTTCCTAAAGCATTTCTTCGATAATTTTCTCAAGCATTACAACATTACTACTTTTTATTTAAACAAACATATATACATACATAGACATATGTATATACGGGCCCGAAAACAAAATAAAAAGAGAAAAGAGATGAAGAACGAAGATGAAGAAGAGGGGAATGGAAGAAATGAGAAGAGGTGGAGAAGAGAGATCTTGGCCAAGAGTGGCCAAGATGGGCAAGGAAGATCAATGGAGATGGAGGAGTATATATAGGGAGAGATATATATATATATATATATATATATATATATATATATATATATATATATAGCACATGGAAGCCATCATCAAGCACATGGGAGCCATCATCAAGCACATGGGAGGGAATATCTATCATTGCAAGTAACATGCACCACATGGGAGAATATAATCAAGTTGAGAAAATATCTCCACTTTTCCCGGCGTTTCTATAGCGGCGCTTATTGATAAAATAGCCATAACTTGAGTTGTAGACCTCCAATTGACGTGATTCAAAATGCGTTGGAAAGCTCATTTGAATATCTACAACTTTTGTGAAGAACTCTTCCCAGAAAATGCCTCTAAGTTGGGTCAAATGTCTGTCGAAGATATTTTACGGTAGAAGCATTCTGTGACAATTGATCCGTTGAACTCGTAAGCTTGTGGCATTTTCTTCTTTCCCTCAAAATCCATCTTTTAGGCTTCAAAACATGTCATTACGTGGAATCTTGGTTAATGAATAATCCTGCAATGAACCACCAAAATACCAAACGTAAATCCGACACAACACTCCGGTTACTAAACCGGTACAAAAACTAATAAAAAACTTATAAAAATACGATAATTTATATAATAACTACTACTTATACATTTGAATAAGACTAAGGAATTTTTACTTGATTTGATACAATAATGCTCAAAATGGTATCAATATTGGGGTAAAATGTCGTAATAATGATCATAAATTTATCTCTCATCACATACCTATTGGTGTCTTGAACGCAGTTCGGTGTGCCCAAAGCGCATCATCTAACTTCTTTGACCAATCCTTAAGATTAGAATTGACTGTCTTCTCCAAGATTCTTTTAATTCACCGATTGGACACTTCTACTTGGCCACTAGTCTCGAGGGTGGTAGGCGTGCCTAACTTATGAGTGACCAGTACTTTATTAAAAGCTTATTGAAATCTCTATTTGCAAAGTGACTTCCATTGTCACCGATTATCGCTTCGAGGTATTCCAAACCGGGATAGAATATGTTTCTTAAGAAACCGTATGACTACATGTTTATCGTTAGTAAGCGAAGCAATTGCCTCAACCCACTTTGAAACGTAATCACAAAGCGACAAGAATGTACTGATTCCCGAAAGAACACGGATATGGTCCCATGAAGTCTAATCCCCATATCAAAAACTTCACACACTATTATCGGTTTACGGGGCATCTCATTTCTCTTGAAATCCTCCTGAGCGTTGACAAGCGTTACATGTCTTAACATACGCATGTGCATCCTTGAAAATAGTGGGCGGTGAATCCACTTTCTAACACCTTCAATGTCGTTTCTCTCGCCTTAGAAGTGGCCACGGTCTCTTTATCATGGCGAGAATGAGAGAATACTCACTATCTCACCACTGTCATCAACACATCTCCTCGAGGATTCCATCTGCACAAAGCCTAAAAAGTAAGGGATCTTCCCACACATATCGGTTCACTTCACTATAGAACTTCTTCTTCCTGGTTCTCATCAAACTCGGGATCTACTGAATCCACACTCATGATAATTAACAAATGGGGCATACCATGGATTTCCTTTCTTTCCTCTCTGAAAAATTTCCTCGCTTAACCGGGAGCATCGTATCCACTACTGAACAAGCCGCTCATCCCGAAACGGTCATCAATCTCAACTTTTGTAAAACATCTCTCTTCACTCGGTTCCATCCTACTCGGATAGTCACTACTACGTTCTCACACCCCTTTCTATTCATAATCTCTACATCGAACTCTTGAAGAAGCAAGATCCACCTTAACAAGCATGGTTTTGCATCCTTCTTGACAAATAGGTATTGCAACGCAGCATGGTCAGTGTGAACTATGACTTTCGATCCAACCAAGTATGACCGAACTTGTCGAAAGCAAAAACAACGGCTAAAAGTTCCTTTTCAGTTGTGGCGTACTTTTGTTGAGCCGAGTTCATAGTATGACTCGCATAGTAGATAGGGCGAAACAACTTGTCAACCTTCTGACCTAGGACAGCTCCTACGGCATAATCACTCGCATCACACATCACTTCGAACTCCCTAGACCAATCAGGTGCTACCAAGATAGGAGCCGAAGTAAGAAGTTTCTTAAGAGTTCGAAAAGCATCTAGGCATGCCGCATCAAAAACACAAGGGGCACCCTTCATCAATTGAAGAGTAAGAGGTCTAGCAATGTGGGAAAAACCTGGAATGAATCTACGATAAAAACACTGCATGTCCCAAGAATGAACGTAGAGTCTTCAGATTTGTAGGCATAGGAAGCTTAGAAATTGCCTCTATTTTTGCTCTATCGACCTCTATTCCTTTACCCGATACCTTATGTCCTAAAACAATTCCTTCAGTTACCATGAAATGACACTTTTCCCAATTTAAAACCAAGTTTGTCTCCTCACAACGTGCAAGCACCTTATCAATGTTCGACAAACACTCGTCAAAAGTATCACCAAAAACGCTAAAGTCATCCATAAAAACTTCCATGAAATGCTCTATCATATCGGCAAAGATAGCCATCATGCATCGCTAGAACGTCGCGGGTGCATTACACAACCCAAACGGCATTCTTTTGAATGCAAAGGTGCCATACGGACACGTGAATGTAGTCTTATCCTGGTCTTGTATATCGATGTGAATTTGATAATAGCCACTAAAACCGTCCAAAAGCGATAAAATGCATGACCACTCGGGGCGCTCTAGCATTTGATCAATAAAGGGTAGGAAAATGATCTTTCCTAGTCTTATCATTCAAAGATGAAAATCAATACAAACTCGTGACCAATAACTAAACGAGTAGGAATGGGCACACCTTTTCATTAAGCTCAACTGTGATGCCTCCTTTCTTAGGCACGACTTGTGTGGGGCTCACCCATTCAACTTTATCGGAGATTGCATAGATTATCCCTAACTCAAGCATCTTTACCACGTCTTTCCTCACCACTTCTTGCATATGTGGGTTTAGCCGTCTCTCGAAATTGCCTAACCGGCTTGGTACCTTCTTCCAGGATGATCTTGTGCTTGCGGATATCGGCACTAATCCCTTTTATGTCAACCATCTTCCATCCGAAGGCCTTTTGTGTTTCTTCAAGACGTTGATCAACTTAGCTTCTGCAAAACGGTTAGTGCGAGGCGAAACAATAAGAGGAAGTAATTCATCGGTTCTAAAAACACATACTTTAAATGCTTAGGAAGTGGCTTCACTCCGATCGATGAGGTGGTTCCTCGATTGACGGCTTTGGCGACTTGCGATCAAACCGAGCTCTAGCTTCTTATTCCAAATTGCGTCGACAAAGAGTTGCCTCCAAATGATATACACGAACTCTCATTTGTGGATCGTCATCCTTTCCGGTGCTTGACTTCATCAAGCATTCTTCCATTGGTTCTTGGTATCCCTGCAGGTTAGTGTGCTCCAAAATACAAGGATATATTGCATCAACAGAAAAACAGTCACTCTTTTCATCATCAGGATGCTTCATTGCATTATAGACATTTATGGCTACACTCTCCTTCCCGACTCGTAGTATAATCTCTCCCCTCTTAACGTCTATCAAGGTCTCTCCTGTGTTTAAGAAAGGCCGACCTAACAAAAGTGGGGTTTTAGTATCCATATCCATATCTAAGACTACAAAGTCAACGGGGAAAACAAACTTGTCTACCTGCACTAACACATCTTCAGCTACCCCCATTGGTTTCCTAACAAGACCTATCTCGCCATCTCGGTAGGGTCATCCTGTTGGTTCTAACTTACCCAACCCCAATTTCTCATACACTCCTCTGGCATCGAGGCTCACGAAGCCCACTAGATCACATAGCACATTTTAAACACAGTTTCTCCAATGGTAATTGGGATGGTAAAGCTACCTCATCCCGCAACTTGGGGTATCCTAGTATCAAAGATTGCAGAACATTCCTCACTCAAATGTACCATCTGTTGCATCTTCTCCTTACTCGACAACATTCCTTTTAAAAATTTAAAATATGGGGGAATGCTCGAAATTGCCTCTAATAGGGGAATATTCACCTCTACCTTTCTTAAGAGATTCAGAAATTTTGCCTGACCTTGAGTCAGCATGTCCTTTCTGGGTCCCTTAGGAGGATAGGGTAAAGTATTAACATCAAAATCAGGGGGAGGAGGAGGAATTCTGTTTTTCTTACCTCTTTCTTTTGGCGGCGAGTCTTCTTCTTCCTTGATGTCCAATACCACATAGTCGTTCTTCGGTGCTGCCCCTTCCACTACTTTCTGATTTGCCTCAGCCAATGCCTTTTTCGTCGCTTCCAATTCTTTCTTCATTGAAGCCATTTCTTTCTTCACACTGCCAACTTCCAAGTCCTCAATCTCGACTTAACCATACATGGCCCCTTCACGGTCGACTACCTTCTCTTTCTCAGCCTTATCTGTTTCTGCTTTTTCAGACCATAATTCCTTCTTCTTATTACTCAGCCCAACCTCTTTACCACTTCGTGTGAACACAAAGATTCACATCCTTTGGGTTCCTCTCGGTGTTACTTGAAGTCCACCACTCAGATTTGTTTTCAATGTGTCGGTTATTTGACCCACTTGGGTCTCCAAGTTCCGAATGGCAGAATGTGTGGCCACTTTTTGCTCTACAGCATTCTTGTTTAGTTCAGAAACAGTCCTGTCTAATCTTTCCAGAAGTATCTCTCGTGACCGTCTTGAACACCGGTTGTTTGATTGCTGACTGTTTTGGTTGTTCTGGTGCAGATGAGCATTCGGATGCTGATAGGTGCCAGAATTATTATTTCTCAATGGTTGGCTTGCTTGCTGATTCTGATTACTTTGTTGCCCCGATTACGATTCCAACCTTGATTACGCCCCAGTGCCGCTTTTGTTGTTGTTGTTGGCCTTGTGATGCGAGATTGCGTGTTATTGTTTTGATTCCGGCCTTGATTACGATTACGGTATGAACTCGATTACGGGGTTTCGACTCCAAGGTCGGTTGTGCGGACTTTGGTTTTGCCTAAAGCCTTGGTTACGATTCTTGCTTTTGATTCCAATTACGATTACGCTTTGGTTCCAACCTTGATTCTGCTGATTACGATTCCATTTCCCTGGTTTCCTTGTCCAACATAATTCACATCATATTGTTGTGAATCATTACCCATACCATAATCCATTTTAGGCCCTTGCCGATTATCAAAGTTACGATTCCACTTGTTCTTTGGCCAAACTCTTGCCGATTCATATTCATTTGACCCATTGCATAGATATCCATTCGCCGTTGGTCATTCGATTTCCCAACTGTTCTTTGCCTTTGGCAGCAGTCATGAATCGTTGTGGATAAGTGGGTTTTCTCGATGATGTACATTCCATGGCCGAATGTCCACCTCCACAAAGCTGGAATTGCTGTGTTTTCTTTCTTTCTAACTCCATTCGGTCCATCTTTAGTACCATTTCTTGCATCTTATCGTGTATGGCCGATTCTCTATCAAGTTCTTCTTTCAATGACTTCACACTTTCCATTGGGGCTTTCTTCTTCTTTCTCTGGACCCCATTGTCCTTCTCCTTCTTTGCATTTTCAATGCATCTCATAGCTTGTTCGGCGGCGATTCATAATGTCTCCACCATCAAGCGGCATTCGACATGTTCAGTCCATCGGCTCTAAGGCCCTGAATAACATAATGACTTGCTCCACCGTAGAAAAACCGTGTGGAGGGCATCTCTTCAGTAAACCCCTAAATCTTTCATAAGTCTCTTTTAATGTCTCTCCCTCGAGACCGTCAAACGAAGAGATTTCTTCTTTCAGATCTAACATCTTCGCCGGAGGAAAGTACTTTTTCAGAAATACTCTCACTACATCTGCCCAGGTATGCAATGAATCATTGGGTAATGAATCGAACCAATCCTTTGCGGCTCCTCTTAATGCAAACGGAAAAACGATTAGCTTTACCGCCTCGTCACTCACCCCATTATATTTCATCGTTCCACAAATCTGGAGAAAGTGGTCAAGGAAACTGTTCGGGTTCTCAGTTGATTTCCCGTGGAATAGAGCATGTTCCCCCAACATGTTCAGAATGTTCTGTTTGATGTCCATGTTGTTTGCATTAATTGGGGGCATTCTAATGGGATTGTGCCCTATAACTTCCTGAGGAGTAGTGACGTAATCTCGGCAAACCCTCGGTCGCTGTACCTGCTGAGCCATCTGTGGCTGATAATCCTGTTGTTGTTGCTGTTGATAATCCTGCTGCATAGGTGGTTCTTTGATTATATGGGTTTTGGAACCCTGTTGATTTCCACGATTCTCTAGCATCTGCAATACTCGATTTACCGTCTCTTGGTCTAATTCGGTCCTAAGTTCTGCGTATTCTGAATATTTTGTCCTCCCCTGTACTGTCCAATCCTTGGCCTCTGATTAAACTGTGGAGTTCCCAACTGACGTAACACTGTGTTGTCATCTCTTGACGGCTCGGGGCGAGGGTCCTCGGTGGAGTATGCAATGGTAGTGTTGCGTTACCACCAGGTAGTGTCCGAGGTTTGCCCTTGTACATTGTGCTCGCTAAGGGCTCTTTGCCATCTCTATGAATTGGTGAATCCTCCATTCCTCTCGAGGATTACGACAATGAACTCTCTACTACCCTTCTTCCTCAAACAAAGGGTTCGATGGCAATCGAGAGGTTTCTCCTCGTGGCGACTATTTCTATGACGTCGTAAGCTTCAATTTCTTCAATTGGCTCGATGAGTGGTTCTTTGGAGCTTGGTCATGCAGCGACAAACAAGAAACAACGAGAAAAAATAAAACGACCTAAGCCCAAGCTTTGGTCAACTTACAAGATATCAAACGTTACCTCCCGACAACGGCGCCAAAAATCTTGATAGCAAAATAACTAATCGCTAACTTTAACCGACAGTATATCGGGTCAACAGCATAGTATAATGGTAACAAGGTCGAATCCACGAGGAATAATGTTTAAGTACCAAAGTCGACGTAGAACTTAGTTCGAGTCAAGATTATGGTAGGGAGATATTACACTAGTGCAAAAGTAAAGATTAACTAACGGTTGTAGTTCTAGTTATTAAAAGGTATAGCCGAATTATGATCCAACGAGTTACTTTTACCCCAAGAGAAGACTTGATAGGGGCGTGTTTTAACCAACCTACCTTTCCACAATAATTTAACGACATCCACGGGTGCCAACTCCTAATTTACGTGTTAAGGTGCGAACAACTCTCACTCAACACCCTATGTGAAGTTAATTAATTTTCCTTTTAGAAAACCGATTAACCTAACATGATTACGCTCTTAGAGTCGCTCGAACAACGATGACAAACCTCTGTATTGGAAACGGTCCTAAAAACTAGGCCGAATGTACGCAACGATCCCAAAACCCCTTATCCCACATCTCACCGCAAAATACATCTATAACTTCGATGTGTGTGATAATGAACTAGGTGATCAATCTAATTCAAAGACGTTTAAAATAAGTTTTAGGACGTGGATTAATCATTAAAACATAAAATTACGCGCTACACAACTCCCGTTTTGATCTCCCGAGGGTTGATTTCACCCGTTTTCACATATTTCAGCTATGAAAAGTTTAGCTACCCATATAAACGGATTCTGTCAACATGTCATGGATAAAATGGCGGGAAATTTTACATAATAGCCTTCATCAATTATAATGAGAATTCTATTAAAACCAAATTAAAACCAAAATCAATCATTTGTCGATTCTCCTTTATATGGATACTACTACAGATACATATATATATATATATATATATATATATATATATATATATATATATATATATATATATATATATATATATATATATAACGAGAATGAAAAGAAACAAGAAACAACAAGAAATAAATAGCTAGATATAGATATAATAACGAAAGAAAACAAAAGCAACTTACTATTATAACGGAGATATCTTGATTACATATAAAAACTTGATATTACAACGATTTCAAAATAATACCGAACTTCCAATAATTTCCGAGAGCATTACAACGATACTATTATTACTAAATTTATTTCGGCATAAGGCCGTATATACAATCTAAAAATTAAAGAAATTAAGAAGGAGATATATATATATATATATATATATATATATATATATATATATATATATATATATATATATATATATATGGTGCACTCAGCGTCTTCTCTGAATTGCTTCTTATATAGGCAAAGTTCAAGGGGCCGGACCAGTCCGGACTAATGATGACATACATCCCCCCTTAATTCCCGATTTACGGATAAAAATTTATATTTTGGAATAAAACTTTAAAAATTCATATCTTGAGTTCTAGATCTCCAAATGACATGATTCAAGAGGAATTAGAAAGCTCTCGGAAAAATCTACAACTTTCATGAAGGACTCTTCTTCAGAAAATTCCGTTTTAATGAGCCATTCGTTTGTCGAAGACGTTTCTCGATTACCACTTAATCAAATCGATTAGCCACTTGACCACTTGAATGATACTTGAGTTGTAGAAGTCCGATTGATGTGATTCAAAATGCGTTGGAAAGCTATTTCAAAGATCTACAACTTTCATTAAGGTCACTTCTTCAGAAAATGCCATTTTAATGAGCCATTTGTTCGTCGAAGATATAATTCGTTAGTGGTTACCACTAACCACTGAGCCACTTGACCACTTAAGTTAGTGGCACACTCTTATATCCCTAAAAATATCTCTTTTTTTTAGGCCTCAAAACGTGTCATTACTCGGGATTTTGGTCAACCTATAATTCTGCAATAAACCACCAAAATATCAAACGTAAATCCGACACGACACTCCGGTTACTAAACCGGTACAAAAACTAATAAAAACACATAAAAACACTATATTTTATAAAATAACTACTACTAACATACTTAGATAAATCTAAGGAATTTATGACTCGAAATGATATAATAACGCTCAAAATGATATTAGAAATGGGGTAAAATGTTATGAAAATAACTGTGAATTTTTCCCTAATCAGGTGACAATTTAGAAATTGGAGAATCTTAGTACATGGGTTCGGAAATGGTCTAACCATGGTTGGGCGAGTTCAACCGAGCTTCGGCTCAATCAACTCCCTCCACGTGTGATATGCGTTCTGATAGTTCGACAAGACTTAGCATAGCCGATAAGCCTTCGGGCTAAACGGGGCTTCTCTTGCCGGATTGGCCTGAACTGTCACATATGTTCCAACGAATAAGACGGCGTAGGCTTGCCTACATAACCGACCCTGTTCGGATTACTTTGATTTATTGTTTCTCATTGTCAAGACCGAAACAGTAATTAGTAAACCCACCACTTTTTCAAAATATTGAGTGGGAGCGGGGAAGGCGACAACCGACCCCACGGCCTCTACTATAGGTGCAAGCACGTGAGAGAATGGTGACGCCTCATGCCTCTTTGATTTTGGCCCCCTTCGGATAGTGTTCACCGCTATCAAAATTCAAGGTTTGGTCTCCGAAAGGATAGGATATCGGGTACTCGTCGGGTCACTGACCTACCCCTCGTAGGCATACTCGGGGCGTACTCTGAGATCTGATATAGTAGGTCACATTCTTTATGGATATTTTCGAAATATATAGGCTAGAAAAGGAAGGTAATCAATGATTAAAGTCCGGGATGTCTGATTCCCATAAGATGTTCGATTCTCGAAGCTTAATCATTGAGAGAGATTGTCTCAGTTTAACCGTCATAGTGCTGATATCGACCCTCTCGGACAGTACTATGCGAGGTTAAATCCTTGGAATGGTAGGATAAACTTTTTTTTTATAGTTTATTATTCCTAAAATAAATCTAGTAGTGAAAATTTATTTTTGAATTTAACTTTCTGTCATTTTATTTACAACTAAATCTCTAGGTTACTAAACTGTTAGTAATAGGAATTCATTAAAAATGTGGAAAGAAACAAGTACGTTGTAATTATCAAACAATTCAGTTAATTTTTCAGAAAAGATTTATTCTCTTAAGCCTTTAAAAACTTAAGTGACATAGTATAGGTATGTCACGGGCATAGTTATCAGACCCGGCCCGGCCCGGCGGTCGAACCGGTGGTTGGTCCGGCCCGGGACCAAAACCGGGCGATTCAAGAGTCCGACCGTTCAAGGAGTTGACCCGCCCGGACCGAAAAACCGGTGGTTGGACCGGTGAACCGCGACCCGGCCCGGTATGAATCAACCCGGTCTGTTTTTTTTTTTTTAATTGCCACAGGATTTTTCATTATAAAAAAAATCATTGCTGTAACTTGAATCCAGGTCCCTCAGGTAGGATTCGAATATCCTAACCATCATTTCTTATTTCGTACTCTATCTTTTGGCAGAAATGAGTTCTTACATTTCTATATTCATCAAATTAAACACCACAAACTAAAGTCAAAATTCAATACAACTTCCAAAATTGGCAAGTAATAAATTAACATTGTTTATAAACAAACTTGTTGGGAACGAGGACTAGTTTTTATTTGAATTAATAATATTACAATGCATGGACCAGCTCTTTTGTAAGAAATTTTGATGGTTTTTCACTTGTATCGTCATGTGTTTTGGTATCAAAAACGCTTTTCAATTGTATTTATTATGATTTGGATGTTGAAAACTTGGAATATTTTGGAATTGATTATTATTATCAATTTTTTTTTTTATTGTATGAAAATATTATTTTTAACCTTATGTTGTGACCCACCGGTTGAACCAGTGACCCACCGGTTGAACCGGTGACCCGGTGACCCAGTAAGTTTTCCGGGTCGATGACCGGGCCGGGTCTGATAACTATGGTCACGGGTATCACTCGTGTTGAACAAGAGACGACCATACTTAGTTTATAAAAGATGATATAGGACTATCAGTCAAATTCATTTAGTGAATTTTAAATGTGTAATTACACAATAAATTTCTAAATTGAAAAATCGGAAAATCATATACATAAGGCGTTGCTAGTTAGACGGTATTTAGAACCGATAAACTAGTGGGTGCCTTAGTCTTATGATTTGTTGTTGTTGTTTTTTTTTAATCTTTAGAAATGTGTAATAGACTGCACAAGAGTTTTTCTATTCATTCAAAAAAACGAGAAGAAAAAGCGTTACTAGTTAGACAGTATTTGGAACTGATAAACTAGTGAGAGCTTAGTTTTGGAGACTTTATAATCTTTGAAACATCATGAACACAGCATTGCTAGTTAGACAGTACTTGGAACTGATAAACTAGTGGGAGCTTAGTTATAGGTGATGTTCTAATCTTTGAAAAATCATAAATACAAAGTGTTGCTAGTTAGAGAGTATTTGGAACCGATAAACTAGTGGGAGCTTTATTATGATCTGTCAAACCATTTGAACGAAGTGTTGCTAGTTAGACGGTATTTGGAACCGATAAACTAGTAGGAACTTTTGTCTTATGATTTGACGATTAGAAAAATCGATAGTCCAAGCAAGTAACACTGAACATCCCACAATTCAAGAGTAGTGTCTACTCAAACGAACTGTTAGTTCAAGACTGTTTCCATCTAAGGAAAGTCGAGAATAGGAAAGAACGTTTATACGTGTTAGTCGTCTAAACTAAGTAGTTTTAAGGCTAAACCGGAAAATTAATAAATTGGAAATTAGAGGATAAGGAAAGTGATTTCGGATCACTGACCAATGCATCCGTTTTCGTATTAAGATAAACGCTTCTTTCTATTCTATTAATTAGTGCATATTCCCTAAAGACAAGATCTGAAGACTGGCTTAGGGTGATTCCTATCTCCTAGTCAAAGGAACACTGTCTCAAAGGAACAATGCCTAAGTTTCCTTTCAATCAGGAAAGGGTAATGGATTTAAAGAAATAACATAGGTTGTTCATAACAACCTTCGGGGCATATGAAAGGTACAAGCTAGTGTGAGTTTTTTTTTGAAGTAGTGACATCTTGTCTGACAACTATTCAAGACTCCGGTAAGTTTATCGAAAATATTTGGAGGAAATCTCTGATTTCACCAGAGGTAGAGTATTCCATACTCAGAAATAGGTTATTGCGTAGTCTTCGGGACTGATGCTCGGCCTGCCTCCCAGTGAAATGTTTTCACTAAGGATACACCATAAATTTGCCTTATATAGTTATTGATGTGCTACGATACGCTGATGAACTCATTTAAGCTATTGGTTGCAAAATAACGGTTGTAGTGAAAAACCGAGAAGTCTACCTAAAAGATGCCTACGCATTTGTGGATAAGGAGTGAATTCGGTTCACCCCACTTCAGTAAATATAGACATTTAGCATTTAATGCTTGAAGGTTGGACTGGAAATTTTGCGTACACGTTCAGGTCGTGAAATATCTTAATGCATTGAGTAAAGGTTGGTTATAAAACTCGTAAAATCAGAGAATGACGGTGATACTGTCAAACTCGGTCTGATAGAGTCTATAGACAACAACCTTAGATCTTGAAGTATTTGTACTCAAGATGTTACTAACTATTTGTTCAGTCCACATCCAACACCGGCAGTTGGTGATAACACTAATAAAAACTACTAAACTAGATCAGTATATCACTCCACCCCAAACGTAGTGGGAGTATGGTTTGTCCACTACCC
This sequence comes from Gentiana macrophylla, assembly GCA_026214975.1. Classification (NCBI taxonomy): domain Eukaryota; kingdom Viridiplantae; phylum Streptophyta; class Magnoliopsida; order Gentianales; family Gentianaceae; genus Gentiana; species Gentiana macrophylla. Next base: position 59,037,182 of record CM047805.1, read on the forward strand.
ATTGCAGGACCTTACGGTCTATAGGGCAGATTTAAGACCTGTAGTCCTTTGTGGGCAGTGTAGGATCCTGATCATAGAGGTTGGTTTAAAAGCCATAACCCTGTGAATGGAGTTTGATACTCCAGTTTTGTTGAAACTCTTGTAGAACCACCTGGGCACCTCAGGCCCAGTGGGAGAAATTGGAACTACACGGAGAAGAGTCGAATGAATAGGAAAGTTTAATTTTCACCGCAAAGCTGAGTAATTTAGGGGTGATTCCCTAAAAGGTAGAGAGTTAACCAGACCGTGATCTCTCTTACTACTCGGTCTTGCTTGATTTCGTCGAAAGCGGGAAATAGGGTGATTCCTAAGACTTCCTTGCCGAACAACGGAATCAATTCATTCGAGAATAGAAGGGTTTTAGCTAAGAACAAATGACGGATTCGTTACAAAGCAGAAAATAGGGGTGATTCCCTAAGACCTTTTTGCGAGACTAACGGTATCTTAATTTATTCGGAAAAAACCTTTGGCAGATGCCTTCCATAGCTTATATCCTTTGGGGATTAAAGCAAACCTCTTAGGTCATTTCAAAGTCATATATTTTAATATGTGGACTTGACCAGAATGTTGATAAGTCTTTCGTAGACTGGGCATCAATATTAGTAAAGTAGTATGTATATTAGTGTTTGTGAATGGTAACACTGAAACAGTTGGAAACAACATGGGTGTGTTATCTGAAGTCAGAGTCTGACATGCCATCGGGATTCATTCTAAAGGATTTGATTCGCTCAAATTCGTGAGAATCGATCATTGGCAATCCCATCCATTCACCTGGTTAAGAACTTTTTTCATTTATGCAGCATTCAACGATGTAGTCTACCCTAACTCTCAGGAATGATTATCTAAACCTGCAGATGAATACTAAATGGGATGTTTATTGAATCCTCAAGTATCTTCGGGAGAATGAGGAATAATATGCTATTTTATTCGAGAATATAAGTGATAACACTGTTTCTGGTTTTAGGTCGGATTAAGGATGATCGTTAAGTCGATTTTGTCCTCAGTGTTGACTCAAAGGCATATTAAAAGTGTACCACCAGATTAGATGGAAAGGCGACGTTTCGATCCCAAAGATTGACTCAAGCCGACAACCTACCTGATCAGTGTACCAAGTCACATGGTATTCAAATTCTAAGTACGCGCCGGGTCACTGACCTACCCTGCGGCGGCACACTCCGGTCGTGCTTGGAAGGATGAATCACTAAGATGCGCTTGGAGGGCACAGATTTGAGGGATACGTCTCACTTGTTTTGAGCAAGTGGGAGAATGTTGTAGATATAGATATAATGGGTGTGCTCTAAAACAATTAATCCACTTGCCTTTCGTGCAAGTGGGAGATTGATAGGTGTAATGCCTGAAAGACAATTATATAATTGTTTTAGGATAGAATTAATAATTCATCTTATTATATGCATGTATGCTTATAATTAAGACACTACTGAAAACCCTAAATACCTCGTTTATGTAATCACATAACTTAGTGTATGGCTATACAAAAGAGGATTGAGTTAGTAAGATGTACTTAAAATTAACTTAGTCCGTAGCGTTTATTAATCTGAGTACGGGTCTCATGATTAATTTGCTAATAATGCACCCAGAACACTTTAGGTGTGACAGTCTTATCCGGACTGTCGGTAATAGGGTACCTAGTGGGGCATTTATATATGGTGATAATCATATAGGGCTGGACCGATTTGATTAGAGTTCTCGATATAATTCCGTAATCGAGAAGTCTTATCGAATCACAAGATGATAATATATGGATTAATCTCAATCCTGAGGTGATCACAGGCAACTGCTTAGACTATGGTAGAGTTTGATGTGTTAGTAAGGATCACTTCGTAGTATGTGGTTCCAACACTTCTCGTTGGCTCTGTTCTAGAATGATTGAGTAGTCTGTGTTATCACAGATATGGAATCCATTCCTTCCCTCGGGAAGTAGACAAACAATTCCCTTATTTGTTAACCCTAGAAACTGATCGATCGGCCGAGTTCATATCATATTGGTTATGAGCTAATTGATCACTAGGAGGTTAATGGTAAATAAGGATAATATGTTTCGAGAAGGGTTTACGGAAATATCCCGAATCGAAGTGAACAGTCTATGGAGGATTTGTCCGTATGTAATGATTATATCAGTGGACGCTTTCGACTCATAAATTGAGTGTAAGTTATCTATATTTAATAGAGTTCAGTTTCGGGTTTATGGTGGTGTAATCCCGGAATTAATAAGTTGGATATAATTATTCTGTCTGATGAATAATTTTGTTCGATTTATTGTAGCTACTGAATATGAGTCCATGGTCTCTGACGTGGCTCCCAAAATAGCATAATTAGTTTTCTCGTCGTTTCACCTCAATTATAATTAAATAGTGGATTGGGCTATTTAATTTGATATGTGGATTAATTGTTTAGTTGGACTAGATAATTAAATACATGGAAAAGAAATTTTTCGTGGACTCGGCCCAATGTGTCAAAAAATGCGCATGGGCCTTATTTAATTAGGGTGGGGCGCATATTACTATTATTAATTATCAAGGAATTAGTTTTCTTGGATAATTATTTAATGTGTGATTTATCTTTTATTTGTTAATTGATAATTCATGGAATATTAGATAATAATATGATTTATCCTAATTTGTTTGGGATAATTATTTTATTTATCTTTTATTTGGAAAATGATTATTATAATTGATTTTGTATTAATTAAATAAATCCTTGGAGGACAAGGATTACTCTCCTATATAAAGAGAGTTCTCCCAAGCCTTTTGACATACAAAAATACACGCCATATTGATATTTTCGACAAAGTGCTTAGGGTTTCGAGTTGGAATAATCTTCGGAATTATTCCGGTAGCATATCAAAGAGGTCCGGCGGCGGGAAACTCCATCCACGTGGTGTTGCTGGGAGACACACGTTGGAAGGCTGTGGCTTCTCAATACACGTGTTCTTGGAGATCTATCGTTCTTGGAGTTAAGCACCATAAAAAGGTTGGCTCCTAAACCCCCTTGTAGGTTTAGATCTTTAATTTATGTTCTTTGTTTCGTTTAGATCTAGATCTGATGCATTCCGCTGCGTAATCGGGTCAATCTATGATTGATCCGACGATATTACATTTAACAAGTGCAATGGAAGGGAGATATATAAAGAGCACAAAGCATAAATCTTTTGCCAAACAAGAAGAGAGTGGACACAATGTAAATAGATAAGAGGAGCGTCTTCCGGCGCCGTGTGACAGAAAGGACATGAGTCATCTGCAATTTGTATACCCCGTTGCACCAAGTTATGCTGAGTTGGAAGTCGATTGAGCACCACTTTCCAACAAAGAATATTCACTTTAGAAGGCACCCAACAGTTCCATTTAGCAAAGTGATGTGTTGAAAATGGCTTCTTGAGATACCATCGTCTTCTTTAGTGTAGAAACTGAGAAAATGCTATTATTTCTAAGCTTCCACATAGGAATATCAATCATATCTGCATGTATTTCAAAATTAGAAAGCATACTAAAATGATTTCTAACTCCCCAAACTCATGCCCATTTAACTCCCTCCTCCAGTCCCAACACCAAAGTCACCCACTCCCCCGAAAAGACTCCCTTTAATAGCGCAAGTTTTATCATTAGCGAGCCAAAACAATCTAGGAAAAAGAATTTCTCAGGTGTTGTTCCCCGCCCAAGGATCCGTCAAGAATTTAACCCTTATACCAATTCCACTTTCCACCTAATAGAAGAAGAAAGACAAATTCATTATTTATAGCCAATTGAGGACTTCATCTATGTACATGTAACACAGAACGTTTTTGTTTATGATGAGTACAAGTGCTAAACTTGGCTCTAATTTCATTTACATAGATACGCTGATTGTCTCTTATTTGTTTGATTGAAGGTCGGTTAATCTCACTTTGTTGGTCCCAGAGAAGGGTAAAACTATAGTCAGAGGGGGGGTGATTGACTATAGTAGAGTTTCAAAAACTTTTCCTGTGTTTAAAAGCTTTTGGGCAGCGGATAAGTCCCTTCTTACTACGTTGTTTCAAAGAACAGTCACAGATATAGATAATAATCTAGGTAATTTAAATGAATGCAGTGAAGTAAATTGCAGAAAGTAAATTGACACAAGGCTTATAGTGGTTCAGGTGGTGTAATCCCATAATCCACTCTTCTCCTTGTGTTGATTGGAGGAATTCACTATTGTTTTCATAGATACAATAGTATGATTGTCCTTGGCTTCCCAAGCTTCACAATCTACAAGACTATCACTCCTTGACTAGCAACTTGATGATTGATGTGATTCACTGCTTTCACTGCCTCCTGATATCAAATCCTTCAAAGAGGCTATCACAAGCACAACTCTTTCTCGGATGACTTCGATTCGATTGCTTGATTTATTGTGAATGAGATTCACAAACTTGATTGATCAATCTCGATCTTTGGATATGAAATTATAGTTACGTGTCTGCAGAGTTGATCTCTAGATAAAACCTTGTAAGTTCAGAGAGAAGGCTTTTCAATTTGACAGAGTTTTTGCTTGATTTTCTTTTTCTTATTGTCGTCTTTATCTGTCGGTCAATGCCCTCTATTTATAGCCTTGAATATCCTTTAATTTGAAATTCTGTCCGTTGGCTATATTTATGAGAGGAATAATCTTTGATTTTATTCTTGATTCCCCCTTAATTATATTCTCCTTGAATTCAGTGATCGGATTTTTCCTTCAAATGTATAGCAGAAAATCCGTCCTTGAGTGATCCTCTATTTATTGTGCATTAAATGCATGATCCTCTGAATCTTCATCATTTTTCAATTCTGTTCTGATAAGGATTACTTCGCCATTCTTTGAACGGTCGAGTGATCCATCTGACTTTGCCGTTTAGATCTTCCTTCACCGTTATTGCCTTCACTTTGCCGAAAGTCAGTTTACTTTGCCGATTCACTGTTTCCTTCATCACTTCTGTCTTAAAGAGAATCTTTGTACTTCACTGATCATTGATTTGGGTGAGATCAGTGTACACCATATTTGAACATTGAATTTCATCACTTGAAATATACTTAGACTTATCCAAGGTCATCACGGACTTCCTTGGTTATAAGTCATACCATTAAGTCTTCACTTTGCTTCTCTCTTTGGTGCTTGGTGGCCTCACTCTCTGCCGAATGTATGCTTTACTTTGCCGTCCTACCAACTAGTACAATACTTGTCCGACTTAACTTATACAATATGTCGACTCTAAGTAAAGACTTATACTGAGAATTTCTAACTTATTTCAGGCTTGCTATGATGACAATTTAGTATGGCCATCATCAAAACATAATAAAATGTTCCTAACAATTTCCCCCTTTTTGATGATGCCAAAACCCTCATAAGCCTGAACATAAGTAAGCCAATTTTTCATGATAAATGATAGAGAAGAATTCAATAATTTTATTCATCCACCATAGGGCAATAAGATATTGCATCTTTTTATTTAAAGTTCAAAGACAAAGGCAAGCAAATAGAAATAGTTCAAATATATGGTCTACTTCTTCAACTTTTCTTCAAACCTGATGCCTTTGCCTTTGCAGCCCTTCATGCCCTTTTCTGTTGGGCTTGCCTTCTTTTCACTGGAGCTTTCAGGCTTTGAGATTTCTTCCCCCTTTTTGGCAGCACCAAAGAGTGCTTCAAGATTTGCCGTTGCTGCGTCCGACTCAGGGAGAGGCCCATACTTTCTTTCCAGTATCTTGTTTGTCTCACCAACTTTGAGTAGAAGGTCAAGTTGTTTGCCAGAATGCTCCATTATCTCATCCAGATGCTGAATTTGATGAGTGTGAGCATTGAGAGTGTCCACCAGGGGCTTAAGATTGTTATCAATAGTTTTAGCATGAAACTCAAGATTGGTTTGGACATGGTGAGGAATGAGTTGCTGGAAGTTGCACAGCAGGTTTCCTGGTCTTTCCATGACCTCATCTTGGATCTTGATGTGATTGATGAGGGCCTCAATCTTGTGGTTGAAGCAGGTTGCTGCATTCCTTAAGGCATACTTCAGGTTTTGCCTGCTGTGATATTGCCTTTCCATGTCCACAATAAGAGGTTGAATATCCAGGTTGAAGATTCTCTCTGGATTAATTTCCTCTGGTCCCACATTGACCTCCTCTTCATCTCCATCTTCCTCTTTCTTCTCTTCTTTCTCACCTTCTATCTCATTTTCTCTTTCTTCTTCTTTTTCTTGTCCTTCCTCTCGTTCCTCTTCAACCTTAGTGTCATTGAGAGGTCGCGGAAAAGTGCTTGCTTTGACAACTTCTTCTTTTGGTGTTACCCCTTGTGCAATAGTGGGAGAGTTGACAGGTTCGGCTGAGTAAGCTTTATCAGCTGGCTCACTTAGCTGTTCGTCAACTTTGCCAATGCTTTTGAAAAACACTGCTTGAAGTGTCAGTTCATCATCAAAAATCTCCATGTTGTCTTGATTTGCTTCAAGATGGTCACTTTCTGAGTGTTCATCTTCTGACTCGGCTTCTTCCTCAACTATCTCCTCTTCTTCAGATGAGGTGATTCTATATCCTTCCTCACCTTTCTCTAGGTAGGTGATTTCCTCTTCTTCGCTTTTCTTCTTACATTCTTTGTGTCATCACCGATTGTCATAGGTTCATCCAAGTTGCTTGTGCCGAGTCATCGTGGTGTTCTCTTGTGCCTTCGGGATCTGGTTCTTCGTCCCACACCCGATCTCTTTGCTTTGGGTTGTTTTCTTTTGCTCCCAGCAATGGGTTTGGGTTTCATGGATGCTTTGATGTAGGTAAACATTGTCTTAGACTTGTGTGGGACCTGTAGATTTATGGGTTTCACTTTCAATGCGTCAAACAGGTGTTGAAGAGGGAACCCATTTGATTTTCTCTCCCAGAAGTCACCTTTCTTCTACAAACCCTTGCTTGGTGCCGTAATTGATAGGTCAATCTCCTTTTGAATCTGATCCTTTAATCGATTGAATACGAATGTTGCCCAGTCGAATTTGATGCGTTCGTAGATGATGGTCATCAGTTTGATCCGCACCTCAATTAGGTTTTCCATTGACCCCTTTCTGCCTTCGATATTCTTTATGATGACTGGTGTGTTAGGAAATCACTAGTTTAACGCAACGGAATTTAACATTTGATTTCCTTTTCTAGATCATTCTTCATTTAATGCAATAAACACGTTAAGTAGTTTGACGGTTATACCTCAGATGATATATAAGATCGTCGCTTTGATCGCCAACGGGGAGTAGTTCAATGCGCAAGCCATCCACGCGTCCGGCCTCTATCGCTAATCCACACGAACCCTTGCCGGAATCCTCCTTGGATTGCTATCGGAAAAACTCCGGCTGCTAGACCGGATCTTTTCTTCCCTCACAAACTTACTATGGATAGCTCTCTATTTTACACAAGAACTATGAGCTCTTGCAATTGTGTTGTGCAAAAGAGCTTGACACCCACCTCTTATTTATAGTGATAAGTGGCGCCCCATTAGTGTGTAGGAGAAGAAAACCTTTTTCCAATAAAATAAAGAAAATCTTCTAGATTGATTTATCCCTTTAATTATAATTTATTTTGCCAATATCTTATATTGATTATAATTATCTTATTACCATAAATCTATCTTTCCAAAATCAATTAATATCATATATTAATATTATTGCAATCTTATTAATTAAAGTGCACAATCCAAGTGTATCTTACACACTTAAAAGTGGCGCCCCATATGCCAATTAATTGGCTTCCGGAATATTCTTTAATTAACATAATTTATATATAATTAATATCTTTTATTTTATTTATTCATAATAAATAAATACCACCATATTAATTTACCACTATAACCTTTATAGTCTAGAGATAAACTTTCCTTATTTGGCTATCAACTATAACCGCATTTTAATCCGACTCGATGTTCATATGTGTGTGACCCGATAGGCTTCCGAAATATGTTGGCCGTAGATACAAAGTGCAATTTACTAAAATGCCCTTCATACCTAACGATCACGGGATAGCATCTAGCAACACACCGTGACCCCCAATTATCGGAAGAGTCAAAAGCAATGACTACTACCTTTCATGTGAAGCAGTTACCGTGTAACTTACATTCCTATCGCTGTAATTATATCCATACGACCGTATCTCGAGTGTCAATACATTGACGATCGTATCTTATAATCTGGATATCATGCTCTCTCGGAATAACACATTTACTCCCACTTTGCAAAGATTCTCGAGAGCTAGACATTCCTTATAAGAAGGCCATTTCGGATATTCGATCCCAATCATAGGATACGCGATTCCCGGACGACCAATTATGTATACTCCGCATGCTTCAACATCATACCCAATCACTACCGCATGATCGCCCCGTGGTTATGAGAAATCTCAATAGTGTCAAAGCATGACAATCCACACCGTGATGCCATGAAGACTCCGGTCAAAAGGATAATTACTCAACCGCCTCATAGTGTGACACTTAATGTAAGTGGGTCAGTCTAACATACGCATTCTCTAATACACGTCCACGTACAGTCCAAGTGTCTCTACACTTCGATAGACGAGATCTATCCCTATCTTCTAAACGATAGAAGACATCCAATACGTGCTAGTCTGATTATAGTATCAATGTCCCATTTGATAATATATAAGCCTAGAGACATTTAAGTACCAACCTTGTTATAGTGATTAGAGATCTCATCAACCATAATCACTATCACGATTTCTCTATCACAGATTGATACTAGTGACGTTACTATGTATATACAACAAATAATATGAAGACAAACAATATATAATAACATAAGTGGTTTTATTAATCATAATAAAGTTGTTACATGAACTAAACAGACTGTAAATGACCCGACCCGGTCGGATCCGGTCCAACCCGATTGAGGTTAAGACACCTTTCCAACAATCTCCGACTTGGCCTAAAGCCAATCACCCATATGCCTAAGCCCGTGCAAGTGAACATGTTTCTTATTCTTAGCTTGAGACAATGCCTTGGTTTACGGATCAGCTATGTTATCATCCGTGTGGACTTTCTCTATCTTTACATCTCCTCTATCTACTATCTCTCTTATCAAGTGATAGCGCCATAGCACATGTTTGGACTTCTGATGACACCTTGGTTCCTTTGACTGAGATATTGCTATATTATTATCACAGTACAGAGGCACTGGACCTTCAATGGAGGGAACCACACCAAGTTCAATAATGAACTTCTTCATCCAAACTGCTTCCTTCGCCGCCTCCGAGGCTGCTATGTATTTGGCTTCCGTTGTAGAGTCCTCAGTAGTCTCCTGCTTAGAACTCTTCCAGTTCACTTCTCCGCCATTAAGCATGAAAACAAATCCAGATTGTGACTTAAAGTCATCTTTTAAGTTTGGAACGGCATCTGTGTAACCTCGTAATACTAAATCATCGTTCGAAAACCGGGAACATATCCCTGAAATACGTCTCAAGTACTTGAGGATATTCTTGACAACAATCCATTGACCATCACCTGGATTGGTGGTACCTACTAGTCATACTAAGAGGTGCGAGACATCCGGTCTTGTGCATAACATGGCATACATGATAGACCCGATTGCCGAAGCATAAGGGACTTTACTCATTTGTGCCCTTTCCACCTCTGACTTAGGACTCATTCATTTCGATAGGTAGACCCCATGTGACATGGGAAGCAATCCTTTCTTGGGCGCTCCATGTTGAATCTCTTGACATCTTGTCTATATAGGTTGATTGCGACAGCATTTAGCAACCTTTTAGATCTATCTCTATAGATCTTTATTCCTAAAATATATATTTCGCATCACCAAAGTCCTTCATTGAGAAGTTCTTGGATAACCAAGCTTTGACCGATTGTAACATAGGCACATCATTCCCCCTATGAGCAATATGTCATCTACATAAAGCACTAAGAACACAATGGCACTCCCACTAACCTTCTTGTAAACACATGGCTCATCTTCGTTCTTGATGAAATCAAACTGTTTGATTATCTCATCAAAGTGAAGATTACAACTCCGAGAAGCTTGCTTTAATCCATAAATGGATCTTTGCAGTTTACACACCATCCCAGCGTCATTGGCTGTGAATCCCTCTGGCTATGTCATATACACTTCCTCAGACATGTTCCCATTAAGGAAAGCTGTTTTCACATCCATCTGCCAGATTTCGTAATCATGGTATGCTGCAATAGCGAGAAAAATTCTAATGGATTTTAACATGGCAACAGGCGAGAAGGTTTCGTCATAGTCAACTCCTTGTCTTTGCTTATATCCTTTTGCCACTAACCTAGCCTTATAGGTAGTCACGTTACCGTCCATGTCGGTCTTTCTCTTAAAGACCCATTTACACCCTATAGGAACTATTGCCTCAGGTGGATCAACCAAGTTTCAAACTTGGTTGTCTTTTATGGATTCCATTTCAGAATTCATGGCTTCTAGCCATTTCTCTTTGTCATGCATTAATAGCACTTCCTCATAAGTTATAGGGTCCTTATCTTCCATGAGATACACGCCAGTGTACCTTTCAGGTTCACGGCGTTCCCTGGTGGATCTTCGAGGTGCTAGTGTGTCCACGGTAGAGGGTGGACCCATATCTGTACGTGGTGTCTCCTCTAATTCCATCAACGGACTGTTATCCGTAAGTGGTTCTCGAATTTCTTCAAGATCAATTTTACTCCCACTGACCCTATCCAAAATAAACTCTTTCTCTAGAAAGTGGCAAGTCCTGGCAACAAACACCTTTTGTTCCTCAGGATGGTAAAATAGGTATCCTCTAGTTTCTCTAGGATATCCCACAAACAGACATTTGTCGGATCTGGCCTCTAACTTGTCGGGGCATCCGCTTCACATAAGTTGGACAACCCCAGGTTTAAGATATGCCAGATTTGGTTTCTTCTTGGCCCATAACTCGTATGGTGTAGAATCAACCGTCTTTGATGGGACTCGGTTCAGTGTATAGGATGCGGTTTATAGAGCATACCCCCAAAACGATTTTGGAAGAACTGCATAGCTCATCATGGATCGTACCATGTCTAACAAGGTGCGGTTCCTCCTTTCAGACATGCCATTCATTTGTGGCGTCCCGGGAGGGGTCCATTCAGGTAGAATCCCATTCTCCTTCAGTTAGTCTTGAAACTCTCCATCCAGGTATTCTCCACCTCGATCGGATCTAAGTGTTTTGATTTCTTTACCTAGTTGTTTCTCTACTTCACTTCTGAATTCCTTGAACCTTTCGAAGGCTTCAGACTTATACTTCATTAAGTATATATAACCATAGCGAGAATGGTCATCAGTGAAAGTGATAAAATAGGAGTATCCTCCTTTGGCTTTAATTGACATTGGGCCACATACATCAGTATGTATGAGCTCAAGCAATTCATTGGATCTTATCCCTTTGCCACTAAATGGTGACTTTGTCATCTTGCCAAGTAAATAAGCTTCGCATGTATCAAACGATTCATAATCGAATTGATCCAACATTCCATCTTTATGGAGTTTGGCAATGTTTCTTATTTATATGGCCAAGTCTGCAATGCCATAAGTAGGATTCATTCCAGTCATTTGTTTTGGCTTTCTTGTTATTTACATTAAGTACGTCAACATTCATATCTAATATGTAGAGACCATTGCTAAGTATGCCAGTACCATAAAAGATTCCATCACGTGAAAAAGAACAACATTTATTCTCAAACGTTAATGAAAAACCATCAGCATCTAATGCGGAAATGGAAATAATACTCTTCGTAAGAGCAGGAACAAAATAACAGTTACTAAGTTCAAATACTAGCCCACTGGGTAATGAAAGAAAATAAACTCATACGGCTAGTGCAACAACACTTGCTCCATTTCCAACGCGTAGGTCCACCTCTCCTTTCTTTAGATCTCTAGCTCTTCTTAGTACCTGCATATTCGTACAAATATGAGAACCACAACCAGTATCTAATACCCAGTGGTTAGACTTAGAAGAAGTAATGTTGATCTCAATCATAAATGTACCTGAAGTCGAAGCATCGAATGCTTCTTCTTGGTACTCAAGAAGCCTTTGCAGTTTCTCCTCCAATGGCCGGTCTCACCGCAATGGAAGCAAGCATCCTTGGATTTGTCTTTCGCTATCTTAGGCGTTGGCTTAGGTGCAGCCTTCGCCTTCTTGGACTTTTTCAGGGCTTTTGCCTTGCCCTTGCTCAAAGTGACCAAAGCAACACTTGCTTTCCTTCCTACAAGGTGCCCCGGCGATCTTTAAAATGTTCAATAACTCCGCAAGGAGCAATCAATCTTGTTCATGTGATAGTTCATCACGAATGCGAGAATGAATCGGTAGAGATTGCGAGAATCAAGTCAATACTCAACTCGTTCCAACTTGTGGCCCACTTTCCCAAGCCTCTCTATGTACCCAATCATTTTAAGCACGTGTGACCCCACAGCGATTCAGGATGCCATCTTACAACTAAACAGGCCTTCGAGACCTCATACCTCTCGATCGAGGCCGAGAAGCATAGAGTTCCTTCAGTGGACCATGATAGAGTAGGCGTCCATGGACTCATCTTTGTTTTCTGCGATTCAGTGTCATAGAGGCAAGCATGATACATGTAGCATCGATCTTGTCGAGCGATTGCTTGTTATACTTCTCGACGAAGATCTGCGGCCGAACCCTCAGCGGGCTTTTCCGGTAGGTCCTCGTCCAAGACATAGCCAATCTTCTCGTGCCTCAAAACGATTTTGAGGTTCCTTTCCCAATCGAGAAAATTAGTTTTGTCAAGCTTGTTTTCGATGATAAAACGAAGGTTCAATTTGTTTGACATTTTCTACAACAATAAATAAAGATAGAATAAGTAAAAGCTCATGTATAAAAACCCTAAATTTGCACTTAAAATTTTATAAGGTTTTACTCCCGCTAGCCAACTATTCCCAATTGGCTTTCAAGAATTTAAGTAATTCTTTAGTGGATGGAATCCCATCTAGTTGACTCGATCCCCGACGTGGGCCGATCGACTAGGTCAATTTCGAAGGTGGGTACTAATTACCGATCGAATCTTATTCGATTTCCATTGGTTGGCTAGTCAACTCTTTGACATTTCACATCTCTATGTGATAGCCACCCCTTGTCTCTAAAATCAGACGGTCCTGACGTGGGCCAATCACCGCAAGATTCTTAGTCGAGTCGTAACCCAAATATTCATGAGATCTCATAATGATCATATCTCGATAATGACGATATACCCGTGGTAGGTCAACTCCCGACGTGGGCCGATCAGTTGGATCCGAACAAAGGCTCTTCACCGTCATTATAATATTGGGAGACAATTTTGGCTCGAGTATTTGGCGTGGGAATAATTTTAAAATTAATTCACTTAATTAATTTGGTTTAATTTTTTGTCTCATCTACTATGTGCATATTACTACTATATCATATAAATTTAAACATACACAACATTCCGCGCACAAAATAACCGGTATGATCATGGACTTTTCCTAGGTGCGGTTTTGAATACGAACTGACGAAACCGCAGGTCACAAACTAAGGGTATCTGCAACCGCCAATAGGATCTTTATTGCTGTACGCCAATGGGTTCTTTATCTCTCATTGGTCTTCAACTTCTTGCTCCATTCTTGTTACATAATAAATTATCTAATAATTACACCCGCCGCACACGGGGGGGAGCTCACGGGAATGGGATAAATGCAAAAAGTAAACTAGGTCACATTCTTCATAACGGCCTAGGACAATTTTCAAAAACCAACGTAAAGAAAACATTCCCATCTATCCTATTGGTCGAGTCCATGATCAATCGGGGTCCATATAATCACATTATGTCTACATATCTAATCCATACAATTTTATCTTATGAAAAATATTAAATTCTAATTTTAACTACTCATGCGTCTTTATTTTATCACGCCAAATAATTAAATAACTTTTAAATAATTATATGACTTAATCGAAAATTAAAATTAACATTTAATTTTAAATCGATTTTAATTTCAATTAAATTTGAACTATTCAAAATAAAATTAAAATTATAAAGTCTCCTATTTTGTTTCCTTTCCAAAACTAAATTTAGCTTAGGTCTGGCCACTTTCCAAAATCAAAATTTTGGAAGTGGCCTAGGCCTAGGCCTTTTACAAATCAAATATTTGAAAAGGGCTGGGCCTATTCCAAATCAAATATTTGGAAAGACCAAATTATTTTAGTCTAGGCTCAGCCACTTTCCAAAATCAAAATTTTGGAAGTGGTGCAGCTTGTGCCTTTACAAATCAAATATTTGGAAGGGCCTAGGCCTATTCCAAATCAAATATTTGGAAAGGCCAAATAATTTTAGTTTAGGCTGCCACTTTCCAAAATTTTGGAAGTGGCTTAGGCATAGGCCTTTTACAAATCAAATATTTGAAAGGGCTTGAGCCTATTCCAAATCAAAATTTGGAAAGGCCAACATGCCAAATGGTTTCCCAATGGCTCAAACTATTTGAACCATTGGTTGGCCATGTGACACATGACTAAACAAACGAGATATCTATGCACAATAAATATCACAAAGCGAAAGGGTCGATCTCCCCATCGGAAGAAAAACACCGACGGACGGCGGCCACTAAGGCCACCGCCGCCCGCCGCCGAGAGGAAGGGGCGCCGCCAATGGCCGACCCCTGAACCTTATTTTTTGTTTTTTGTTTTAACGTTTAAATGATTTAAATCTTGCATCTATCGATTAAATACTACGCATTTAAATTATGCTTATTGCTTAAGCTCGAAGTCTGTCTCTGATACCACGGTTAGGAAATCACTAGTTTAACGTAGCGGAATTTAAAATTTGATTTCCTTTTCTAGATCGTTCTTCGTTTAATGCAATAAACACGTTAAGTAGTTTGACGGTTATACCTCAGATGATCTATAAGATCGTCGCTTTGACCGCCAACGGAGAGTAGTTCAATGCGCAAGCCGTCCACGCGTCCGGCCTCTATCGCTAATCCACACGAACCCCTTGCCAGAATCCTCCTTGGATTGCTATCGGAAAAACTCCGGCTGCTAGACCGGACCTTTTCTTCCCTCACAAACTCACTATGGATAGCTCTCTATTTTACACAAGAACTATGAGCTCTTGCAATTGTGTTGTGCAAAAGAGCTTGACACCCACCTCTTATTTATAGTGCTAAGTGGCGCCCCATTAGTGTGTAGGGGAAGAAAACATTTTTCCAATAAAATAAAGAAAATCTTCTAGATTGATTTATCTCTTTAATTATAATTTATTTTGCCAATATCTTATATTCATTATAATTATCTTATTACCCTAAATCTATGTTTCCAAAATCAATTAATATCATATATTAATATTATGGCAATCTTATTAATTAAAGTGCACAATCCAAATGTATCTTACACACTTAAAAGTGGCGCCCCATATGCCAATTAATTGGCTTCCGGAATATTCTTTAATTAACATAATTTATATATAATTAATATCTTGTATTTTATTTATTCATAATAAATAAATACCACCATATTAATTTACCACTATAACCTTTATAGTCTAGAGATAAACTTTCCTTATTTGGCTATCAACTATAACCGCATTTTAATCCGACTCGATGTTCATATGTGTGTGACCCGATAGGCTTCCGAATATGTTGGCCGTAGACACAAAGTGCAATTTACTAAAATGCCTTTCATACCTAATGATCACGGGATAGCGTCTAGCAACACACCGTGACCCCCAATTATCGGAAGAGTCAAAAGCAATGACTACTACCTTTTGTGTGAAGCAGTTACCGTGTAACTTATAATCCTATCGCTGTAATAATATCCATACGATTGTATCTCGAGTGTCAATACATTGACAATCGTATCTTATAATCTGGATATCATGCTCTCTCGGAATAACACATTTACTCCCACTTTGCAAAGATCCTCGAGAGCTAGACATTCCTTATAAGAAGGTCATTCCGGATATTTTTTCGATCCCAATCATAGGATACGCGATTCCCGGACGACCAATCATGTATACTCCGCATGCTTCAAAATCATACCCAATCACTACCGCATGATCGCCCCGTGGTTAGGAGAAATCTCAATAGTGTCAAAGCATGACAATCCACACCGTGATGCCATGAAGACTCCGGTCAAAAGGATAATTACTCAACCGCCACATAGTGTGACATTTAATGTAAGTGGGTCAGTCTAACGTACGCATTCTCTAATACACGTCCACGTAAAGTCCAAGTATCTCTACACTTCGATAGACGAGATCTATCCCTATCTTCTAAAAGATAGAAGACATCCAATACGTGCTAGTCTGATTATACTATCAATGTCCCATTTGATAATATATAAGACTAGAGATATTTAAGTACCAACCTTGTTATATTGATTAGAGATCTCATCAACCATAATCACTATCACGGTTTCTCTATCACAGATTGATACTAGGGACGTTACTATATATATACAACAAATAATATGAAGACAAACAATATATAATAACATAAGTGCTTTTATTAATCATAATAAAGTTGTTACATGAACTAAACAGACTGTAAATGTCCCGACCCGATCGGATCCGGTCCAACCCGATTGGGTTTAAGACACCTTTCCAACATGGTGCAAATTCAGCAAACAGAAGTTTGAGCGTTGATCTAGGTAGGTTGTATGTTTTGCTGTTTTTCTTGGGATTTTTGGCTATCTCGGCCCAGAATTTTGTGATGTCAGTCTTCACAAACTTGACATTTGACGGACCTATAATTGGTAGTTGTAGGAACCTATTGAGGAGACCAGGCGTAATAACCACCTCTTTCCCAAAGATTGAGCTTTTATGCGATGACCTCGGTTTTCTTTGTCTTTGAGCACAAACTTGGCATTTTCCAAAATGCGATTAGATTTTCATAGCGATTCCAGTGATTGGGGGTTTAGGAAGGTCATTAACCCCAAGGTTGAACAAAGAATCAACCAAGCGTTGAGATTTTGCATCATTATCACAAAAGGATAGATAGTGTTCAGGTTTGAAAAATGAGCAGTGATGATGGATTTCTCGTAGAATTTTTCAGTGGGAGAGATTGTGAAAGATGAAGCTATTGATAATTGATTGATGATTAGAAAGGAATACTTTGAGTTTTCAGAGAGAATCAAAAGTAGGGCTTGTAATTTTGCAAAAGAGTGTAAAGATTTCTGAAAATTTCTAAGTGTAGTTTATATAGGGTGATTTGGGTAGTGTGAACGTGGTTTGAATATGGAAGGATTTTATGACATAATGGCGTGATTTTGTGTATGTAAATGGCGATATTCGAGTGAAGTGGGGGAGTGGATAGTGGTAAGTAATGATAGAGCCCGGGAATCGAGGCGTTTGCAATTCGAAAAGAATAATATAATTGCCTCCATAATTGTAAATTCATCTCCACGTGTGTAATCATCCACAGAATAATCTTCCATAACTCCCTTGTTCTCCACGTGTCTAAAAGTTGATTATGTTCACACTTTAATTTACCCATGATTCCAATCTTTATTTCGGTGAAGTGTCTTGGCTGGCTACTTAGCCGGTGTAGTGATTCTTTCACTGAGCTGCTTTATTTGATTGTTCCTAACAATCAGTGAAGTTAACTTCGCCGAGTACCAGTGCCTTACCTGCTACATCTCATGTAATGGCAAAGGTTTAAACAACTGATGAAGTTACTTAGCCGATTACTCCAGTTAGCCGCTCTTTGGTGTTTGGTCGATTTCAATCATTCCTAACTCAGTTCTCAACATACTAAACCTTTCATGACTGAGTGGTTTAGTGAAGATGTCAGCCAATTGATCTTCAGTGGGTATGTATTTTAGAATGACATCTCCTTTTTCAACATGATCTCTGATGAAGTGAGTCTCACATCAATGTGTTTTGTTCTTGAGTGCAACACTGGATTTTCAGTGATAGATATTGTACTCGTGTTGTCACACATGATTGGAATTGTTTTCTCCTCCACTCCATAGTCCCTTAGCTGTTGTCTGATCCAAAGTACTTGTGCACAACAACTGCCTGCTGCTATATATTCCGCTTCTGCTGTTGAAGTAGATATGGAGTTTTGCTTTTTGCTAAACCATGAAACTAGTCTGCTGCCTAGCATTTGACATGTTCCAGATGTGCTTTTTCTATCTATTTTGCATCCAGCATAGTCAGAGTCTGATGATGTCAACTTGAATCCTCCATCGTTTGGATACCAAATTCCTACATTGATAGTGTTTTTCAAGTATTTGATTATTCTTTTGGCTGCTAGAAGATGTGATTCTTTTGGTTGAGCTTGAAATCTTGCACACACTCCAACTGCAAATGCTATATCAGGTCTGCTTGCAGTTAAGTATAGTAGGGATCCAATGATTCCTCTATACATTTTATGATCAACATCATTTCCAATTTCATCTTTTCCAAGAATGACTCTTGCACACATTGGTGTATCAGTTGTGCCACTTGTATTCATACCATACTTGTGTATTAAGTCTTTTGTATACTTGGCTTGATTAATGAAAAGGCCATCCTTCATTTGCTTTACTTGAAGGCCTAGGAAATAATTTAATTCTCCCATCATGCTCATTTGAAATTTGCTCTTCATCAGATTTGCAAAATTTTCACATAACTTTTCATCCTCTGATCCAAAGATGATGTCATCAACATAGATTTGTACTAGCAATGTACTAGTTCCTTCCTCTAGATTGAATAGAGTCTTATCTATAGTTCCCTTGTTGAAACCATTCTTGATCGAAAATCTGTGATAGTGTTTCATACCAGTGCTCTGGTGCTGTTTGAGTCCATAAAGAGCTTTCTTTAGTTTGTATACTTTGTCTTCCTTTCCTTTGAGGTTGAAACCAGGGGGTTGTTCCACATATACTTCTTCTTCCAAAAGTCCATTCAGAAATGCACTCTTGACATCCATTTGATAGACTTTGAAATCTTTGTGTGCAGTAAAAGCTAGAAAAAGTCTGATTGCCTCCAATCTTGCTACAGGAGCAAATGTTTCATCATAATCTATTCCTTCTGCTTGAGAATAGCCTTTTCAAACTAGCCTTGCTTTTGCTTCTGAATACCCATTTTGTTCCAATGATGTTGGCCATATCTGGTCTGTCAACAAGTTCCCAGACTTCATTTCTTTCAAATTCATTTAGTTCTTCTTGCATGGCTGTGATCCAGTCTGCATCTTGAATTGCATCATCTATTGTCTTGGGTTCTACTTGTGATAGAAAACATGTTAACATATGCTCCAGTTGTCTTTTGGTTCTTACTCCTGTGTGAATATCTCCAATAACTTGTGCTTCAGGATGATCTCTTAGCCAATTTAGGTCTGGTTGAAGTTGTTCTTCACTTGGTGCTTCTGTAATTTCATGTTGTGCATGAGCTTCAAGTTCTGATGCTTCTTATGTTGTATTCACTTGTGGTTCATCTTGATTTCCAAAATTGTGATGCAGAATAGTTGATGGTACCGTTGTGTTCATATACACTTGTTTTTGTGCTGCTTCTTCTTCTTGTTCTTGAAGACTTTCACCATTTGTATTTGGTTCATCAAAGACTACATGTATTGATTCTTCAATCACCAATGTTCTTTTGTTGAGTACTCTGAATGCCTTGCTGGTGTCTGAGTATCCCATAAAGATTGCTTCATCAGCCTTTTCATCAAAGGCATGCAGCTGATTCATGTTCAAAACGAAACATTTTGATCCAAACATATGTAAGTATGAGATATTAGGTTTTCTACCATTCCATATTTCATATGGAGTTTTTCCATGATGTTTGTTGATGATTGATCTATTTTTTGTATGGCATGCTGTGTTTGCTGCTTCAGCCCAAAATCTCTTTGGTAAGCATGCTTCTGCAATCATTGTTCTGACTGCTTCTTTGAGAGTTCTGTTTCTTCTTTCTGCTACACCATTTTGTTGTGGGGTTCCTGCTGCAGATAATTGATGCAGTACTCCGTTTTCTGCACAATAAGTTCTGATAATTTCATTAAGAAATTCAGTGCCTCTATCTGATCTGATCTTGATGATTTTCAGTTCTTTCTCATTTTGAAGTCTTCTTAACAAATCTGACAGCTTTTTGAGTGTCTCTTTCTTCTTGTTCATGAAAATGGTCCAAGTGTATTTTGAGTAGTCATCCACTACTACCAGGGTGTATTTCTTACCACTTACACTTACTGGTGTGACTGGTCCAAACAGGTCCATATGCAACATATGTAGAAGTCTAGTTGTTGATTGATAGGGTTTTGACTTGAAAGAACTTTTGATTTGTTTCCCTTTCTGACATGCATCACAAAGACTTTCTTTCTTGAATGTGATCTCTGGCAGGCCTTCAACTAACTTGTTCTTGATAATTTGTTGATGGTCTTGAAATTTAGATGATTTAGTCTTCTATGCCATAACCAGCTAGTTGACTGTTTATTTTTGACAAACAAACATGTTTTTGCCTTGGCTGTTTTCCAATCCACCACATACATGTTATCTTTTATTCTACCTGCAAGTACTACTGTGTTGGTTTGGCTGTGAATGACTTTGCATCCTTCCTTGTTGAAGTGCACATTATAGCCTTTGTCACAAAATTGACTAATGCTCATCAGATTGAAATTAAGTCCCTTGACATATGCCACATTTTGGATCTTCAGATTGTTCTTGAGCATTGTGCCTTCCCCCTTAATCTTGCCAGGGTTTTCTTTGCCTCCAAATGTGACTTTGGGTCCATCAAAAGCCTTGAAATCAGTGAGTCATCTCTTGTTTCATGTCATGTGTCTGGAACATCCACTGTCTATGTACCAGACATTCTACAAAACAAATTAATTAAGTTTAGGTACCCAACACTGTTTGGGTCCATGCCTGTTAGCAGTCATGCCTCATATTCCAAGTGTATATCCAAATGATCTTCTTTTTGGATAGTTAAAGTCATCAACTTCATATATATAAGGCATGGAAGAATAGCTCCTAGTATTTCTAATGAAGTTATTCTGATACTTTTCTCATCTTTTTTGTGCATTTGCATCATTCTTCACTCTCCAATATGCAGTGGGAAACCTGACTTGCTTCATGTGTTTAGGAAAATACCTAGTTTGATTTTTCTTAAGCACATGATGCATATTATGGAATGGTTTCTTCTTGTATTTTGGAGGTGCAACATTCCAATCATCCTCTGAAGGATAAAGTCTTCCTTTACCTTTCAGAAAGTCCTTGCTTTTGATTGACTTGATTGATGATTTAGTCTGCTGTTTTACTGCACTAGGTTTTGGCTTCACCGGTATAGGATGAGTGGTTGAGACCATGGTCTCTCCCTTTCTGAATTTTGATTCAATGTTGATCCTGGATTCAGAATTGTGTTGACCATTGATTCTACTCTTATCCTGACTGTTGTAGCCAAGACCAGATCTGGATCCAAACCTTTTTGAGGGTTTGTAAATTTGTTCATTTGTTATCTTAATCTGCGGTAGGATTTCTCAATCGATCATCAACAACAGATGTATGAACCTCTGCTGTTTGTTGATCATTTGAGTAGATCTCCTTACTAGTTAGTTCAGCTCTTGCTTTATCCAGTTCTTTCTTTAATCTTTTATAGTCCTTTCTTTGATCCTTGCATTCCTTTTCCAGAATTTCATGATTCATTTCAATTTCATCAAATTTAGTCATGAGATTTTGGACTAGTCTCACTGGATCTAAAGGAGAATAGAAGATTGTGCAAGGTGTTAGATGTGGATGCATTTGACGAAGAGTAAGAGCTAGATGTTACCTCAGTTTCATCTGATTCTTTGGCCATTAGACATAGGCTTGTATTCTCAATGTCTGAGCTATCACCTTCATTTACAACTAGTTCTTTGGTCATGAGGCATAGACATGCTTTTTCATTTTCTGAGTTGTCTTCTTCATCACTGTTATCTGAGTTAATATCAGATGATTCTTTATTCTTTTCACTGATAGATTCAGCCTTGAGTGCTTTCTTGCCTTTCCTCTTTTCAGATGCTTGGTATTTCCTCTTTTCATCATCTTTATCATTTTCTTCAGGACAATCAGCCTTGAAGTGACCTTTCTTGTTGCAGTTGAAACATCTGTATTCATCATCTTTCTTATTCATGACTTTGTTTGAGCTTGTCCTCTTGTTTGATGATGAATTTCCTTTGAATGGCTTCTTTTTGCTAAACCTGTCAAAACGTTTAACTAATAAAGCTATATGTTCTTTAAGTTCATGTGTCTCTTTGCTGATACAATCAGCAAAGTAACTTTGCTGGGTGCAATCAGTGCAGTGGCTTTTTGTGTCTCTGCCGGAGCACCATCATCACCCTTCAATTCGAATTCATGAGCTTTAAGTTGGGACATCGATGTCGAGTGTCGGTGCTTGCAAGGTTTGTGGTTCCTCTGATTACTGATGTTATGATCTTCCATCTTTCAGGTAAGCCTCTCAAGATCTTTAAGCATACTTCTTTCTGGGGATACGTGTGTCCAAAGCTGCAGCTTCATCGATGATCTTGGAGAATCAGTTGTCCATTTCATCAATAGATTCACCGGTCTTCATTTTGAAATTTTCAAATTTCTGTTTTGCAACATATAATTTGTTTTCTTTAACTGCTTCAGATCCTTCATTTATCAATGCTAGCTTGTCCCACATCTCCTTTGTTGTTTTGCAATCTTTGATTCTCATGAACATGTTGCTATCTAGAGTCTTCAAAATCATATCTTTTGCAACAAAGTCTAGATTTGCTCTTCTCCTATCATCCTTGGTCCAATCTTTCTTAGGTTTGTCTATCTCCTTTCCTTGATCTGCTCCTGTGGATACCACAGTCATGATCATGATTGGTCCATCATTGATTACGTCCAGCATCTCTTCATGAGTTGCTGCAAGATGAGACATCATTCTTATTTTATATTCATCAAAATTATTAACATTGAAAACAGGTACTTTTGACATAAAGTTTGAGGAATCCATAGCATAAGTAATAGGTTTATAAGTGAATGAATAGAAAGCTCAGATTTGTAAACGACTTTGAAAAAATGTGATCTCCTTGTTACCAGAAATTAGATCTGAACAGGTTCTGATACTAGGAACACTGCTCTGCTACCAATTGTTGGTCCCGGAGAAGGGTAAAACTATAGTCAGAGGGGGGGAATGACTATAGTGGAGTTTCAAAAACTTTTCTTGTGTTTAAAAGCTTTTGGGCAGCGGATAAGTCCCTTCTTACTATGTTGTTTCAAAGTAATTTAAACAGTCACAGATATAGATTATAATCTAGGTAATTTAAATGAATGTAGTGAAGTAAATTGCAGAAAGTAAATTGACACAAGGCTTATAGTGGTTCAGGGTGGTGTAATCCCTTAATCCACTCTTCTCCTGTGATGATTGGAGGAATTCACTATTGTTTTCACAGATACAATAGTATGATTGTCCTTGGCTTCCCAAGCTTCACAATCTACAAGACTATCACTCCTTGACTGCAACAACTTCAATGATTCAGTCTGTTTCACTGCTCCTTGAGATCAAATCCTTCAGCAGCTATTACAAGCACAACTCCTTCTCAGATGACTTCTGATTCAGTTGCTTCAATTTATTGTGAATGAGATTCACAAACTTGATTGATCAATCTCAGTGCTGTATATGAAATTGTAGTTCTGTTGTCTGAGTTGATCTCTAGATAAAACCTTGTAAGTTCAGAGAGAAGGCTTTTCAATTTGACAGAGTTTTTGCTTGATTTTCTTTTTCTTATTGTCGTCTTTATCTGTCTATCAATGCCTTCTATTTATAGCCTTGAGTATCCCTTAATTTGAAATTCCGTCCGTTGGCTATATTTATGAGGGGAATAATCGTTGATTTTCTTCTTGATTCCCCCTTAATTATATACTCCTTGATTTCATTGATCGGATTTTTCCTTCAAATATATAGCAGAAAATCCGTCCTAGAGTGATCCTCTATTGATTGTGCATTAAATGCATGATCCTCTGAATCTTCATCATTTTTCAATTCTGTTCTGATAAGGATTACTTTTCCGTTCTTTGAACGGTCGAGTGATCCATCTGACTTTGACGTTTAGATCTTCCTTCATCGTTATTGCCTTCACTTTGCCGAAAGTCAGTTTACTCTGCCGATTCACTGTTTCCTTCATCACTTCTGTTTTAAAGAGAATTTTTGTACTTCACATATCATTGATTTGGGTGAGATCAGTGTATACCATATTTGAACATTGAATTTCATCACTTGAAATATACTTAGACTTATCCAAGGTCATCACAGACTTCCTTGGTTAAGTCATACCATTAAGTCTTCACTGCTTCTCTGCTGGTGCTTGGCTGGCCTCACTCTGCCGAATGTCTGCTTTACTTTGCCGTCCTACCAACTAGTACAATACTTGTTTGACTTAACTTATACAATATGTCAGACTCTAAGTAAAGACTTATACAGAGAATTTCTAACTTATTTCAGACTTGCTATAACAGCTAGTATGGCCATCATCAAAACATAATAAAATGTTCCTAACACTTTTTCTGTCTTATTAATTTTATGCATGTTTTTGCAGATTGTGGAAGTGAAGGAAAACAATCAAGGTTGAAAACAATGGATGCAGAGTTTTTACCAATTGTAGAAAGATCGTTGATCATGACATATCATCTTGTACAGATCTACATAGGTGTTATATTACCGCTACTATTGTCACTCCATTTCTTTGATTAAGAGATACGGAATGAGCTTTAATCAAAATTAATGTATTGTTTTTCCCTTTTCATTCCATCTTATGCCATGTCTCGCCATTTGATGGTTGATGCAGCATCAATTTGATGTACAATGCCGGATGGGGCTGGTGCTACCTTTGATCATCCGGTAAATATTGTTATCAAAGGATCAATGATGGTCTTCCAAATTTCCAATGGAGGTAGTGAGGGAAAGGAGAGAGCAAAGGATGATAAAGAAAACAAGCTCATGCTCTGAGGA
Source organism: Gentiana macrophylla (assembly GCA_026214975.1). Taxonomy (NCBI): domain Eukaryota; kingdom Viridiplantae; phylum Streptophyta; class Magnoliopsida; order Gentianales; family Gentianaceae; genus Gentiana; species Gentiana macrophylla. The sequence goes on from CM047805.1 coordinate 59,062,106, forward strand.
GCTATCTCGCACGATGTTGGATCAAGAAAAGTACGTTAAGGAGATGATTCAAAAGCTTGAGGAACAACCAAAGAGAATGAATATAACAAACAAGAGGAAATTAGGTTGAATGTTGTAACGCCCCATTCCCGGACACCGAGTCCTTATCCAGAAAAGGAATGTTCGGCACATATAAAATAAAAATTAATTCACTTTATACATAAGCCTCTACTACGTCGTATTAAAAATAAGCAAACGGAAGCAAAAAGACTCGGGTATAAAAATTTCACCAAATAATCCAAGAATAGAAATGTAGTCTAAAGATGGAAATGTAATCCTTATTACATTCAGAAGGAAAAATACGAAATCCCAAAAGAACGTAAAGGTACTACAAGTCTCGAAAGACCAAAAGTCTAAATCAAACGTACTCCAACAGCCTAATAAATGAAAGACAAAATAAATAAATATAAAGTCTTCAACGAGGCGTCGTCAAACGTCATCATCGAACTCATTCTCGTAACCATGATCCACCTGTTCATCTTATCACCCCCAAACACATAGAAAAACATGCATTTGAGGTAAGTACATGGTACTTAATAAAAGAGAGAAGCATGACAACAATTATAATTTATAAAGAAAAGATATTAAATCGTTTAGTTATTTATGGGTGACCGACTCAATCTGGGGCTCATTCCATGTCCATCACCACGAATTGACTAAACGTTTCTACTTAACTTATCTATGTTACAACCGCACTCAAGGGCACTATGCATATCCAAACTAGGGATATTCTTGGCAACATATTAGTGGATCACACCAATATCCACGAAGTCTAGAATAGGTAGACTCCGACATACGCACATCTCAGTGGAGTCCTTCCGTACTTAGGGTTTTTTTGACCTACAGAGTTCTTCCACCTTCAGAGGTAGCACACACATCGCGATATAGACTAGTGCCTATCCAAGAGAGACATGTTGTTTAATCTTTTACTAGTCAAGTACGTATTTATTAAAATGATTAACTAACCACCTAAGTGTTTTCAATTTAACTCCCTCACAAATACTACTCTCTTCCTAAACCACTGGAAATAACAAAGGCCAAGCAATTACACAGTCATTGATGAATACTAATTCATCAAAGCACAAGCCTATCATGCTCTTCCGACGGATCCGAACTTCAACTCCCTTTAAGAGTACATTCGGTGTTTTAAGCTGAATGAATCGAAAGCTCAATTCAGGCTTGTTCATATTTATACAATGTTAACATAACTTGAATACAGGATTAAAACTCAATAGCATAGCTTAAACATCACTTATGTGCAAACAGGGGCAATGCGTGCGCATTAGCTGGAATGCGTACGCATTCCTTGCTTCTAAAACCTGCTAAAATAGTTTGTCCAAACAATGCGTACGCATTATCTACAATGCGTACGCATTACCTGACCAGAGCCTAAGTTAAACTCTCTATTTGAACAGTGCGTGCGCATTCTTATGAATGCGTACGCATTCAACAACCAGAAAGCAAACCATAATACTTTGTACAAGGAATGCGTGTGCATTCTATTGAATGCGTATGCATTAAGTGTCCAGAAGCCAAACCTGGAAACCTATAACAGGAATGCGTGTACATTGCTAGCCAATACGTACGCATTCTGCCTGCTGCCCTAAATTCTGGTTTCGATCCTTAACGGTTTCTAATCCGTTTCTAACCCAATTAACATCAAATTAAGCACAGTAAAACACAGGAAAACATATCTAAACATACCATAACATCTTTGATCATTGATCAACAAAAGGACTCATCTTTCTAGCATTAAAACGTCTTAACCTCGATCTAAACCTTATAAACAATAATTGAGGACATAGAAAGAGCCTCTTATCTAAATGCAGCCAAAAACCGATCTCAACAGCTTTGAAAATCTATAGCCCTTCCAACAAAACTGATACCAAAACGGTGCCCTTCTCACGACGATCCCAATTCCCTCGTCTGATCTGAAAACGATTAAGCAACGCTTCAGATATTGTGAAAACTCTTCTAACCCTTTCCTTCTCCTCAAAATGCAGAGATGGAGCGTACAACTATTCTGAATTTGTATTTAGGTTAAAGAAACTGATTGGGGTAATTTTCCTTAAATATGATTCTCAATTAAACCTTTTCCTTAATTACCACCATAAACAAAATTCAGAAATCCCTTAATTATACATATACATAATTTGAAAATGTATATATATATATAATCAATTAAATACTTAACTCCTATGAAAGAAAAGAAATAATAATATTTTGTTTTCGCAAAATGACACGTCTGCCCTTTCTTGAAAATCGGAATATTACATTCCTCCCCCCTTAAAAGGAGTTTCGTCCTCGAAACTAGAACATACCTGGTAGATCAAGAAACCCTTGGAATTCACTGACCATATCACCTTCGACTTCCCAAGTTGCCGCCTCGGGTGAATGATTGCTCCACTGAACTAAAACCAATGGGATCATCCTTCTCTTAATCATCTTCTCCTTCCGGTCCAAAATCTTGATCGGTCTCTCATCATAAGCAAGATTGTCTTGAAGAACTTCCGGATCAATCGTTGTTTCAACATCATTCTTCGTCAGACACTTCTTCAACATTGAAACGTGAAAAACACTATGGACTCTTGACATGGATTCCGGTAACTAAAGCTTATAAGCCAATGGTCCAACTCTTTCCAGAATCTCAAATGGTCCAACATACCTTGGACTTAGCTTTCCCTTTTGTCCAAAGCGTTTCACTCCCTTCATCGGTGATGCTCACAGATACACTCTTTCACCGACTTCAAACTCAAGAGGTCTTCTTCCAACGTCTGCCCAACTTTTCTGCCTGTCTTGAGCTGCCTTCAGATTCTTCTTAACCAACTGAACCCTTTCCTTAGCTTGTTCAACCAATTCCGTCCCTGTGACTTGTCTCTCCCCAACTTCATCCCAGAACAGCGGCGTTCGACATCTTCTTCCATATAGAGCTTCAAACGGTGGCATGCCTACGCTTGCATGATAACTATTGTTGTAGGCAAACTCCGCTACGGGTAGATAATCATCCCATGATCCGCCTACTTCCAAAACACAAGCCCTTAGCATGTCCTCAAGTGTTTGGATGGTCCTTTCTGACTGTCCGTCTGTTTTTGGATGAAAATTCGTACTCAAATCCAACTTGGTTCCAAAAGCTGCTTGTAGACTCTTCCAAAACTGACTGACGAACCTCGGATCATGATCCGAAACTATTGAGATAGGAACTCCGTGTAACATCACTATATTATCCAGTTATAGTGTTGTCATCTTCTTCAAAGACATATCAACCTTATACGGTAAGAAATTGGCAGATTTGGTCAATCTATCCACAATTACCCAAATCGCATCATGTCCTCCCTTAGTCTTCGGTAAAATGGTGATGAAATCCATCGTAATCTTATCCCATTTCCATTCAGGTATATCCAAAGGATTAAGCATTCCTCCTGGTCTCCTATGCTCCGCTTTAACTTTTTGACAGGTGTCACATTCTGCCACGAACTTAGCTATTTCCAACTTCATTGAGGGCCACCGGAACCTTTCTTTCAAGTCCCGATACATCTTAGTAGCACCTGGATGAACTGCAAAAGCAATCCTATGTGCCTCTTCCATAACTCTTTGTCTTGGATCACCAACATTAGGCACACACAGACGATCTTGGTACAAAAGATTTCCATTCTTGTCCAGAACATAACCCACTGTAGGTCTCCTTGGCAACTCGCTTCAAATCAACCAAAACTGGGTCTTCATCTTGCTTTGCCCGAATATCATCCATCAACTCGGATCTTGCTAACAACAGTGCCGCAAACTGTCGATCCTCAATCTGATCAAAACTTCGGATTCTCAAATTTATCTAACCTTTCAAAGAACATCGTCAACGCTCAAACAAAGAATCACCGGTTTTCTGCTCAAAGCATCTGCCACTACATTGGCTTAACCTGGATGGTATTGAATATGCAAATCATAATCCTTTACGAATTCAAGCCATCTCCTCTATCTCATATTCAGGTTCTCCTGTGTGAAGAAGTACTTTAAACTCTTATGATCGGTGAAGATCCTAGCCTCAACTCCATATAAGTAGTGCCTCCATGTCTTCAATGCAAACACTACTGCTGCCAATTCTAAGTCATGTACTACATCGTGTTTTTTTCAAATAAGTTTATCCATTATGCAAAAAAATTGAAAACGTGTATTGTTACTTAATTTGTGACCTTTTTTTTTCCTTTTCCATAATTCCTCTATGATATATATATATATATATATATATATATATATATATATATATATATATATATGTGTGTGTGTGTGTGTGTGTGTGTGTTTGGAGTTTGGGAGGTTAATATTTTTATGAAAAAATGTATAAAAGATGTACTACTTCTCGTATTTTTACCGCATAATATAAAAACATTATAACTAGTGTCGTTTATAGGCATAAAAGTGGCAATTTGAAAAGTGTCATGCATTTGACGACATATCTTCAAAATGCCAAGAAATTGCCACAAAATTTTCCGACATAATCACGATATGTCGGAAAAGTGACGTATATTATACGACATAACATAAAACCACCACAAAAAATTCCATGTATTTATCACATAAACAATAAGTGACGGTTAATTGTCGGAAATTAGCGTCATAAAATAATATGTTGCGAAGATGTCGTACTTTTGTGGCAATTAGTAACTTATGCCGGTAAATTTACGACAATTATCAAAATGTCGCAAAGAAAGTGTTGCAAAAGGCCTATTCTGTTGTAGTGTGTGTCGGGTAATTCTTCTCATGCACCTACAACTGCCTCGATGCATAAGCAATCACCTTCCCTCCTTGCATCAACACACAACCTAACCCCTGTCGCGATGCATCCGTATAGACGTCGTAGTTATCAAAGATCCCTAGAACTGCCAACACTAGGGCCGTAGTCAACTTATCATTCAAGGTATGAAAAGCTGTATCACACTCGCTAGTCCATTCGAACTTCACATTCTTCTGTGTAAGCTTAGTGAGTGGAGTAGCTATCTTCGAAAAGTTTTGCACAAACTTCCTATAGTAACCAGCAAATCCAAGAAAACTCCTTACTTCTGAAACTGTGGTAGGTCTAGGCCAATTCGCAACTGCCTTAATCTTGGCGGGATCAACTTGAATACCATCTCCAGAAATGACATGACCTAAGAAACTGACTTGTTTCAACCAAAAGTCGCACAACTGGTTCTTCTTCAAAGTATCTAACACTATCCTTAAATGTTCCTCATGTTCTTTCTCATCCTTAGAGTACACTAGGATATCGTCTATGAACACTATCACAAACTTATCCAAGTAAGGCATGTAAACTCGCTGCATCAAATCCATAAATGCAGATGGAGCATTAGTAAGTCCAAATGGCATGACTAAGAACACATAATGTCCATACCTCGTACTGAAAGCCGTCTTCGGTATATCTGCCACCTTAATCTTCAACTGATGATAACCGGACCTAAGATCAATCTTAGAGAACACTTTCTTGCCTTGCAACTGGTTAAACAGATCATATATCCTCGGTAAGGGGTGCTTGTTCTTGACGGTAAGATTGTTCAATGCTCTGTAGTCGATACACATCCTCATGCTACCATCCTTCTTCTTCACGAACAAAATAGGGGCTCCCTAAGGTGAAGTACTGGACTAAATTATATTCCTCTCAAGCATATCCTTGAGTTGAGCTTTCAACTCTTTTAATTCAGCCGGTGCCATTCTATAGGGTACTTTAGCAACTGGTGCCGCTCCCGGTATCAACTTGATCTCAAACTCTATTTCCCTATCCGGCATGTTTCCCGGTAACTCTTCCGGAAACACCTTAGGATACTCTCGTACTACATGAGTTTCTTCTAGCTTAGGCTTCACTTGTTCCACATCCACTGCGTACAACAAGTAGCCTTCACAACCTTTCTGACAAGCTCTAATTGCCTTAACCGCTGAAATTATCAGATGTCGCTTCTTACTCGGCTTGTACACGTTACCTTGATAACTCTTATCTGATTTTCCGGGTATCTTAAAAGTCACTTTCTTCTCTCGGAAATCTAAGTGAACAAAATTCTCGGATAGCCAATCTATTCTAAGAATCACATCAAAATCTGAAAAGTCTAAAACTGTGAAGTCACTTTTGCATCAATAAGATCCAACTCAAACTTCCACTAGAGGTATCATCCTAGTTACCTTTGTAACCTTCCCTAACGGTGTAGTTATCTCCAAGGTGTTTCTTAAAGGTTCCGAAGGTAAACTCAACTTCTTAGCTATCTTGGTCGACACAAAGGTGTTAGACGCTCCCATATCGAACAAAGCTCTGACCACTAGATTTTCTAACATTATCGTACCTGAGATAACATCATCTTCTGGTTCCGCATCTCTAGCATCAACCACAAAAACACGAACGGGTCGGCTTTGGCCGTTTCTCCCGTTTCCTTGGCTCGAACTGCCTTTGTTTCCTCTATTTGGACACGCCTTAGAAAAGTGTCCTGGCTCTCCGCAGACGTAGCAACCATTAGTATTCTGCTTGCACTCCCCTGAATGATTTCTGTTGCACTTAGGGCAAAGCGGTGCACTGTTCGGGGCCTTAGTTTCCGTGGGAGATGTTGTCTTCTTGACGTTCTGTTGCTATGCTCCTCGGTAATTGCCTTGACTAGTCCCAAAGTTTCTCTTGTTTCCAATCACAACTGTGGCCTTCTTCCTGAAGGTGTCAACCTCCAAAGCCTTGTTCAATAACTCCGCCATATTCTTCGCTATAAATCCCAACATGTCAGACTGAATTTCGTAGGCCAACCCTTCTTTGTAAAGGGCCATTTTCCTTTCTTCCAATTTCATTAGCTCAGGGTAAAACCTTCCCAACTCGTTGAACTTGTTGGTGTACTGAGATACTGTCATGACATTACCCTGTTTGAGTTTCAAAAACAGACTTGCCTTACCCGCTTGCACTGTTGCCGGGAAGTACTCATTGAAAAACATAGCTTTAAAACCTTCCCAATCCGTTACCTTACCATTGCTACTTTGTATTGCATCTATCCAAACTTCAGCTGCACCCAGAAGAAAACTGACTGCCAGCTGTGCCATCTCAGTCTCGGGCACATGTATATTCCTGCATGCCTTTTCGAAGCTTCTTATCCATTTCTCAGCTTTCGAAGGTTCCGCATTCCTAAAGAAATCTGAACTCTGCTCCTCCTCGCCTTGTATACCAATCAATCAAGCGGAGTTTGCTCAAAAGTCGGGTCTCACCGGTGGGTAAACAGTGGGTATCCAAAAGGTACCATTCTTTGTATCGGGTTGTTGAGGGTAAGGTGGGATCACTTGAGGCTCAGTCTGATATGGATAAATCCCTGGTAATGCTGTGGGGTAGGCTGAGGCTGGTGGAAACCAAAGGGTGGATAACCAATGCCTTGCTGATGGTCAAACCGTGGTGAAGGGGGTACAGTAGGTCGAGGAGCATGACCTACAGGAAGTGGATAGAAGGTCTGCTGCTGTAGGTGATAGTAACTGGTGGAGAGGGGTGACTCACTGGCAGGTAAACACTTACCGGTGGAGGGTAAATGCTAGTCACTGGTGGTAAAATGATCGGTGGGATGTCACCTACTATAGTGACACGGAGGTAGGTGCTTGTCCAGGTTCTCCATAGATATAATTGTACCTTGGTGGTGGTCGTGGTGGAAGATTCTGACGAGGTCTCGGTGACAAGTTCTGCTGGGATCTTGGTGTAGGTGTCACAGTATGAGGTGGTGGTGACAAGCTCCGCTGAGGTGGAGGATTCTGCCTCACAACACCGCCTCCTACTACTGGTGTTGGTCTTTCCCGACGAATTCCAGAAGTCTCTGCACCCGCTCCAGCTCTCGTGAACACCATCCTGATGATCAAAGAAAACCAGAATGTTACTAAAAGGTCTAAAGGAAGCTTATCTTAAAAGAAAGGAAGCCTAAAAGACGCTTCTCTATGATACCAACTGTAACGCCCCGTTCCCGGACACCGAGTCCTTATCCGAAAAAGGAACGTTCGACACGTATAAAATAAAAATAAATTCATTTTATACGTAAGCCTCTACTACGTCGTATCAAAAATAAGCAAACGGAAGCAAAAAGACTCGGGTATAAAAATTTCACCAAATAATCCAAGAATAGAAATGTAGTCTAAAGATGGAAATGTAATCCTTATTACATTCAGAAGGAAAAATATGAAATCCCAAAAGAACGTAAAGGTACTACAAGTCTCGAAAGACCAAAAGTCTAAATCAAACGTACTCCAACAGCCTAATAAATGAAAGACAAAATAAATAAATATGAAGTCTTCAACGAGGCGTCGTCAAACGTCATCATCGAACTCATCCTCGTAACCCTGATCAACCTGTTCATCTTCTCACCCCCAAACACATAGAAAAACATGCATTTGAGGTAAGTACAAGGTACTTAATAAAAGAGAGAAGCCATGACAACAATTATAATTTATAAAGAAAAGATATTAAATCATTTAGTTATTTATGGGTGACCGACTCAATCTGGGGTTCATTCTATGTCCATCAACACGATTTGACTAAACGTTTCTACTTAACTTATCTATGTTACAACCGCACTCAAGGGTACTACTCATATCCAAACTGGGGATATTCTTGGCAACGTATTAGTGGATCACACCAATATCCACGAAGTCTAGAATAGGTAGACTCCGATAGTACGCACATCTCAGTGGAATCCTTCTGTACTTAGGGTTTATTTGACCTACGGAGTTCTTCCACCTTCAGAGGTAGCACACACATCGCGATATAGACTGGTGCCTATCCAAGAGAGACATGTTGTTTAATCTTTTACTAGTCAAGTACGTATTTATTAAAATGATTAACTAACCACCTAAGTGTTTTCAATTTAACTCCCTCACAAATACTACTCTCTCCCTAGACCATTAGACATAAACAAGGCCTACCAATTACACAGACATTGATGAATACTAATTCATCAAAGCACAAGCCTATCATGCTCTTCCGACAGATCCGAACTTCAACTCCCTTTAAGAGTACGTTCAGTGTTTTAACTGAACGAATCAGAAGCTCAATTCAGGCTTGTTCATATTTATACAATGTTAACATAACTTGAATAAAGGATTAAAACACAATAGCATAGCTTAAACATCACTTATGTACAAATAGGGGCAATGTGTGCGCATTAGCTGGAATGCGTACACATTCCCTGCTTCTAAAACCTGCTGAAACTATCTGTCCAAACAATGCGTGTGAATTATCTACAATACGTACGCATTACCTGACCAGAGCCTAAGCTAAACTCTCTGTTTGAACAATGCGTGCGCATTCTTATGAATGCGTACGCATTCAACAACCAGAAAGCAAACCAGAACACTCTATACAAGGAATGCGTGCGCATTCTATTGAATGCGTACATATTCAGCGTCCAGAAACCAAACCTGCAAACTAGTAACAGGAATGCGTGTGCATTGCTAGCCAATGCATACGCATTCTGCCTGTTGCCCTAAATTCTGGTTTCGATCCTTCACGTTTTCTAATCCGTTTCTAACCCAATTAACATCAAATTAAGCACAGTAAAACACAGAAAAACATATCTAAACATACCATAACATCTTTGATCATTGATCAACAAAAGGACTCATCTTTCTAGCATTAAAACGTATTAACCTCGATCTAAACCATATAAACGATAATTGAGATCATAGGAAGAGCCTCTTACCTAAATGCAGCCAAAAACCGATCTCAACAGCTTCGGAAATCTGTAGCCCTTCCAACAAAACTGATACCAAAACGGTGCCCTTCTCACGACGATCCCAATTCTCTCGTCTGATCTGAAAACGATTAAGCAACGCTTCAGATATTGTAAAAACTCTTCTAACCCTTTCCTTCTCCTCAAAATGCAGAGATGGAGCGTACAAACTATTCTGAATTTGTGTTTAGGTTAAAGAAACTGATTAAGGTAATTTTCTTTAAATACGATTCTCAATTAAACATTTTCCTTAATTACCCTTAATTACCATAAACAAAATTCAGAAATCCCTTAATTATACATATACATAATTCGAAAATGTATATGTATAATCAATTAATACTTAACTCTTATGAAAGAAAAGAAATAATAATATTTCGTTTTCGCAAAATGACACGTCTGCCCTTTTCCGAAAATCGGAATATTACAAATGTAGCTCAACTTATCTCTGGTGAAAGAACATTCGAGAACTTTAATATGACTGATCTTAAAGATATTATGAGGGTGTGTTCCTATTGGGAGCCCAAGTAGATAAACCGTGACGCATTTAAAGGCTCATTTTTTTATATGTTTACATTCCATTAATTATTTCACGCAAAAAGAAATGGAGGATAGATTACGTACTAAACAGTGAGCCAAGAAAACTGAATAAAATTAATGCAATGGAAAAAAATCTCGAGCCATAATGTTTTCTTCTCCCCTCAAAAAAATATATTAATGTTTCCTTCTTCACCATGATTCACACATCGATTTAAAGAAGATGTAACATAGCCCAAAAGATTGATGTAATTATATAATAATGTTTCACTTACTCTCAAATGACGAAGTTATAGTTGTCGATTCAGCATCCAATAATCAATATCTTGTAATATATGTGTATCGGAGAAAAAACAGTATCAATAGTTATTTGAGATATTAATTTTAAGCCAAACAAAGACAATTGACATAAGTAGTTATTTGATCTGACTCAAATATCGCTGCTACCCTGTGTTCTGTTGTGTTACGTGTGAAACCAAAGCCGACCTCCAGACTAAAATAAATGACACACTATGAAAGACTGTAGGGTCAGCTCTAGAATTCATTGGTATGGTCCGGGCGGGGAGGTCATTTCCTTACGAGAGTGGGAGTGTAATGTTTTAAATTGGAAATGCAGGAGAAGAAGTATTATGATATAATGTTGAGATATAATTAACAAATAAATTTTTTAATAAAAAAAATAGAGGCATATGCAATTGTGCCTTCGGTAACAATGTTCATATAAGTAGATGCTAAAAAAAAGGCTGTGCCAAACTAAGCTTTATCACTATCCTATTCACATAATGACATGTCATTATTATTAAAGGCAATTCACCTAATTAATACTCCATTTTAAAATTGGCATGTTCTAGTTGCAGGTGTCATTTTTATTTTTGGAATCGTGTGTAACGCCCCCAAACCTCGAGTCGGGTAGCATTAAGCGAGACATAAAAGATCTGGTCAACTGTTTAGACTGTCATCCTCGCTTCGTCTAAAAGAGTTGACCCGAGTGACATGATCTTTTTGTCTCACACTTATAAAGAGGTAATGCGCTTTTCCCACATCCAATGTGAGATATCACGTTCTTCCCCCCCCCCCCCCCCCCTCCTTATAAGCAAGAGGCGTCCTCGCTAGGATTTGTCCCAAACTCAACTCTACCAAAGGAATCTAGCTAGACGTGGCCTTAGAGGTAATGCACTTCTCCCACATCCAATGTGAGATATCACATCCCCCTAATAAGCAAGAGAGGTCAGAAGTTTCATATTTATGCCTCATAAGAAAAAGTCAAGTAAATTTAGAAAAATCATCTGCAACAGTAAGAAAATATGCATGTCCATCACAGTGTGTTGTTTCAAAGGACCCCGAATATCCATAAGAACAAGATCAAAAACAACATGTACATCAGTTGTACTCAATGGAAAAGGATTTCTCTTTAATTTTGCCATAGGACAAATATAACAAATATCATGATCACAAAATTCGACATTAGCAGACTTTAAATTAATGACTTGCAGTCTCTTATCTTGCAAGTGTCCTAGTCTGTATTGCCGTAAAAGGCCATCATCTAATCTATCAGAAAAAGTGTTCTTATCTATAGCTTTAACAATAGAGCTTCTGATTGGATGATCCATGACATATAGTCCTCTATGTAACTCATCTGATCCAATCACTTTCTTGTTCTTGTCCTGCAAAACACACTTGTTAGTAGAAAAAACAGTTGCACCTTTTGTGTGATTATTTAAAGAAGGTAAGGACAAGAGATTATATTTAAAACCAGGAATACAAAACACATCCTTGAGGACCATCTGAGGGTTGACACTCACTTGTTCTATGTGTGTGACAGAAACATTATTTCCATTAGGTAATACCATTTTTATAGCAGAAGAAGGTTTGGGATTGCTTAATAGATCAAATGATCCTGCAATGTGATCTGTGGCACCAGAGTCCAACATCCATTATATATACCTTACTAAATTTAGATCACCTGTCCCTGCAGCAGTAGAGTAGTGTGTGAAAATTTTAGCATGCTGGCCAACATCAAATCCTGCATATCTAGGAGGGTCAGAACTCAACGGAGCCATCAACTTGTCAAGTTGCTGTGCAATAAGATTGGAAAACCCTGGTCTAGCAGACCTATTTTGCGCATGATCTTCTTCTGCTGATTGTTCCTCTTTTACCATATTAGCCCTCTTTGACTTGAAACCAGGAGGATATCCATGTTTCTTATAAAAAGTCTCTTTAGTATGACCATTGAATCCACAAAAAACTACATTGTATCTTCTTGGTAGTCTTTGGTTTGGTATTTGCAGCAGCCACTGAGCATGGTCTGCTGACTGATTGATTTTCCCCTGTCTATTCTTTTGAGACAAGAGAACAATACAATCTTGATTCTTGGCCTTTTAGCCACATATAACTTTTGTCTTTCAAACTGAATGGCCATTGCATAGGCATCATGGATTTCTGGAAAAGGTACCATCAGCATTGCCTGTAAAACCATTGGCTCAAATTCATCCCTTAAACCTTTAAGAAATTTCATGACATGTTCAGCCTCCATACGACCCATTAGAGTGCTAATTGCATTGCATTGGCTTTGAGGATCACAAGAACAGACTGGCATAGGTCTGATGGTCTTGATTTCTTCCCACGGAACCATTAATTTTATGAAATACTAATTAACAGAATCTGTACCTTGCTTCAGCAGATGCATCTCTTCAAGAATATCTGAAAGCCTCAAGGCATCCACATTGGAAAATCTAGCAGCAAGATTCTTCCAAAATGCACGTGCACTCTTTAAATAAATCAAACTCTGGGCAATGGAGTTTTTCACAGAATTCAAGATCCATGATATGACCATTGTATCACACTGTCTTTATGCATGGAAATCTGTTGAATCTGCTTCTGGCTTTTTGATTGTGCTGTCTACGAAGCCAAATTTGTTCTTGGTGATTAATACCATCTCCATGGACAACTTCAATTTATTATAGTTGTTACCAATCTATTAGGTGTAGTGCCCGAAAGACAATTTCTGTAATTGTTTTTTACAGGATTTATAATTCATCTTAATATTTGCATTTAAGCTCATATTAATATAGTACTGAAAACCCTAACTATATCGGTATGTAATCACATAACTCAGTGTATGGCATACACAAGAGGATTGAGTTAGTGATGATATGCTTAAAACTATTTAGTTTGTGGTGAATTTAATCAGAGTATGGGTCTCATGATTAATATACCAATAATGCGCCCAGAACACTTAACGGTGTGACCGTCTTATCCGGACCGTCGGTATAGGGTACCTAGTGGGGCATTTATATATGATGTCTATCATATAGGACTGGACTGATTTGATTTGAATTCTTGATATAATTCCGTGATCGAGAAATCTTATCAAATCACAAGATGATCATCTATGGATTAATCTCAATCCTGATGTGATCACAGTTTACTGCTTGGTTCAAAGTAGGGTTTGATGTGTTAGTTAAGGATCACTTGGATACATGTGATCTGAAAACTTCTCGTTGGATCTATTCTGGAATGAGTGAGTAGTCTGTGACTTCGCAGATATGGAATCCATTCCTTCCTGCGGGAAGTAGACATACAGTTCCCTTATTTGTTAATCCTAGAAACTGATCGATGGGTCCAGTTCATATTATATTAGTTATGAAATAATTGATCACTAGGGGGTTAATGGTAAATAAGGATAAGATGTTTTGAGAAGGGTTTACGGAAATATCCCGAATCAAAACGAACAGTTTATGGAGGATTTATCCGTATGTAATTATTATATCAATGGACGCTTATCGACTCAGTGATTAGAGTGTAAGTGTGGAAATATTATATTAATTGTTTATACGTTACTTGTGTAACATGACATATTAATTGTATTGTATAAACAATTAATATATCATAAAGTAACTCTATTTTGTCCTATTATGTAATAGCCGACTCTAGCACTTAATACTCTACTCCTAGCACTTTTTACTTTACTAGGACCTTTCTCATTCCTGCTTGTATCTATTTATACTCATTCTTTTATCATGAATAAACAAGTTGAGTTTACTCAATTATTATTGCTTTCTCAAACTCTCTTCATGGTATCGGAGCCATAATCTTCTTTAATCCGCTGCAAAATCTCTTATATTTTCAAGAATGTCTTCATTATCCGACGCCTCTTCATCCTCAGTAGAGTCCCAAAGACCTCAAAGATGTCAGGGGTCACTTTAAAACTATTCTTTACAAGTCACAGACTTGATGGTAACAACTATATCTGTGGTCAAGATCTATGAAAATGTATATCTCGTGCCGAGCAAGATGGGATACTTGTCCGCTCCAAACCTGCCTCTCAAACCGACCCCAAGTTTGAAGCATGGGATACAGAAATAACCAAGTCATGACCATCCTCACGAGGTCAATGACAAAAGAGATCAGTGAGAACTTCATGATGTATGACACTGCTAAGGATATCTGGGATAATGCCAGAGACCTTTACTTAAAAAAAGGACAATACATCTGAGGTCTATGAACTTGAAGCCCAAATCCAAAATTGCAGACAAGGAGATCTATCTGTAACTCAGTACTTCAACCAAATATCTAAGGCATGGCAACACCTAGATATGTTGGAAACTCACCCATGGAAGGATGTAGAGGATGCTACCTTATACAAGGATATCATTGAGAAGAAGAGAGTATTCAAGTTCCTTACAAGACTGAACTCATCCCTTGATGATGTTAAAGGTAGAGTTCTTGCTACTAAACCTCTCCCCAACCTCAAATCTGTGTTTGCTGATGTCAAACATGAGGAAAGCAAGAGAAAAGTAATGCTGCAAAGCAACCCTGCTGATCACTCTTATGATAGCTCAGCAATGATGGTGGTCAGGAAGCCTACTGAGGTCACTGATACTTACAGGAAACCTACTGAGAAGACAGGAAAGTTGTTATGCGACCACTGCAAATGCACAAATCACACCAAGGACACTTACTGGAAACTACATGGTAAGCCTAATTCTTCTAAACCCTCCAAAACAACCAGGGAGAGTCAGGGCAGGCATGTCAGTGAAGAAGGGAACAAAGACACTACTTTGGATGCTCAGTTTGCTTCCTTCAAAGCCTTCATTGCTCAACAAAAGGAAGTTAGTTATATCACTGACATAGCTACACATGCTAAAACAGGTTTATTCCACTCACCTCTGAGTAGTGATACTTGGATTGTTGATTCTGAGGCATCATCACATATGACTGGTAACAAGAGGCTCATATCTCACTTTAAGCCCTGTCATCAAATCCACAATATTAATATTGTTGATGGATCTACTTCCTGTGCACAAGGTTTTGGAAATGTTAAACTTACTGATAAGATCTACCTACAGGATGTCTTATTTGTTCCTAAATTAGACTGTAACCTTATATCTGTCAGTAGACTCACTAAAGACCTAAATTGGACAGTCATGTTTAATAACAATCAGTGTATTTTCCAGGATCTTTCTTCACAGGAAGTGATTGGGAGAGCTAAAGCCACTCAGATGTTTATGGTCAACCTCGCCAAGACAGAAAAAGTGAAGACCAAATCGCCTCACCAGCCTGTAACCAAACTTTAGACAATATCATGTTATGGCATTATAGACTAGGTCATCCAAGTTTTGGTTATTTAAAATCTTTATTTCCTGAATTGTTTAAAGGATGTAATCTTAGTGACCTTCAATGTGATATTTGTCAGTTTGCCAAACTCACTAAATCTGTGTATACTAAAATATCTTACCTACCCTCCACACCTTTCACTTTAATTCATAGTGATGTCTGGGGACCTTCAACAGTTAAAAGTATAACAGGAAAGAGGTGGTTTGTCACCTTCATAGATGATCACATCAAGATCACATGGTTGTTTCCGATCAAAGATAAATCTGAAGTTGGAACCATCTTCCAAGAGTTCTATAACATGGTATCCACTCAATTTGACACTAAGATTAAAATCTTAAAAACAGATAATGCCCTGGAATACTATGAACCCAACCTCAAAGACCTTCCCGAATGATAAGGGAAATTGTTCACATCAAGAGTGTGTAGTAGACACCTCAGCCAGAATGGGGTTGCTGAGAGGAAGAACATGCACTTACTGGAGATGGCTCGATCAGTCATGTTCACCACACATATGCCTAAATACATGTGGGGTGAAGCTATATTAACAGCCACATATCTGATCAACAGGTTACCCAGTAGAGTGTTAGGGTTCAAGACTCTCATCCAAAACCTACTGACAACTCATCCCTGTCCTCATCTCATTGCTGACTTGCCTCCAAAAATCTTTGGATGTACTGTGTTTGTCTATATTCATGCCCAACATAGAATCAAACTTGACCCCAAAGCTCATAAGTGCATTTTCCTTGGTTATGCCAAAGACAGGAAGGGCTACAAGTGTTATTCTCCCACTGATAAAAGATTCTACCACTCTATGGATATAAAATTCTTTGAAAAAACTCCTTACTACAGCAACCCTACTGACACTGTCACAAATGGAAACCTGATTGAAACAGAAACTCTTCCCTCTTCTCAGAGTCCTCTAACTCCAACTACTCCCTCAGTTGAGGAACTTGAGGCTTTGACAATCCATATACCAATATTCAGCAACCTCATGAGATTCATCAGCCTCCTGACTCTGAACTCCTTACACCTACTGAACCTCAGCAACATGCTAATACTCCACAACCTCCTGAACATGCTGATATACATCAGCAACCTACTGATACTCCTGAACCTACTGATATTGATAACAGACCCACTGCTGTCCGGAAGGGAAAGAGATCATGTACTGACCACTCTATTCATAATTATGTCATATGATCACTTGTCACCTGTTTTTGCTATATTTACACAGGATTTGGATACTCATTCCATTCCTAAGAATATACAGGAAGCTCTCAAACATGACAGGTGGAAGGCTGCTGTCAAAACTGAAATGACTGCACTTATTGACAACCATACTTGGGACCTCACCACTCTCCCACAAGGAAAGAAGACAAATACCAGTAAATGGCTATTCACCATCAAGTACAATGCTGATGGTACTATTGACAAGTACAAAGCTAGACTGTTTGCTAGGGGCTTCACTCAAACCTATGGACTTGACTACAAAGAGACATTTGCACTGTGGCAAAGCTCAACACAATCAGGGTTCGATCTCCCTTGTCTTTCCAACTTGACTTGGCCACTCCACCAATTGGACATCAAGAATGTCTTCCTAAATGGTGACCTCACTGAGGAAGTCTATATGACTGTACCTCCTGGTTTTACCAACACCCACACTAAAGGGAAAGTTTGTAAACTGAGAAAATCTCTATACGGCCTGAAGCAGTCCCCAAGAGCATGGTTTGGCAAACTTACTACTGTGGTTAAAGCTGCTGGATATCATCAGTGCAACTTAGATCACACAATGTTTATCAAAACAACCAACCAGAGAAGATCCATCCTTATTGTCTATGTGGATGATATCATCCTTACTGGTGATGACCCTGCTGAGATCCACACATTGAAGACCCTACTGGAAAAAGAGTTTCAAGCTAAAGATTTGGGCTACCTCAAGTACTTCTTTGGCATGGAAATAGCAAGAAACACCTGTGGTATATCGGGCCTCACAGAGGAAAGTATGTCTTGGACTCTTTGAAGAAACCGGCATTCTAGGGTGCAAACCAGGCTATCTCTCCAAAGAGACCCAGAGAGTCCACTAGTGCACGGTAATATTGCTGTAAGAAAAGAAAAATATCAGAGACTTGTAAGGAAACTCATTTACCTCTCCCATACAAGACCTGATATTGCATATGGAGTTAGCCTTGTCAGTCAGTTCATGGATTGCCCTACTGAGCACCATTGGGATACTGTCTACAGAATACTAAGATACTTAAAGTCAACTCCTGGCCAAGGCGTACACTTCACTAAGTCTACTGAAAGATCAGTGACGGTCTATACTGATGCTGACTGGGCTGGTTTCCATATAGACAGAAGATCTACCACAGGCTATTGTTCATATGTATGGGGTAATCTGTCACTTGGAGAAGCAAGAAACAACCTACTGTCTCTAGAAGCAGTGCTGAAGCTGAACTCAGGGCGCTTGTTTTGGGCATTTGTGAAGCACTGTGGCTGAAAAAGAGTCCTTACTGACTTTCAGCAACCCCTTCAGCAACCAATCATCCTCTGCTGTGATAAAAATTCAGCATTATGCATGGCAGAGGATCTTGTTCATCATGATAAGACAAAACATGTGGACATTGACAGACATTTCCTTAAAGAGAAGATTGATGCCCAGATCATTCAACTTCAATATGTTCCCTCAGCAGACCAGAATGCTGATATTCTCACCAAGGCCATTCCACCGCTTATGTTCAGCAGACTAAGTAGCAAACTTGGTTGTATTGACATATACAACCCAGTTTGAGGGGGCTGTGGAAATATTATATTAATTGTTTATACGTTACTTGTGTAACATGACATATTAATTGTATTGTATAAACAATTAATATATCATAAAGTAACTTTATTTTGTCCTATTATGTAATAGCCGACTCTAGCAATTAATACTAGCCACTCTAGCACTTTTTACTTTACTAGGACCTTTCTCATTCCTGCTTGTATCTATTTATACTCATTCTTTTGTCATGAATAAACAAATTGAGTTTACTCAAGTATTATTGCTTTCTCAAACTCTCTTCAGTAAGTATATATCTATAATAAATAGAGTTCATTTTCGGGTTTATGGTGGCGTAATCCCGAATTAATAGATTAAATAAGAATTGTTCATTCGATGAATAATTTTATTTAATTTATTGTAATACTAAGTTATAGATCATGGTCCCGATGTGGCTCCTAACATGCATGTGTTTCTTGACGTTGGGCCTCAATAATAATTAAGTAGTTGGACTATTTAATTGATGTACGAATAATTATATAGTGGGCTAAATAATTAAATACATGGAAAAGACGTTTTTCGTGGACTCGGCCCATAATTGAGTGTGCATTGTGAAACCCTAATTTTAGGGTTGATAGGCGTGTTTTTGTACATGTTGTAATTAGTTTTCTTGGATAATTACATGTCATGTGATTAATTGTTTATTTGTTAAATAATTAATCTGAAGATATTAGATATTATCTATTATATATCTAAATTAGTTTTAGAATATATTAGATTTATCTTATATTTAATAAAGGATTATTATGATTAATTATTTAATTAATTATTAAATCCTTGGAGGACAATGATTTCTCTCCTATATAAAGAGAGTTATCCTAAGCCTTTTAACCAACACATAATACGCATACATACACACAAAATAAGCTAAGGAATTCAGCCAAAGCTTAGGATTCGAGTTGGGCAAATCTTCGGGATTTTCTGGGAAGCATATCAAGGAGGTCAAGCATCAAGGATCAACATCCACCGTTTGTTTTTTGGTGATACACATCGGAAGATCGTTCCATCTCAACTATTCGGATCTCGGCTTCTCAATCTTGGAGTTCATCCTTTTTGATTGGTAAGTAGATCTCACCTTCTTGTAGGTAGGTCTTAAATTATGTAGTTTAATTTTATATGATCGTGATCCTCTTGTTTATTCCGCTGCGTAATCGGGCGGATCAAGATCCGTCCGGCGATATTACATCCAACAAGTGGTATCAGAGCCTATGATCTATAAATTAAAGTATATAATTGATAGATCTAGGAGTGGAATTGCATGTAGATATTTTTTTAAATATGCATATGTGATTGGTTTTTTTGTTGTTGAAGAGATGGATTGGGGTTGGCACTGTTTACCCGTTAGATCTATTGTAAACTCATATAAATTTGTTATATGAGTATAGGAAATCTTGTAATTTATTTGTTGATCTATTTTTAAATTTCTAAGAATTAGATCTGTTTTGTTGTTGTTTGATTTTTCTGTTTTTCCCGTTAATTGAGCCGTTGAAACGACGATCTCTCCGGTCAAAATATGGATCAAAATTTTATGATCAAGCCTTCAAAATTTGGTGTCGATCAGAGTCCGTCTTGAATCAGATCGCTGCTATGAAGTTACTACTGTAACAGAAAAGCACAGCAGCCGTAAAAACCCTAGCTGTGAGTTCGTCAAATTTCTGGAAGAGTTTGGAACGATGAAACATAGATCCGACCGTTCAGATTGACTAAAATGGAGTTATGAACAAGCCTTAAAAATTTCAGGTCGATCGGGTTTTGTCTCGATGCCCGATCAGCTCCGGGAAGACACTGCTGCGCCGCAGTTATAAACAGATGCAGCAGTTGGATCAGCGGATTTCTAGAGAAAATTGGGCGATCGAAACTCGGACCCAACCGTCCATGTTGAAGCAGGAGGAGTGAAGAACAGGCCCACAAAGTTTCGTGTCAATCAGAGTTCGTTTGGATGCCCGATCATTGATGAAACGGATCAGCAGCAGATTGTATTAGAAACTTGTAAACACTAGTTAGGGTTTATTTATTTATTTTCTAATAGGTTAGATACGGGGGTGCCAACGGTCCATCTTGATGTTTGTTTTCCGCACTAGTATGTATGCTTAGGATGTACGCGTAGAACCAGAAAATTGCCATGACATGCATCATATCATGAATTCCACTCCATATGCATGCATGTAGCTATTTAATTCTGGATAGTTAATTAGGCATGTATTCAAATCGATTAATTAGTTTAATATTTAATTAATTGTTGTGGGAATTAATTATTTTAAAAACTAATTAAAGAACCGAGGAATCGGGTTTTGTCAATCGTTAAGTTTTCGGTGATGGATTCTCGGTGAATCCCACCTTAAACCGGAACGAGATTGCGGGTTTGTTCCGTAGTGTCTACGAGAAAGTTTGACAATTTAAGTAATCAGAAAATCATGATACATAGGTTCGGAAATGGTCTAGCCATGGTTGGGTAAGTTCAACTGAGCTACGGCTCGATCGACTCACCCCCCACGTGTGACGATTGCACGGTGGTTCGGCAAGACTTAGCATATCCGACAAGCCTTTAAGGCTAAACAGGGCTTCTCTTAGCCGGATCCGACCGACAGTCACATATGTTCCAACGAATAAGACGGGTAGGCTTGCCTACATCACCGACACCATTCGGGTACATGATTTGTTGTTTCTTAAAATATTGTCAAGTCCAAAACCGCAATCAGTAAACCCACCTCTTTTTCAAAATATTGAGTGGGAGCGGGGAAGGTGACAGCCGACCCCACGGCCTCTACTATAGATGCAAGCAAGTGAGAGAATGGTGATGCCTCGTGCCGCTTTGATATCGCCCCCCTTCGGATGGTGTTCACCGCTATCAAAATTCAAGGCTTGGTCTCCGAAAGGATAGGATCTTGAGGACTCGCCGGGTCACTGACCTGCCCTACGTAGGCATACTCGGGGCGTACTTAAAGGTCTGATATAGTAGGTCACACTCATCAGGATATTTTAGAAAATATCTTGGCTGAAAAAGGAAGGTAATCGACGATTAAAGTATGGGATGTACGATTCCCATGAGATGTTTGATTCTCAAAGTTTAATCATCGAGAGAGATTGTCTCAGTTTAACCGTCATCGTGCTGATACCGACCCCCTAGGCGGTGGTACGATGTGAGGTTAAATCCTTGGAATGGTAGGATAGACTTTTACAGTTTATAATTCCTAAAATTTATCTAGTCGTGTATGTATGAATTTTTTTTGTCAATTTTGTTTACAACTATCATCTCTAGGCTACTAAACTGCTAACGTAATGACTTCGTTAAAAGTGGAAAGTAACAAGAACGTTGAACTCATCGAAGAATGCAATTAAATTTCGGAAGAGATATTCCTCTTGAGCCTTTAAATCTTAAGTGACATAGTATAAGTATGTCACTGCTGTCACTCGTGTTGAACGAGAGACGCACTTAGTTCAAAGATGATGTAGGACTATATGAAATTATATTAGTGAATATTAATTGTGTGAGTAATCACACAAGAAATTTCTAATTGAAAAATTGGAAAATCATAAATAAAGTGTTGCTAGTTAGACGGTATTTGGAACCGATAGCTAGTGGGAGCTTTATTCTTATGATTTGTTGTTTTTCTGAATCATTAGAAATGTGTAAGAGACTGCATAAGAGTTTTTCCATTCCTTGAAAAACATGAACAAAGCATTACTAGTTAGACGGTATTTGGAACTGATAAACTAGTGGGAGCTTAGTTCTGGTGATTTTCTAATCTCTGAAAAATCATAAATAAAGTATTGCTAGTTAGACGGTATTAGGAACCAATAAACTAGTGGGAGCTTTAACCTTATGAGTTGTTGATTTATTAGAAAAGTCAAATAGTCTAAACGAGTACCACTATCATTAGACATCCCACAATTCACGAGTAGTGTCTACTCAAAAGAACTGCTAGTTCAAGACTGTTTCCATATAAGGAAAGTCACGAATGGGAAAGAATGTCTATACGTGTTAGTCATCTAAACGAAGTAGTTTTAAGTCTAAACCGGAATATTAATAAATAGAAAATTAGAGGATAAGGAAAGTGATTTCGGATCACTGACCAATGCATCCTTAACGATTTCCATGAAAGCTAAGTTCTTTGGAAGAACAAGGTAGCTATGCATTAAACGATAAATAAAGTAGACAACGGGCAGTTATTTCAGCTAGAATAGTGGGAGTGATATAAGGAAATGAATTTCGATTCAATCTTGAATATCACGAAAAATTTATTTTCTGCTTTTGATTCGTTGGAACAAATGGATTCACTTTCAATTCGATAATTTGTTTGTCTTATAGAAAGTGAATAAGACATTTGTAGCACGAATCCAAGACTCGGACTTTTGTTTGATAAAGTCAGAACGACTAAGAAATGCTAAAAAGGTATATGTAACACATCTTAAACTATTAAAGGCAAAAGGTTCCGTATTTAGATAAACACTTCTTCATACTCTATTAATTAGTGCATATTTCCTAAAGACCATATCTGAAGACTGGCTTAGGATGATTCCTATCTCCCAGTCAAGGAACACTGTCTCAAAAGGAACGATGACTAAGCTTCTTTTCAATCGGGAAAGGGTAATAGATTTAAAGAAGTAACATAGCTTGTTCATAATGACCTTCGGGGTCTTGTGAAAGACACAAGTTAGAAGGAGCTTCTGAGTAGTGACATCTCGTCAGACAACTACTCGAAACGCCAGTAAGATTATCTAAAATATTTGGAGGTATCTCTGATTTCACCAGAGATAGAGTATTCCATGCCTAGTAATAGGCCATAGCATAGTCTTAGGACTGATGCTCGGCCTGCCTCCCAGTGGAATTTATACACTGAGGGATAACACCATAAATTTGCCTCATATAGTTATTAATGTGCTACAATACACTACTTAACTCATTTAAGATATTGGTTGCAAAATAACGGTTTACACTATCATGTAAAAGCGAGAAGTCTACCTAGAAGATGCTTACAAATTTGTGGATAAGGAGTGAATTCGGTTCACCCCACTTCAGTCAATATAGGCATTTAGCACTTAGTGCTTGAAGGTAGGACTGGAAATTTTGCGTACACGTTCAGATGATGACTGTTCATGCAATATCTTATACGTTGAGTAAAGGTTGGTTATAAGATTCTTAAGATCAGAAAGTGATGGTTATACTGTCAAAACCCCTTCTGAAAGGGTCTATGAATAACAACCTTAGACTTTGGAGTACGGTTACTTAAGGTAGTTACTAACTGATTAGATCAGACCACGTCCAACATTGGTTGTTGGTGATAATTACTACTAGATCAGAATATCGATCCACCAAGAACGCAATGGGAATATGGTTTAACCATTACCTGTTGTGGTCTTCTGAAGACTTTGCAGTTTACAAAGGTGATTGATAACCTATGGTTCCTTGCGGGCTGTATAGGATTCTGATCAATAGAGGTTGGTTTAAAAGCCATAACCCTGTGAATGGAGTTTTGGTACTCCAGTTCTGTTCACACTCTAGTAGAACCACCTGAGTGTCTTAGGCCCAGTGGGAGTAATTGGATCTACATGATAAGAGTCGAATGAATAGAAAGTTTAACTTTCGGTGCAAAGCTGAGTGGTCTAGGGGTGATTCCCTAACAAGTAGAGAGTTAACCAGACCGTGAACTCTCTCACCACTCGGTCTTGTTTGATTCCGTTAGAAAGCAGAAAATAGGGGTGATTCCCTAAGACTTTCTTGCCGAACAAACGGAATCTGAATTCATTTGGAACATAAGGTTTTTAGCTAAGAATAAATGCATGATTTCGTTAGAAAGCAGGAAATAGGGGCAACTCCCTGAGACTTTCTTGCCAATCAAACGGAATCTGAATTGATTCAGGAACCAAGACTTATATCTTTTAAGGATCAAAGCAAACCTCTTGGTCATTTAAAAGTCACATATTTCAAGTATGTGGACTTGACCAAAATATTGATAAGTCTTTCATGTGATTTGGATGTCGAGATTGGTAAAGTAGTATATACATTAGTGTTCATGAATGGTAACATCAAAACAGATTGAAAACAACATGGGTGTGTTATCTGAAGTCGGAAACTGACATGCCAAGATTCTCTTTATGAAATAATCGGACTATATTCTAAAGGATTTGATTCGGTCAAATTCTCGAGAATATGTGATTGGCAATCCCATCTATCCTAATGGTTAAGATGATTTTGCATATCGGTATGCAACATTCAACGAAGTAGTCCTACCCTACCTCTCACGGAATGTTTCTCTAAACTTGAGGATGAATAGAAAATGGGATAGACTCTCTTTTGATTCTGACTTTTAGTCAGATTGAGGATTTCCTTCCATATCTGGGAGTAATTCCAGATCTGGTAAGCCGATACCACTTCATTATGATAACAGTGGAGAGATAGCTGATAAGGATCTTCGCAGTCACTAGAGGTCAAAAAAGCATATTGGGAGAGTACCACCTGATTGGATGGACCGGCGACGTTTCGATACTAAAGATCGTCTCGGGCTGACAACCTAACGGATCGAAGATACTAAGTCGCGTGGCATTTAGATGTTGCATACTCACCGAGTCACTAACCGACCTCGGCGCACACTCGGAGTGTATTTTGACATCTAAATGGTTTGAGGCACTTAGGCGGGTCTGAGACTGAGGATATATCTCATTTGCTTTTAGAGCAAGTGACAGAATGTTGTGTATAAGGGGTATGCTCTAAACAATTATCACTTGCCTTTCATGCAACTGGGAGATTGTTAGGTGTAGTGCCCGAAAGACAATTTCTGTAATTGTTTTTGACAGGATTTATAATTCATCTTAATATTTGTATTTATGCTTATATTAATACACTACTGAAAACCCTAAGTATATCGGTATGTAATCACATAACTCACTATATGGCATACACACGAGGATTGAGTTAGTGATGATATGCTTATAACTATTTAGTCCGTGGTGAATTTAATCTGAGTATGGGTCTCATGATTAATATACCAATAATGCGCCCAGAACACTTAACGGTGTGACCGTCTTATCCGGACCGTCGGTATAGGGTACATAGTGAAGCATTTATATATGATGTCTATCATATAGAACTAGACCGATTTGATTTGAATTCTCGATATAATTCCGTGATCGAGAAATATTATCGAATCACAAGATGATCATATATGGATTAATCTCAATCATGATGTGATCACAGTCTACTGCTTGGTTCAAAGTAGGGTTTGATGTGTTAGTTAAGGATCACTTAGATACATGTGATCTGAACACTTCTCGTTGGCTCTATTCTGGAATGAGTGAGTAGTCTGTGACTTCACAGATATGGAATCCATTCCTTCCTGCGGGAAGTAGATAGACAGTTCCCTTATTTGTTAATCCTAGAAACTGATCTATGGGCCCAGTTCATATTATATTTGTTATGAACTAATTGATCACTAGGGGTTAATGGTAAATAAGGATAAGATGTTTTGAGAAGGGTTTACGGAAATATCCCAAATCAAAACGAAAAGTCTATGGAGGATTTACCCGTATGTAATGATTATATCAATGGATGCTTATCGACTCAATGATTAGAGTGTAAGTATATATCTATAATTGATAGAGTTCAGTTTCAGGTTTATGGTAGCGTAATCCCGGAATTAATAGATTGAATAAGATTTTTTCTGTTCGATGAATAATTTGATTTAATTTATCGTAGCTACTGGTTATAGGTCCATGGTCCCCGATGTGGCTCTTAACATGCATATGTTTCTTGACGTTGGGCCTCAATAATAATTAAGTAGTTGGACTATTTAATTGATGTGTGAATAATTCTTCACTGGGCTAAATAATTAAATACATGGAAAAGACTTTTTTTCGTGGACTCGGCCCCTAATTGAGTGTGCCGTGTGAAACCCTAATTTAAGGGTTGATAGGCGTGTTTTTGTACATGTTGTAATTAGAGAGAAATCAGTTTTCTTGGATAATTACATGTCATGTGATTAATTGTTTATTTGTTAAATAATTAATCAGGAGATATTAGATATTATATATTATATATCAAAATTAGTTTTAGAATATATTAGATTTATCTTATTTAAAAAAGGATTATTATGATTAATTATTTAATTAATTATTAAATCCTTCGAGAACAATGATTTATCTCCAATATAAAGAGAGTTCTCCTAAGCCTTTTAACCAACACATAATACGCATACATACACCCAAAATAAGCTAAGGAATTCGGCCAAAGCTTAGGGTTCGAGTTGGGAAAATCTTTGGGATTTTCCGAGTAGCATATCAAGGAGGTCAAGCATCAAGGATCAACATCCACCGGTTGTTGCTTGGAGATACACATCAAAAGATCGTGGCATCTCAACTATTCGGATCTCGGCTTCTCAATCTTGGAGTTCATCCTTTTTAATTGGTAAGTAGATCTCACCCTCTTGTAGGTCGATCTTAAATTATGTAGTTTAATTTTATATGATCATGATCCTCTTGTTTATTCCGCTGCGTAATCGGGCAGATCTAGATCCGTCCGGCGATATTACATCAAACACATTCATCAATGGATGAACAAGAACCAGAGACAGATTCTCATTAGGATGGACATAGAATGGACTAGAGGGGCTTAGTTCTTGTTTCTTTACTACCATGGCTATCGAGAACTCCACAACTTATCAAAAAAATAAAGAAATAATCAAAATACTCAGAAAATAATCTCAGTTTACTCTCAAGAAACTGGAAAACTCAAAAAAGATGAAGAATTCTCTCAAGATTCTTCAATAACCAGAGAAAACACAGGAAAAAATTCAGTAATTCACAAATATCTGCTCTGATACCATGTTGAAGTTTGTAGATTTACAAACAGAAAATAGAGAAAAATGCGGAATTATTATTGATGAACAAAAATCAACAAGTTCAGTTACAATGAAACTGATCATGGGGTATTTATAGCTTCATACACCGCATGAATCAGTTAAGAGTAAGTTACAAACAGTTACAACAAACTATAACTAAATAACCGTTTTCTACACTAAACCACTCAACAGTCTACTGATTCTTTATGCGGTCTGCTGAGTTCATCAGCAGACTGCACTCTGCATTCTCTTCATCCCTTATACTGTAACATCCTCCAAATCTTCATCGGAGCTTTCGGTTTTAAGAACATGTCTGCGGAAACTATACTAGTCAAGTCCAAAAGGATGCTCCTCCCCTGTGGGGAAGAAGAAAAAGGAAACACAGACCCAGCCGCAGAAGGGTCCCATTCTACTCATGACGTAACAAACCATGAACAAGAAGAACATCGATCGTCCAGTCCTCCTGGCGAAGGTTTACAGCGATATGACGCACCAAACTATTCGGACAATAGGGCCAAATCCAAACAGGCCGTTTATCATCTTGATGTCGCTGCCGACAAAGGAAGGGACGTGGTTGGAGACTCAAGGCTAGCTCGCACTCATCAGGTTTCTCCCCGTGAGCAAATAAAAGCATATGACAAACTCTATGTGCAAGAATCCATCAGACCAATAGGGACTTGATCTATTTTGGGGAACCAACCCGCCCGATCAACAAGTTTGTTCCCCCAACAGGATCACCCACCGTCATCAAGCATGCCACCTCAGAGGCCCTAACACTTGTAACTTCTTCTAATCACCTTGAAAGGGAAGAGGGTGTCCAATCGACCGCATGCCGTCCTCGCAAAAGGAGAATGATCGCAGATCTCCCAGGTTAAGTCGGGCAAGTGGGATGAGGACCCCCGGAAAGAGAGAATCGTTGAGGTTAACTCGACTCGTCGGAACATGAAGTCAAAACACGGTGGTCACTGTGATGATCACAAGTCCCGATCTGAGAGGTCCAGGACGGTTGGCAGTCCCAAACACTACACACTGCACCGCTCGAGGATCATGTCGTAAAACATTAGAAGCAGGTCGAGGAGTTCGGAATGGTTAAGGATGGAAGAGAGGATAAACAATCCTAAGGAACCAGCGTCTTCGACGAGTAGATCCTAAAAATAGTGCCTGATGGGCTCCGCTACCCTAATTTTCAAAATTACACAGGGGTGACTTGCCCATACGACTGCCTCACAACCTTCCAGAGCAGAGTCTCTCTAGAAAGAAAAAATTAATCAGCTTGGTGCGTCTCTTTTATGGGTGCGATTCAAGAAAAAGCAACTTCATGGATCCACAGTCTGGCAATATGATCAATTCTATCTTGGGATGATCTCCATGATAAGTTCATCGCCGAATTCAAATCTAACAGGCAACCAAAGAAAACAGAGGTTGACCTATTCAAGGTCCGGCAGGGAGAAAATGAGTCAACTTGCAATTACTACGAATGCTTCAGCAAAGTGTACGAGTAGACTAGAGGTCTAACCGATGATGTAGTCATTACCAGCTTTGATAGTAGGTTGGCGAAAGGCTATCTCAAGTCCAACTTTGCCCTTCACCCCCTAGAGAACTTGCAAGATATTCTCAGTAAAACATGAAAGTATGGGGCATTCGTGCCCTCTTCCCATCACTCATCTAGGAAAGGGAAGCAGAAAGTTGAGTCTCACCCTACCAAAGAAACCAACAACAGGAATTTGGACTTCAAAAAGCCCCAGAAATTCGTATAGAAACACTATATGCCTCTCAATGCTCCTATGGCTTAAATCATGAACCAGGTGAGAAACGAGCTGCCTGAGCCCCACCCCATGAGGCAAGAGACACAGGGTGCCCGTGACGCAACTAAATATTGCGAATGCCATCATGATCGCGGTCACACAACCTAAGAATGCAAGCTCATGAGAAAAGAGATTGAAAAGTTGATAGCCCGGAGGGCTCTGAATCATTACAAGCGAGATGGGGATAACGTGAACATGGCAACCCCCCAGCTCACCGGTACAGTCAGAAGATCCATATCATCACCGAGACTCCTTCCAGCAACACCAAGCTCAAAAATCATATCAACTCTTTTAATCAGACTTTTGAGAAACCGGTTGTCCTGCGTGGGATCGAGAAGCCGCTCTCATTCACCCATTGCGGACTAGAGAATCTCCCCAATCCACTAGACATGCCAATCATCGTGTCTATTGTTGTTGAAGATGCTTGTGTAAGTCGGGTTTTGATAGACACCAGGGCCTGTAAGTCGAGTTTTGATTCGCACTTGCGACCACACAATGGCACCTTTGAGGGATTTACTAATGACAGAGTTCATGTCAAGGGCGCGGTTGACTTGGACGTGCAGATAGGCTACTATGACCCTTTCAGAACTCAGAAGGTAACTTTCCACGTAGTCAACCTCCAGTCAAACTACAATATGAACCTAAGAATCCCAGCCCTCAGGCAATTCTAGATGGTCGTCTCGGTCCTACACCAGAAGGCAAAATTTCATGTCAGAAATCGGGGTCATAGTCAGTCAGCCTCAAAAACTGCTAGTATACAACCGGGACATCAACAGGGCCCATGTGGAACAGACGAATCTTTTTGTCGGCCTTAATCATCTCAATACGGTTCATAAACTCGCTCCTGTCGAAATCAAAGGCGAGGTTCTGCAAGAGACGAGCCCGAGTTTGGCAAAGTCATGATCAATGTGTCCCTTCCAAACTTCATGAGAAATCAAAGGAGGGACCTATATGCTAGATATACAGGAACCCGATTCAGGATCCGAAACGCAGGATAAACCAGATCCGGAAAAATTCCAGATCTCAATAACCCGAGAGGAGGTCCCGGAAAATCGAGGCAGTTTTCCCTTCTTTTTTGGATCGTCAGATCTGATTCACAGCACACCGATCGAGACGCTCCTAGATCATGCACAGCGGAAGCTACGAATTAAATCGTTTACAATTTTACCACGATATGATTTACGTATTAATTAATATAAACTACAAGAAGGTTTGTAGATTTACCCAACTGGAGAGAAGCCGTGATCTTCCGAGTTGTATCTCCGAGCGACGACTGGTGGACGTCGATCCCGCATTCGAACCTCCTCGACTATGCTCCAAGAAAAACTATGATTATCTTGACGTAGGTCTGCCTATGGCTTAGATTAACCTAAGTTAAATGAAGTCTCAATCTTTCTGCTGCTTACAAACTACAATATGAAACCAATATTGGGTTATTTGCATATAGGGATGGAGAAAATTGCGGAAAATCGAACAATTTTACAATATTTACCTTATGTAACCCGCTGGGATTATTTAGCGACTATGTTCACAGAAGCAATAACGGTAAATGGCCCCTCAACTTCCATTCAAGAGTTCTTATATGTTTCCACTTCTTCGGAACACATACAAGATTCGTCACTACAAAAAGGATAATGGTAACCCCTGATGGCTAGGACGAGAAACTAATTTCTCCTTTAGATCCAAAAGTGGCGCACCAAAAACTTGTCTATTGTGTTGGGAGAAAGTCTCTTTGTATAGGAAAATAACCGAGCAAGTGAAAGTTATCCTTTTCACAAGACAATTATCTTTTACCCAAAGAAAAATATATTTTCTATAAATAAGAGATAATCACCATAAACGACATAATCATTAGAAAATCAATCTCTTAATTTATCCATTAATTATTTAACAAATAAATAATTAATTACACATGTGATATAATCTAGGAAAATTAGTTCTCCTAATTTCCTCACATGAGGCACCATATAGGGTGCTATGGAATAATAGAAAATGTGTTTTCTATTTTACATATTATTTACCGAATAAATAATATTTTGCATATTCATTAAACATACCAACTATTTAATTTATTCTCGAGGTTCCATAATACGAGAATTAACTCACGTGTTAGGAGCCAACCTGGGGTCCATGGACCTATAACCAGTAGCTCCAATAAATTGAATAAAACATTCATCGAACAGAACATTTCTATTCAACTTATTAATTCCGGAATTACGCCACCATAAATCCGAAACTGAACTCTTTCGATTATAGATATAACTTATTCTCAAAGTGTCGAGTCTATAAGTGTCCATTGATATAATCATTACATACCCTCCATAGACTATCCGTAATGAAGCGGGAAAGTTTCCGTAAAACTTCTTCATCACATCTTATCCTTATTTACCATTAATCCACTAGTGATCGATTAGTTCATAACCAATATGAACTCCGTGGATCGATTAATTTCTAGGATTAACAAATAAGGGGATTGTCTTTCTACTTCCCGCAGGAAAGAAAGGATTCCGTATCTGTGAGACACACTCCTCACTCATTCCAGAATAGTGCCAACGTAAAAGTGATTCGGACCGCGCCTCTTAGAAATCCTTAACGAACACATCAAAACCTATCTTGAAACAAGCAGGAGTCTGCAATCACTTCAGGATTAAGGTTAATCCATATATGATCATCTAGTAATTCAATAAGATTTCTCAATCACGGTATGAGAAATGCAGATTAAATCGGTATAGCCCTATATGACTACATCACATATAAATGCCCTACTTAGATAACCAATATCGACGGTCCGGATAAGACGGTCACACCATAAAGTGTTCTGGGCGCATTAATGGTGGTTTAATCAATATACCCCATACTTTGATTAAGTTCACCACGGACTAACAGTTCAAGTGTATCACCATAAACTTAATCCTCACGTGTGACACACACTAAGTTATATGGCTACATATGATACAACTTGGGGTTTTCAGTAGTGCATTACTTATGAGCACGAAGCACATAATAAGATGAGAATAAATATATCATTTATTAATTATAAAAACAATTACATAAATTGTCTTTCGGACACTACTTCAAACACTATGTTCTAATAAATCAATGCGGGATCGACCTTACCCAACCCTGGCTGGCAGGCAGACAACCTCAAATGGTACCATTGTAAAGTTCGGCATGGGTTATGGCTTTCATTCTCCGGTGTCGTACGTGGATGATTACGCTTTCTTGTATGAACACTCACCCGCCCCTCATGGCAGGGCGACCTTGAAATTAAAGTATGACTTTACAAATATCTACTTTAAAGCTTTGTTCGTTTTCTACACAAAGTAAACTCTGGCTCGAAGATATGTTTCTAACAAGCTCGAGTCTAGACGCCCATTGACCTTGTAAAAAACAAGGGGCCACTACGCTAAATAAGCGTGAGGTCGACAGAAAAAATTATACAAAATTATACAAATTGAGATGAAAACGTGCAAACAACAACTCATACTCGAAAGAGCTAAAAGTGAGCTCAAAAGGTACCAAGTCAAAAGTAGCAGAAAGTATAGGCCAAAAGACATGGCCAAACCAAAGTTATGCAGTTACAACGCCAAATAACAAAGGGGTCAGAATGAAAGTGAAAGTTATCCTAGATAAAATGATTTCAAAGGTCATAAATACGGAAAGAATCACTAAGGAGAAGCTCGAGGTGGTTTCGGGTTCGTCATGTCATTATCTCGATCCATTGACCTCATGAGCTCCACCTTGTTCGTCCTCAAAAGCCATCCTCGCTGCATCAGCAATCAGATAAGGAGGCAGCGAATCTTCCTCAGGAATTCTTTGATACTCATGAGTGACCTCGGTTCTGGTTTCTTCTCCGTCTATCTGGGCCTTTCGATTGACCGGCTCTACCCACAGGGAGACCCATGGCACATATCCTTTCTCCAGCAAACCCTCAAAATTTCCTTCTATCTCGGACTGAGTGTATGGGGTGAAGTTATGAAATTACCTCAAGCTCGGAGTAAAAACCTTTTCAGCAGCCCAATCGGCAATTCCCTGCAGAGTGGGAGACTGGTTACCCATATCTCTCACCATGCATCTCGCAATATGACAAATTAGTTGGTCAAAACCCTCGACCTTTATTGCGGTCGATGATTCCTTGTTCTCTTCAGATGCCTTATACTCATTAAAAGCCTGCAAGCGAGCTTCCTGCATCCTGGACTCGAACTCGGCTTCAGTTTTTTTAAATTTCTCGGCGACCTCCTCGGACATGTGCCTCTGGTCAGCTAGCTTCTTCTCAGATATAGGTCCTGAGCTCTTACCTCGGCATCCGCGGTCAAGCTGCTCAACTCATCTACCAGCTTAACCTTATCGCGATTCGCCTCCACCAACTCAGCATCTAACTTGATATTAGCAGAAATAGCTCACGCTTTCTCCTCATCCATATGTTTTTTCAAGGCAACAACTTTCTCTGAATACCACTCATAATGAATCACACGCTTTTTGCACTCGTGAGCAGCCTGCCTAGCCGCGGTCACCATTTGAAAAACAAACATTGGATAGCCGACACGAGACAAAGAAAAGAGAAAAGGAAATGAGAAATAATAATCAAAGAAAGCTTATTGCACCTACAAGATTGTTAGCTAGCCTATACAGATCAACCGGGTTTGGCAAGAAGTTGGGCACTTGATCTATAGCCACAATTCGGTTCTCCAAGCCGACACCGACATTGAAATTTGCACCTTCGAAAATAGTCATATCAAGGTTCTTAACCTGTGGGACACCATAAGCACTTGTACCACCTATTTGCCCTCGTCACGATTCTCAGGTTGGCAGAAGAGCGGCCTTTGCCAGATAGGACAATCCTCAGGAGGCAGAAATGGAACCCACATTCTGAAACTGGCACCAATGGGCTGAATGCCCTCAGCACTTGCCTCTACATTTATGGCCACAAGAGTCCCCTCACCAAGCTGACTTAGGTAACTATGGATCATGTTATAAACACAAACAGAAAGCTTGCAGTTTTAGAAAGAAACAAACACAGAAGCAATGCAAACGTAAAGAATGGCGGAATTGATAAACACAAAAACAAGAAGAACACAGTGATTTAACGAGGTTTCCGGTGTTGTGCCGACTACTCTACGGACAGAAAAGGAGATATTTATTAGGCACAGAATTACAAGGTTTTCACAAGTGTGTGAATAACACTTTGAATGACACACATTGCATTGATTACAACATTGGTATTTATAGACAAAAGTCCCAAACCCTAACCGCCATAGATCTTTGTCAGAACTTCCATAAATACCCCAGATATGGACCCTACTCACTGTTATCCACCGCAGACGAAACTCACTCAAAATCCGACTTCCTGCACTTCTAATCAATCGCCCGGATGTAGAACTCGCGTCTATACTCAAAGATAACTCAAGAGTTCGTAAACCGATCACGACTTGAAAGAAACTCAGTTGCACTTCATCAAACTGACTTTCACAAAACTGAATATGACAAATCTCCACCTTGACTTGAACTCTCATTCAACGTCACCAGACTGCATAATCAGATGTACTTGTACCAGATGCATTCGTCAATGCCAGGATGTACAGCATGCAGCACTTCTCCTCGTAATCCACTCAAGTTGATCTCGTCCTCAATTGAGTATCCAGATTTCGGCCACAAGCTTTGAATATTCAACAAGTCCGCATACAATCGAAACTTGCTCACGAATCGATTTAGTGAACATATCAGCCGGATTATCCTTGGTGTTGATCTTCTTCACTACAACCCTCTTCTCATTTCTCAGAAATTGATACCTCACATCAATATGCTTGGTTCTCTCATGAATAACCTGATCCTTAGAACTTGCCCGGACTCCTCCAACACAGAAAAGGTGTAGTAATGTCCTAAGGCCAAAAGGGTCGGCTCTAACCCCAATACGCGGTGTAAGGCAATGAACGCAGATATGATCCTCACCGCCCCCAATTCAAGATCAGAAGGCATAATGTTGACAGCTCCAAGAATTCAACAAAAAAATGGGTCGAAAGGGGGTCGAAGCCCGCTCATCGTAGAATCAAAGTGAATCATAATACGATCTCAACTATCTCTTGTATCTTACATGAATGGTGTTAAGAGGAAGCGGTGAGACTGTTGTCGTTCCTTTTTTGCATTGAATGAAGCCGTGAGAGCTTGGTATGAGTCCCTTCTCTATGAATCTTTACACACTTGGGATCAAGTGACTGCAAAGTCCTTGTTGAAGTATTGTCCCCTCTTCAGAACTTTTGATATGAAGGCTGACATTGCAAATTTTGAACAATTAGATATGGAGAGTATGCACGAAGCTTAGGATAGATTCAAGGCCATGTTGAGAAAATGCCCACAACATGGGCTAGAAGCATGGAACCAAGTACATCTCTTCTATGGGGGTTTGACAGAAACCGATCAATCAAACCTGAATGCGGCATGTGGGGGAGATGTAATGAGTGTAGACCCTGATGTTGCAATGGGTACTATTGAGAGGGTTGCAGAGAGAATCCGGAAATGGAAAATAGAGAGAAGAGTTTCGAGAAAACCAATTAGCTCAGTTTACCAAGTCGGGCCGAGTGAGGAAATTATGAAGATGCAAGCAGAAGTGGCAGATCTTAAAAAACAAGTGAACGAGATGAGAGCTTGGCAGAAGGAATCCAACACATATGTTACATGTGGTGGTGATCACTTGGCCTCAAACTGTCCTCAAACTAGGCAAGTGAATCAGTTGACGATAAATCGGATTTTGACTGACCCGACTATTGAGAACCCTTGCAATATAAGCTACAAGGATATGAATCCATTATGGATGAGCCTTATGGTCTACCAAACTACCGATCCGAGTTTAACTCGAGGCTGGCAGCAAGCTGATGCAAAGTTTATAGCCAATCAGAACATGGGGCGGAATTTTCA
This sequence comes from Gentiana macrophylla, assembly GCA_026214975.1. Taxonomy (NCBI): domain Eukaryota; kingdom Viridiplantae; phylum Streptophyta; class Magnoliopsida; order Gentianales; family Gentianaceae; genus Gentiana; species Gentiana macrophylla. Next base: position 59,098,374 of record CM047805.1, read on the forward strand.
AACGTGGCGGGACAATCCCAATCTCATGTGGGGTAGAAGACAATGGTCTGGGCAAGCCACTCAACCACAAATAGCACAGCTCCAACAGAATCAATATGCACCTCTACCGCAAACTACTTTTATGGACCAGAGGCGACCTCAACAAGGGGTTTATATGCATCCTAGTGCACATCTACAATACACCCCATTGCTAAAGATAGCACCACCACCTCAGGAGCCCGTGCAACCGAAAAGTTCAATGGACATTCTATTGGAGCAAATGAACAGAGAGATGAAGGAAAGTAACCGGGAGCTGAAGGAGAGTAACTGGGAGTTAAACAAGGAATCGAGGCAGATAAAGAATGGCCAGGTGAAATTGTAAGCGGTAGTAAGAAACTTGGAGACGCAAATAGGGCAAGTGAACCCCAGGGAAGTGAATTCCATTTTTACTAGAAATGGAAAAGCTGTGGGTAAGGATGTTAAGGCACCCGTGGTTCAGAGGGAGAGCAAGATGAAAAATAGTATAGAGGAATATGATGATTGGATGGTGATCGATGAGGAGGAAGAAGCTGAGGAGATAGAGAAAGAGTTGCAGAAGCCGAGTGAGGCACTAGAGAAGCAGTCAGACACAACATGGGAAGGTACAAACAACCCAGGTATGGATTCTGTGAAAAAACCTTTTGATTTATCTACATTACCTTATCCCCCTCGTGGCCTTACAAAGCCAACTATTTCTAAAAAGCAAAACAAATTTCTCGATATTCTACGTAAGGTTGAGATAAATATCCCTCATGTGGATGCGCTAGTGAACATGCCATCATATTTTAAAATTCTAAAAGGGATTTTGTCGAATAAAGCTAAAATGGGGAATGTTATTTGCTTAAATGAGGTGTAAACTGCTGTTTTTCGGAATAAGTTGCCCCCTAAGTTTAAAGATCCGGGGTAGTTTTTCCATTCCTAGCACTATAGGACGGACGTTATTCCCTAAGGTGTTGTGTGACTTAAGTGCAAGTGTAAGTTTGATGCCTAGAAGGATTTTTGAGTGTTTGGGGTGGTGAGCTCTAATGTACAAACATGACCTTGAAAAGGGTGAATAGGTCGATTAGGCTCCCCATGGGAGTTATTGAGGATATGTTAGTTAAAGTAGGGAAACTTGTCTTCCCGGTGGATTTCGTAGTGTTGGACATAGAGGAGGATAGTCAAACCCCAATTCTGTTAGGTAGAACTTTTTCTGGCTACATGGTAGGACTTTACTAGATGTTTAGAAAGGTGAGATTGTATTGAGAGCGGTTGATGAGACCGTAACCTTCAATGTCTATAAGACCATTAAGCATCCGGGTAATGATTGGGGTACGCGTGAGGACGTACGGAGGCTCGAAGTTTTTGAGGAAACCCCTGTGAATTATAAGAAATCCGAGGAGAGTGTGACTAGCGAGAGTGTCCCTATGATGAATGTAGATTCGAATGTAAAATTTGGGGGATACGAGTCTTGCCGAAGACTATAAACTCGGCACCCTATCCAATTGTTAAGCGAACGACATAACAAAAGCGCTTATGGGAGGCAACCCAATTAAAATAAAATTAGTATAAGCAGGGGAACTAGTTCAAGAAAGGCAAAGTCCACTTTTTGGTCAAGTCGGGATCCTAGAAACTTTGAGACTAGTATCAAGAATGCAGAATTTTACTTTTGGGTCAAGTCGGGATCCTAGAAACTTTGAGACTTGCTTCAAGAATGCAGAATTTCACTTTTTGGTTAAGTCGGGATCCCGACGTGCAATTGAGCACATTATGAATTCCAAGTAAGATGGGTTTCACTTTCCCATGAAGTCGGGATCCTAAGGTAATTCGGAAGGACCAAAAAAAATTAAAAATTTGAAATAAATAAATAACCAGAAGAAAAAAAAACAAAAAAAAATTTCATAATAATAATAATTAAAAAAATGCCTTTTCACCCGAAAATTATCAATTTTCTTGTTGCATGCATCATGATAACCCATATTTTCTATCCTATACATCTCCATACTTACGCTTAAGGTTTCGGCCTTTTGTCATAGTGGATTCTTGGTTGTCTTTGTGGATTACACAGGTACCCTGGGAGATACATTGACAGTTACCATTTGGCATCGTTGTGCCATGTTTCTGGTTCAGTTAAGTCTTTCTTTACTTTATCACTCACACACCGTTGACGGTGTTCCGTTTTAAGTGGAGTGGTAGACTTAGCTTCACTTGACTATGTGCTTTATTTTTATCCATCGAATAAGTTATATACTTGGTGTTTGGTTTAAAAGAGTAAAATTGAGCCATTTTTAAAAAAAAATCATGACTTTGATGTTGCGAATTATATGTGAATTCATGGTATTCTTTGGTTAATTATTAGTCATGAGTTGAATGCATGTGAGTCAAACCCTTATCTTGTTGTGGAAATGGAATTCTTATGCACGTCATAGCTTTGCTTTCATTACTTGTGCTTGGTTAGTGAATGATTATATTTGCCATAGACATTAATCTGTTACCTAGAACTTATACCATTAACTTCAAGGCGAAATAGAAGGGTCAATCTTGGTAGATTAAGGGATGATGGTCCTGGTATTTCTTTGACCCGACCAGAGCCAAATAGCCAACCTTGTACATAATTTCCACAAAAACCCCTCTAAGCCTATTTAGGGTGGTTAGACCCCCACCCGAACTTTAGCCATTCGTTGATTAGCCATAATTACCGACCCTTAGCCTTTATTTGTGGTCTGCGTTTCTTTGACACCCTACGAGTGAGTTTTAATCTTATTTTGGGCACACTTGCTAGCACAAGTGTGGGTAGTGAAGATGTGTGTCAAATGATGGTGTTGGTGGATCTTTTATACTACGAATGAGAAGGGGTAGTGAAGTATGTTGGTGTTTGGTTGGTCAACAAAAAAAACTATAAAAAAAATCAAAAAACAAAAAATCAGAAGAAAAAAAAAACAAAAAAAGAATAAAGTTGAGTCAAAGAATGTTTGTTGAAGGTCATGTGTTAATTCTTCCAAAGAGGAGTTGGTGGGACGAGTTTTTAATGAAATATGTTGGGATTTGAGAGTAAAGAATGAGAATGCTTGCTTACATCAAGCTAAGGAGGCGAGCGATGAGGTAATTGTACGATGTCTTGATTAGGCTCACCCGTATTTCCTCTTTTGATATACTTTGTATCACTTCATTTAGCCTCGTTCCTGCCAAACATTACAACCTTGCAAGTTCTACTTGACCTTAGTTAGCCTTGATTTCACCTCGATTAATAGAGATGCTTATTAAGTATAAGCATATGGTGTAACGCCATTAGTCATGCATCTATAATCTGATCCGGTTAACCATAATTAATGATTGAGAAGCAATACACACACATTTTGTTTCTATGATGAGATACATTTTGGCATGTGTTTGTTCGCTTGTTGACTAGTTTTTCCTCATTGAATATGTTGATTTCCCATATAATCGCAACGTTGATCTCATGATTTATTTATGAATCACTTGATTTGCTCGAGGGCGAGTTGATTAGAGTTAAATTTGCTTTAATTTCGTGTGCATTTTACCCCCTGTTTGTAGCATATTCGATGTTATTTTAGGGTAGTTAAGTGGTTTTATAGGCACATTCCACCATGCGGTGAATCACGAGACAACAGGACGTTTATGTCCAAAATCTCCATATTTTTTGGTGAATCGTGTGCATTTTATTGGCATATGTCATGCTTGGTGTTCTTTTTTTTTTTTTTTTGCTTTTTATAGGCACGGCGTGATAGAGGGCGTTACGAGGATCACAAAGGTACAAAAAAACGTCCAAAACGAAGTTCGTATGAGGAAATGATGCGAAATTTAAGTTCAAGCATTCGGGAAAAAAATAAAAATAAATTATTGGTGCAGTTTTTATGGGATCCCAAAGTTGGTGTTAACAAGAAAAGGAGATTTCACCCACAACACATTCATTGAAAGATATTTCTTGGTTAGTAGGTTAAGGCTCATCCTTAGTAATTCGGTAAGGTGTTAAGAGTAGTGTTTCTTGATCATAGTTTAGCTATTCATTTTATCATATATTTTAGAGTTATAATTTTATTTCGTTTTCTAGTTATAATCATTATTTTCACCCCTATTGTGAGCCAAAAATAAATACGAGCGTGATTGTGATACTTGATTGATCCCTCGTGGGATACGACTTTGCTCGCCACTATAGTGCTTCCGACCCGGTACTCTGCCGGTTAAAGTTGGACGTCAATGTTTTGGCCATCAATGGACAAGCTCGCCCACCTCGACACCTTGCTCCCATTCCACAAACGGAGTGGAAACCCTAGTCCTACCGGAGAAATCAGACAAGACACCGGAGAAAAAATCATCATGCCTATTGGCACTCAAGGTTCTCCAACTCAGAAACGGCAACGAAAATGGAAAATTCAGCCATGGATAAGGCATTCAGGTATCTAATCTGACGACTATTCAGGCAGAAGTAAAGAAATAGGCACGCATCAAACATTCAAAGGGAAAAAATCCGTACATGCAAACGATTTATAACTGGAAAAGTATGAAAGTCAACCCTAGTTGAAGCAACATTCAATCATATTCATGGCAAATATTCAGGAAATCCGGCATAGGTGGGCCTTCAAATCGGGCAATACACGTTATGAATGCCAAATAGAAGCATGAATGAAGGTTAGGCCTCAAAAATTTCCGAAAATGGGAAGAAAACTTGAAGGACGGACTGATAACCTCACCGGAAACCTTCTCTCACCAGGGATCTTCAAGGGCTCACCGGAAGTCTTTGCCTAAATGGGTCTCAAATACGCGAAAAATGTTCTTGTTGGAAATATTATTTATGTTTTGATGATGATTCGTCACGAAATTAGACAAATCACTTACAACCCATGATGATGAAGTCGTAACTAACTGTTATAGTGCATAATAAAAAAAGAAGCAAGAAATGGTCTAGAGACAAATGCATAAGTTCTATCTAGAGTCTAAATTTTGTATAGGTTGTTTCAGACAAGCATTGTAATAGAATAGGAACCAGGCAAACAGCTGAGTCACAACAAGAAAACTAAGTTATAGCAAGAAAACTGAGTATGCACTTGAAGAACTGAGGACTCAAACTCAGTTATGATAAAACTGAAGAAGATAAGTTCGCTGTGGGACACAGACTCAGTTGGCTTATCTAGAAGACTGAAGTCTCAGTTGTTGAGGATTGAAGAACTGAGGTGGCAAACTCAGTTAGAAGCTGATTAAGTCGTGACTATAAATTAGGATTCAGGCAAGTCTGTGGTGACCTGAAACTGAGTTATAGATCATGTAAAACTGAATAATCTTAAGGACAAAGATTATCAGCTACCTGGAAAAGAAGAAACTGAATGGGGTACTCTGACTTAGTCAATTAAATTCAGATATTAAGTAAACAAGGTACTCAGTTTTGAAGAAGAGTAGAAAGCTGAGTTAAGGCCTTGATTGAATTTAAACTATCAATACGACAAAAGACCGTACATATGAACGTTGGCTAAATGACAAGTGTAACGGCTACAAGAGCTAGTAACCGTCACATCACCCCTATAAATACACAAGAGAATCACTCAAGAAAGAGATGAGAGGAGGATCAGGAAAAGAGCTTTACAAGCATATACTCAAAGATCCAAATCCAGATCCACAAAATCAGATTATACTTATCTAGAAAAATGGGGAGCCAACGAAATTGCCTTGAACACTTCAAAGAAAGATCCAGTAACCCATTAAGGGGGAATGAAGGCATCTCGGAGCTACAGAGTCAGATCTAGAAGAATCAAACAGCTCACTGAATTAATCCTTGATTAATTCTAAACCTAACCTTTGTGAAAAAGGGTTGGCTGTGCATAGTTTGAGAAAAGCAATTCTACCTTTTCTCATATGGTGTTGCTACAAATAGCTTGGTGCGATCTGGATCGTGTATGTGAGTGGTGAGTGGTGAAGGAGCAATTCCACCTCCGAAGATCATGTGCAAAATGAAGGGAGCAATCTCACCTTTCTTTATTTTGTGTGAGACAAAGGAAACTAGAGTGTTATGAAGGACTTGTCATAGTGCTAGGATTTTGTAACGGTTATCTCATTATTCTAGTGATACCTCCTACGCCACACAGAGAGAAGGGGAGACGTGCGGGATTACACCATCCGAACTTCCATAAACAAATCATGTGTTGATTTACTTTATGCATCTCGTGTTTGTTTTATTTATTGCATTATCTCTCAAAGAAACACTGTATTAATCGAGTCGAAGACAAAACGATACATAGAAGGTCTAGTTTTCTATTTACACATCTATTGCACTAAAGGCTAGTTTTCTCCGCCGCCGATTAACGAGACTATATATAAGTCAAGAATAACTTATATTCATTGAGCTAATCAACTCCGCACAAGTTAAAGGGACGAGAACAAAAGCAAGATCGCTTTAAGTTTCGAGAAACTCGCCTCTGGGACTTTTCCAAATTTCAGATTAGTTTTTGGTGACAAGTTTATTCACCCCCCTCTAAACTTGTGTTAGCCTTTCCAAGGACCAACAATTGGTATCGGAGCAAAGGCTTTTGTTTTGAAGAGATCCATTACTGCTTTTGAAGAATACCTTCTTAAACCAGCTTGTTGAAGACCCTCACCGTATCGCTTCACTTAGTTTCAATGTCTACATCTAGAGCTGAAGTTGGCTTATTCACCCCCTGACTAATTGTTTGCAAAATATATATGATTTTCGGATCAAATGATCGAAAGGTTCAATCATGACATGATTTATATACAAATTCAGAACCTCAACTCAGTGATGATGTGGATACAAACTTCAATATTCATATTAACAAATCCAGAGGAGTTCCATCACTAAGAGACCTCTCAAAAGAAGAAGGAAAGGAGTTACAAGTGGTTGTTGATATTGAAGAGTGTACATTCGAATCCTAAAACTGCATCAAATCATCAAAGAAAGGTGCATTCTTCAAATCAGTTATCATTTGATGAACTCAGTCTGAAAAACTCTGATCTTGTCAAGTTAACTGAAAAACTTACGTTGGAACTAAAATTAAAAGACAGAGAACTTGACAAAGCAAAAGATTGGAATGAGTTTCTTGAAACTGAGGTGTCAAATCTAGCCGAAAGATTAATGTCCAGTAAATTTGACAAAAGTAATGATAATCCCACACCCCTACACAGTCTTGAGACTTCAAAAAGTATAAACTCTAGAAATCAAGATACTGGAAGATTTAGTGGATTACACAAGGAAACTAAGAATGTTAAATCTAAAAGAATCCTTGTGAAATCAACTAAGATTGAGCGTAATGGTTTATCCAGAAAAGAGTTGAGAAGGTTTAATTCTCTCAACAAAGAAACTGAAAGTAATATTTCAGTAACTAACTCAACCGGACCCAAAACGGTATGGGTACCAAAGAAAACTTAAACTGCTTTTGCAAAGAAAAGTCGATTCACTTTGCAAAATCCTCAGAAAATTGATGTATATTTGAAACTGAGAAGACAAAGGCTGATGAAGGACAAATTGGTCAAAAGAAGTAAAAACTTTCCAGCTACCATCTGACGTTTGGACTGAGATGGCAAATCACTCGAAGCCACACGTGTCAATCTGGGAGAAAAAGTAGATGTACATCCCTACATAATCTCATTGATTGTGACACGACTCTCATTTGAAAACGATTGCAAAATCTTGACAAAATCCTGCCCACCCAAAATCAAGCATTCTTAACTCAAAAATCAATGGAGCGATACAACATTGACGATGGAATCACCACCAGCTTGGAAAATTTCTGTCAAAAATTCTCAAACTCCACTCTTTCAATCCAAAATACAAAGAAGATCAAAAAGATTCGAGGATTAGAAAATTTGATTGATACAAAGGTCACTACTTTGTGTCCAGATGGCATCAGAGATTTCTATAGAAATGCCGAAATCATCAACAATGGAAAAAGCTTCAAAACGACTGTTCAAGATAAAAGCTTCACCGTTGATGAACAGTTGCTTTCCCGGGTGTTCCGTTTAGATATAATTGGAGGCTCTTCATCTTTCACATTTGGAAATGAAGAAAAGAGCAAACTTTGGAATGTCACTGCAATCAACAAGAAAGAGAAGAACTTCATTGGCTCTATCTATCAACAAAAGAAAGAATTCGCAACCTTGACAATACTTCTTACCAGAAACGTTATTGGTCACGTTCGAAATTTCTACACTCTCTCAACCGATAAAATGAAGATGATTTATGCTATTTGGTTTGAGAAAAGATGGATTGGAATAAATTTGTTCTCAATCAATTGATAAAGCAAATTTCGCATTTAGAAGGAAAGAGTCAAAGAAAGAAAAGATATTGAGAATCATTTTTATTGAAAAGGGATTTCCTTATCTAGTGCAAAGGATACTAGATCATTTCTCCATATCAAAAGTCACGAAAACCAAAGCAAAACTCAAATCGCCCCACCGAGACAAAGAAAAGAAAATCATTGAAGAAAAATGGAGTGAAGTTTCATATTCAAGTTCAAGTGGAACTGTGAATATGTACGAAAGAACCCCGAGAAGGCGGAAGAGGTTGTGGAACAAGCTTCACCAAAGGGAACTGGAACCGAGAATGTGATCCAGATTGAGGATGTTATCAAGAGAGTGAACCGAATGAAGATGAGGATAGTGAAACTGAAAGAGAGATTGAAGAATCAAGAAACCAAATCGATGAAGAATCTGGCTGAAGTGAATTTCCCACTACCATGTATGGGGAATACATCAAGAGAAAAGAGAAGCCGTGGAAGATGCAGTGCAATCAGTTTGAGTATGAAAAGGAACCGATAGCCTCGATGTTCATTTTTACTATCCTGTGGCCAGCATCTCATCCCAGGCTCATGAAGCACCCACATGCAAATCAGAAATTGAAGAACCTCTGGCTCAAAAAAACTGGTATCAGAGCAGGTCATGGGTTCGAATCCCGGTAACAGCATTCTGTGTTAAACCATGGTTGAGTGGGTAGCAGGTGCTGGGGGGGAGATTGTTGGGTATACAACACTCTGCCCGCCTGTGTGCATTCTACCCATGGCGCTGTGAAGGTGTGGTGTAAGGTAGCACCTTACACCACCAATTGGTTAGTAAAGTAGCACCTTTACTAACACCAATTGGTTTTAGTACAACGGTATGAATTAATTGGAAGAATACATTATTCAGGTTTGAACAAATACTCAAACATCATCACCCTACGTAAGTTATTTGAAGATTACTTTCGCTTATCTTCAAACAAGGGGGAAGATGAAGCTGTAGGTGATGAAGTTGTAAGAGAGGATGCAGCTAAAGCTGAAGAGGCTTATGCCAGACAACTGATGGAAGATCAAGACAGACAAGTAGATGTTGATCTACTAACTACTCAACTTGATGAAGAAGCAGTTGATAGTCTGTTTGAAGAGCTGATTGCAGAAGGAGACTTTAAAGAAACAAGAACTGAGGATGATGAGGAAGCCGCAGTTAAAGTAGTGTTGAGTATCAGAAAGAAGCTTGTAATCTGTGTCAAATCTCTTGAGAAGCTGGCAGATAAGAAGACACAAACAAAGGGGGAAACTGAAAAGAAATCAGAAAGTAAAGAGGAAAAAGAAAAACTTAATCTCATTTCAAAAGGAGAAGAGAAATTGATGGAATAAGAACTCAAAGAAATTCTGATCAAGTTCAAAACCAAGAAAATGAAGAAGAAACAATTCATTGAATGAATATCCGAAATCAAGCGAGAGATGGTGAATCACTTGAAGAAGGAAAATAAAGAAGACTTCCGAAACGAAGAGGAGCATCCTTTTTGGAGAAAAGTTAATGGCACTGAAAATGAAAAGATGTAATCTAATTCAGTTTTAACTCAATCATTCTATTTTGAATCATGTGATAAACTTGGCTGTTCTATTTTGCTATCTTAAGATGTTTTGTTATGATTTCTTGCACTATTCTTTCATTATTGCTTTTAGGGAGGGTTATGATACATCATCAAAAAGGGGGAAATTGTTGGAAATACTATTTATGTTTTGATGATGATTCGTCACGAAATTAGACAAATCACTTCCAACCCATGATGATGAAGTCGTGAATTCAATCATTATAGTGCATAATAAAAGAAGAAGCAAGAAATGGTCTAGAGACAAATGTATAAGTTCTATCTAGAGTCCTAACTTTGTATAGGTTGTTTCAGACAAGCATTGTAATAGAATAGGAACCAGGAAAACAGTTGAGTCACAACAAGAAAACTGAGTTATAGCAAGAAAACTGAGTATGCACTTGAAGAACTGAGGACTCAAACTCAGTTATGATAAAACTAAAGAAGATAAATCGCTGAGGGACACAGACTCAATTGGCTTATCTAGAAGACTGAAGAACTGAGGGACACAGACTCAGTTGTTGAGGATTGAAGAACTGGGGTGGCAAACTCAGTTAGAAGCTGATTAAGTCATGACTTTAAATCAGGATTCAGGCAAGTCTGTTGTGACCTGAAACTGAGTTATAGATCATGTAAAACTGAATAATCTTAAGGACAAAGATTATCAGCTACCTGGAAAAGAAGAAACTGAATGGTGTACTCTGACTTAGTCAATTAAAGTCAGATATTAAGTAAACAAGGTACTCAGTTTTGAAGAAGAGTAGAAAGCTGAGTTAAGGCCTTGATTGAATTTAAACTATCAATACGACAAAAGACCGTACATATGAACGTTGGCTAAATGACAAGTGTAACGGCTACAAGAGCTAATAACCGTCACATCACCCCTATAAGTACACAAGAGAATCACTCAAGAAAGAGATGAGAGGAGGATCAGGAAAAGAGCTTTACAAGCATATACTCAAAGATCCAAATCCAGATCCACAAAATCAGATTATACTTATCTAGAAAAAGGGGGAGCCAATGAAATTGCCTTGAAAACTTCAAAGAAAGATCCAGTAACCCATTAAGGGGGAATAAAGACATCTTGCAGCTACAGAGTCCGATCTAGAAGAATCAAACAGCTCACTGAATTAATCCTTGATTAATTCTAAACCTAACCTTTGTGAAAAAGGGTTGGCTGTGCATAGTTTGAGAAAAGCAATTCTACCTTTTCTCATATGGTGTTGCTACAAAGAGCTTGGTGCAATCATGGATTTGTGTATGTGAGTGGTGAGTCGTGAAAGGAGCAATTCCACCTCCGAAAGATCAGTGTGCAAAATGAAGGAGCAATCCCACCTTTCTTCATTTTGTGTGAGAAAGTGAAACTAGGGTGTCGTGAAGAAGGACTCGCCATAGTGCTAGGATTTTGTAACGGTTTTCTCATTATTCTAGTGATACCTCCTACGCCACAGAGAAGGGGAGACGACGGGATTACACCACCCGAACTTCCATAAACAAATCATGTGTTGATTTACTTTATGCATCTGTGTTTGTTTTATTTATTGCATTATCTCTCAGCAAACACCAGACACTGAGTCAGCACAAAACTGATACATAGAAGGTCTAGTTTTCTATTTACACATCTATTGCACTAAAGGCTAGTTTTCTCCGCTGCCAGTTAACGAGACTATATATAAGTCAGTAATAACTTATATTCAGTTGAGCTAACTGAACTCCGCACAAGTTAAAGGGACAGAACAAAATCAAGATCGCTTTAAGTTTCGTAGAAACTCGCCTAGGACTTTTCCACTTCAGATTAGTTTTTGGTGACAAGTTTATTCACCCCCCCTAAACTTGTGTTAGCCTTTCCAAGGGACCAACAGTTCTGCTAATGGAAGCCCTCTCCTTTTATAAACGCTCTGGGACAGTTCAAATTTCGCACTCACGGAGGTCAGAATTTCGAAATTCGAATTTTAGAATATTAAATGAAGGTGTCGTTTCGGAACCCGAAGCAATAATGGCAGCGGTTATCAAATGACGTAGTTACTCGGGGAATACGGGTCAGTTATTAGCCACTACTCTGAATATGAACGGTTATGACAAACCATGATATCAAGAAAACAGTCAAATTAAAATTTGGGCAAGATCCTCTAGCTCGCAAGACCACAAATCAAACCTATTCACCTCACGATCTCAATGAAAGTCAACTCACTCTCAACATCGAGCCCATCAGCTCGTCGGCTCCCAGATAGACGGATAAGTCCGGCCTCTTCAGTACATTTCCAGACAGTCTTCAATGTTTTCACAATGATGCCTATGAATCTGCCCGCTTTAGCCCGGCACCATACCCCATTAAACCCGTACACATCAAAGCGCGGGCCCTCTCAGCAAGTCATGTGCATGCCGTAAAATGATGATTAAGCCTATATGCTTCAAAACGCGACCCCTCTCAACAAGTCACGTTCGCGCCGTAAAACGCTGATCAAGCCCGATCGCTCCCTAGCTCGGCCATTTAAGCCCGTACGTTTTAAAGCGTGGCCCCTCTCCACAAGTCACGTCGTGCCGTAAAATGCTGATCAAGCCCAATCGCTCCCTCGCTCGGCCATTTAAGCCCGTACGTTTCAAAGAGCTGCCCCTCTTAGCACGTCGCGTTTTCACCGTAAAACGCTGATCAAGCCCGATCGCTCCCTACCTCATCCATTTAAGCCCGTATGTTTCAAAGCGCAGCCCCTCTCAGCAAGTCGCGTTTGTGCCGTAAAATGCTGATCAAGCCCGATCGCTCGCTAGCTTGGCATCAGAAAATGCTCATGGGCCTCACGCTAACTTAGCAGGTCATGGTACAACAGTCTTAACGGCATACGGTAAATCAAATCGCCAACAACTTTACTCCATGATTTCTATTTGCATAATGGATAGCTCAAAAAGTAGAGGGCCATTGATATGCCGAACCCGTAAAAGATACCTCAGATTCACTTTGGGCCTCCACGAAGGCCTAATAACGAATAGGGTCTTTGGTCCAGCCAGTTTGCATCTCTATAACACGAGCAGGATATGACATCCGTGATATTTCCGACAATATCAACCATGTTGGTGAATTGATACTTTGTACTTGTTTACTTAGTACGATGATGACATCAATGTCATAAAATCGTATAGATCTTGTTTAAGGGAATGAATTACTGATTCTATGTGTAGAAAGTAAAACAAGCTTTATGTGGTCAAATGTTACCAATGTTGTTTTTTTTTTTTTTTTTTTTTTTGAGAAAAATGTTACCAATATTGTTAAAGAATGTCATAATGGAAGTAATTCTAGAAATGATGAAACTAATGATGCTTACGTGGATAGATATCATGTTCTTAGGATTATGGCATTCTTATGTGGTTATTATGTTGTAGATACTATGGCATAGGGTTCATATGTATGAAATACATGCTCAATGTTATGTATGAATATGTGTAAAAATTAATGGGAAAACTAATTATGTGTTATGTGATATGTGATGACATGAAAGATGAAGTAAAGAACCATGTTGAACTGTGTATGATGGCTATTCATAACAGTATCCAGTGAGTTATGTGTGTGCATATCACTAAGTTAATGAAAGTAACAGATAGACAATGAATCCTTGATAGTCCTTGGCATCAATTTCCCTTCTCATGGCAAGAATAATAAGTACATGCCAAGGAATTCTCGAGGGTCCCTGGCCTCAGTGTCCCTGCTCACGGGCAAGAATAGTGAGTACAAGCTAGGCGATCAGTTTCCGGATTGTCTAAGTTAATTAAAGAAATAGCAGACTCTCCATGTTATGATCTTCTAAACAAGACATGGAACTCATGAACCGCAACAATAGTTATGTTACATATATGATATACTAACAAAAAACAATAACTTCATTTCAATATCGATTTCAATATGTTATGTGCCTTGATTGTTATATGAATCAAGTTAGTTATGTACTTTTATTCCATGTATGTTGTATACAAGAGGTGTTAACGAGTCAAGCCGAGCCGAGCCGAGTATTGGTGGTTCGAGCTCGAGCTTGTTCGTTTGTTAAACGAACAAAAAAAAATTGTTCGAACTCGGCTCGTTTAAAAGATGAAATGTTCGAGCTCATGTTCCAGCTCAGCTCGTTAAACATATTGTTGTCTTCCAACTCGAGTTCGGTTCGTTAATGTATAAAACATAAACTGCAAATGCAAAAATAACAAGTGATATATTACATATATCACGCTACAATAATCATTATAAAAATATGTAAATATTATATAAAATCAATCTATAATCTCAATTAGATTAATGAATGACTTATCCTCGTTTGAGTTGGGGTTACTGTATAAATTGATGTATTTATATAAGCACGTTCGCGAACATAATCGAACGTTCGCAAACCAAGCTCGTGTTCGTTCGTTAAGCAAACGAGCCTACAATCATGTTTGAGCTCGGCTCATTAAGCTAAACGAACAAACAATGACGAACACTAACGAGCCGAACACGAGCTTGTTCACAAACGGCTCTGTTCGTTAACTTTATCATTTACTATGTAAGCATGTAATGGTATTTAAGTATGATGGTTTCATGCTTTGTATTTGATTCTGTTATGTATGCATTATCATATTTGCGAAAGAAAACTTAGAACTTTAACATGACCCCACTAATTGGTATATTTCCCTTTGATGCTAACGTTTTTTTTCCGAGCACCATACCTCAATCCTTACTTTACCACCATACATATGATTAGCTTTAGTAGCATCAAGAAGGCAAGGATGGAAGTTTCCCTTGTTCCTACTACCCCCATCTCAACAGACTATTCTCGGAGCCGGCGTATCTTCAATGACTATCGATTCTTTCATGAGTTTAGAGTGGTCTTCATCATCCGTAACGGTAAAGTTATACATATCCATAAGTACTAGTATTTTTGAAGTTCTTTGTAACCATAAAATATGTTAGTGGAATTGTAGTAATATTTGTGTGAAACTTATGATGTGGTAAGAACGTTGTAACATTGTAGCAAAAGGATGCCTTAAATATGTATTATGAATGTAGCAAGCCGAGTCTGCTCAATAATCAGCTTCCGCACTAAATGCTTTAGCACAACTCTTGAAAACATTATGCATTCCAAACATACAATTAAGTTGAATTAACAGTGACATATTATTATTTTTTTATCCAAATAAAACGAAACCCTTTGACTGAGAAAGAGGTGGAGCAGTTTGGTAGAAAATACATCAGAACAGAAAAATGCAGAGACTTGCCAGAGACATCCATATGAATAACATGGGAAAGGTAATGGGTATCTTTCATCAAGTTCAATCAACTCAAGTTGAGCCCAGCTGTGTATTACATATATAACCCTTGGTATACCAATGAAACTAAAAAGGAATGGTAAGAAAGGGAACCTAAGTTTATCTGTCATTAAGTTCTTTGTGTACATTTAAGTATTACTTTTCTTGATCCTTTAGTGTAAAATGAGAGCAGCAGTAGATTTAGTGCCCATGTTTGTTTCGTGTATAAGTTAACGAAGAAGGAGACAGACTTTTATCAACTTTGGAGAGGCTCAAGTTCTTGCTCAGGGACAGCAGAACTTACAGGCTTGTATGAACCATCTGACTCTTGTTTCCTCCTCATAAACCATGTTACAGAGACAGATACTCCAATAATCAAGGTAATAACAACGAACGTTACAAGTACGACCATATAGTGTTGAACCCACCATGAATGTCTAGGAGAAGGTTCAATGTTCCAGTCATATACTTTGAAGCTTCCAAAGGTATCGGGAAGATGCAGGCTGTTTTCAGCTAACAGGGAAATCATCTCCATTGCAGTGACGTTCGGTATGAAATCAGAAGATCCGGCAGGAGAAACAGCCCATCTAATCAGGGATTCACTACCATTGGATGTAATGTTTACCAAGTGAATCTGGGATGCATTGACATGTAGTTCCTTTGAGATTGATTCGGTTAGTTCATCAATATGAGGTTTCAATTGTGAAAAATCGATGTTCAGTGACATATAAAAAGTTATCTGTCCAACCTCGAATTCAATTTCCCCTGGTGTATTATACTCTGGACTTTCACTAGAACCGTATGATTGAGTCACGTCATCACTCGAGTTCTTGATGTCTGGCTTTGAGGGCATTGGTGGAGGTGGATTAAACTCTTGCAGTCTTTCCCATAATTCCGAGCAATTCGCTTTCCAGAAACCAATCCGCTCCTTCTCACGATCGTGACGTTACAAGTGTGTTATGGACAATAATCCCTCCTAAAAGAGTTGTAGGATCTCTTCCATTCTCAAAAATGCCCAGACAGTAAGAACCATTGAACTTTGTATTCCGAAACATGTAATTCTCAGGAGAAAGTGTCAGACTCTGTCCATCTCCAAACACCATTTCCAGATCAGGAAAGTACTTCGAGAGCTTCGTAACATCGTTTTCAGCCCCTGAAAAGCACCAATCAACTAAATCTGGATCAGGACTTTCCACCTGTGGAAGTGATTCAAGCTCCTTCAAGATAGCATCTTTAATAGGTACAAATACTTCTTTCGGAAAGTAGGCGTATGTAGTACCACTATCAAGCACAGCACCACGTCTATGGTTTAAAGCCTGTGGATCGATATTCACCGTCTTGCCAGCAACATGTATCTCCTTAATATCAACACTGTAATAAGGACTTTTGCCTGATTTCGAACTTGTATACACCATTTCTGGAGGTGTTGAAATCCCACCAAGAACCATTGCACCACCACCAACATCCATCCCTCCATAACATAACGAAAACGAATCGCTAATAAAGCCTTTACCTACAAGTTGATCAACAATGCTGAGATCCCCACGGCCTAAACCAATTATACCATCAGCACTCTGACTGAAAAGTTCACCGGTTTCCGCATTTGCGCAACCAAACACTACTCTATGTGGCTCAATTTCACTTAGGTTTCCAAAGGACACCAAATCCTCAACGAGAATCCCACTGTTAGAACTCATTTCAGCATAATGCCGGTCGTAAATACAATGCTCTTTCTCCTTGTCACACCTACATTCAGCGCTACATTTTTGGGCTTGGTATGTAGTAGATAAGTTTGACTGGAACTTTGGATCCTGATGGTCACCGCATTTAGTACAAGGAGTACAATCAACGTAAGTAACAGTACTCCCTGAATCCGTAATTAGTGCAAACATCTGTGGCGGAGTACCGATCCACATCCTTGTTGTATAATACCCGAAATTAAGCAGATCATCGTGGAGATACATCCGCGCATTAGGACGGCGTTCATAGAGGTGCCGGCGAGAGAGTTTGAAGCCGTTGAAAGAGGAGGAATTATTGATCAAGCGCGGAGGCGAAAGGTGGAGGGGCAACCACATGGCTTTACCGGCGGAGGCCGCGTTGCCGGAATTTTGAATATTAAAGGTTTTATCAAAATCTAGCTGAGATAAATCGACACAAGAAATTACGGTGCAGCAAATGGAAAAGACAGCAAAGAAGAAGAAGAAGAAGATGAACTTAGCCATCTCCGTCTGGTTGGGGATGATCGGGTTTCCTCCGGCCCCTCTCCCTCCGGTGTGAGTGTGAAGAGTGAGCCGGCGGGAGTAGTGAATTGGAAAAGGGAGGGAATTGACAGTGTTTGGTTTACAGGAAAACAATTTATAAAAAGGAGACCAGGTCTATATCTTTTAGATTTTGATTCTTTCATACTTTTATTAGCTTCAACTTTATTTGATTAATCCTCCGGCTTTCAATCACCATTTATCTTTGGGTTGGCAGTGATGCCGGTCGTCGTTTTTTGTGTATGTATTTATTCCAAGAAAACAACTCAATAGATATCATTTGGAATTTTATTGACACCATAATTTTTACTAGTGTCATCTTATTATCTTTGAAATCACAAAAAATTAATTCGACATAACAATTTTCTTTAATAAACGCAACGTCAGTGTTGTTTTTGAATAAGAACAACAATGATGTCATTGACGTTGTTGTTAAAAACGAAAGTCAATAAAGACCGACGCGTTCGTTATAAAAGTCATTATAACTCAAAACGCCACCCGCTTAACGTTGATATCGAAAAAGAACGCCAATGACACTTTGGGTTGGCAAGTGATGCCGGAAGTGTGGTGTCCGCGTGGTGTCTGATGTAAAACAAAAATATACGCAAGGCACGAAATAAAAAAAGATAATCAAAAATGCTATCACTAATAAAACTTCAAAGCAATTAATAACCCACCATTTTATTATATGTAATGGCAGAAACACATACTACCTTAAATTTTATAAAAAAAAATCTAATACAACATTTGACTATTTTTAATATAAAATAGAAAAAATGGGTAAGATATAATAAATGATGTGTAAAAAGACAAAAATGCAATAAATGATTCATTTGGCTTAATTAATTTACATTATTAGATTTTTTTTAACCAGATCCAAACGAAAGATTTTATAAAAACTAAAAAACATATTGAAACCGGACCGACGCAAAGAAATAGCCGAAATAAATCCTCGATCACCGCCAAATTTAAATCGAACTACAACCACAAGGAGATTTAAAAGAAAACGGACATGGGAGACACATGCTACCAAATTCTACCTCACTGAGAGAATTTGACTTGGTAATAGAATACGATGACCCAATCTTGACCACATCATAAACCGACTTAAACAAATGTACAGACTTAAACAACAATCCGAATACCCCGCTATTACCGAATTCGATCCAAAACACATAGAACAAACAAACAACACACCAAACAACACTAAACAACAAGGAGAACAAAGGTAAAAAGCCAGAACACCAAAAGCCTCAATAAAGAAGACATGCAAACTACCGAGTCCACTGCCCCCACCAACGCTGCTCATCAAAAAAGCCAAAATCGTTCTGTCATCCCCACCATCAGCCACAAACAGAGACTGGGAGATAAAGAACCCCGAATCCGGCATTGAGGGCTCGACACAAGCTGATCATGAAAAGAAAAAGGCCCAACCTTTCCTCCATAGACATGTAAAGCAATCCACTGCCTGAAGCCGATCTCTATTTTCAAAAGCTGCCAAACCATCTTAAGATCACCATCTCTGGCCACCGACCATCGATCGAAAAGGAAATCATCGCCGGAAAAAGATCCCCTACCTAAGCGCCATCTATCCATAGCAAAACAGAGGGGTAGCCATCTTCCGGCGAAAAACGCCGACAACCCGGTCGGAGAAACAAGAGGGACGACTTCAGATCTGGTAAATAGGAGGAAATAGGGCAGCAAAAAAAAGAGAAAAGAACAACAGAAGCGGAAAGAGAACAAACGAAATAAAAGGGACAACCGACGCATACGTAAAAGAGAAACGCAAAGGAAAGTGGGAGGACGATCTTTTAGAGGAGGCGGACAGGCGCGTACGCAAGATCCCGGGAGAGGGGGCGATAATCCTAAAGATTTTTACAATCGAAAAATGTATAGTAGTGCTTTTTGGTCCGTTAGATCGGCAAGGCAAGAAAAACTAATGATATTGAAAAAACCGACTATATATTATGCGTTATATAATGAAAAAATCAATTCTATATATCATCCGAACATTATAACCCTTATACTACTATCAATAAAGACTTTAAACGTTACAAACAATGATTTTTAGAAACCAACACTTCAAATCTTATTATTTTTGTTTAGAATGTATTACTTTGGTAATAATTATGTATTTTTATTTACACGATAAAAGAGTTATGTTTAATTATTCGAATATTAGGCTTAATATAAAATTTATGGAGAGCTAAAAATACATAATACATATAATGTGTTATTCTCCTCCTCAGAGAAGCGAGTGCGCCACCTAAGCAAAGCTGCATCCGCCCCTGAGGACAGAGCAAACTTTTTCCTAGTGAGATAATTTGACGTTCAAAAAAAAATTTGAAAAAAAACACATTATTAGATAAAATCAAAAAATTAAACGGATTTATATTTCAGGACAAATATATTATTTGATAAACTTTTTATGTTTTAAATGATATATTTTTACCGTCAAACAATATAACAATAATATTACTGGTGTTCGTAAAGATCTTAAATTTTAAGATGCGCTCACCAATTAAAATGTTTGCACCAATTGTTGATTATAGGGTGAAATTGAGTCTCGATCCAAGGTGGTAACACTCGAATTTTCGTAAAGCCAGAAATTGGTGAATGAGATGCTTTATTAAAATGATTTATTTTAATGGATTTTAATTAATGGGTATAAAACACAATAATACCCCTAATTCCCATTTATATTTGACGGACGGCAACTTACCTGAGAATTAAGAAGGGTTCGACGCACAAAAGAAAAAAAAATTTCGGTCCTGTTATCCAAATTCGCGGTTTAACGATTGATTATCGCGTCGCACCGTAGTAGGTTAAATCGATCACCGCGGCGAGCGCCATTGCTTCGATACTTGCCGCTTTTTTTCAAAATGATTCGTAGAAGCTTAGAATCGGCGATCGCTTTTACGACTTGTTTTGCTTTCATCGCTTTTTGATTCAAATGTAGCTGCTGCTTTTAAACTGATTTTCAAGCGATTTAATAATGTTATTGTTGTGATTATTTCTGTTTTCGTTTTGATTTTTGTTGTTTTATATATTTTCCTTTGCTTACGGTTACTATGTTAGTACCTATTTGATGCCGAAGTAAAAAAATTAAAAAAATAGAAAAAGAAAAAAATAAAAAAGAAAGGAGATATACAGTATGTACTTTTCCAGTTGCTTTCAATTGTTATAATATATATAATTATAAATTAAAAGAAAAAAAAGGAGTAAACCACAACCATGTAGCTATGAAGCTATTTGCTGAGGGTCTCCGTAAGGAAAAAAGGGGATGAAATCATTCCATGCTGCAAGCTGCATTTTAAAAATAAATATACATATATACTATTCATGTTTTCTTTTGATTGCAGGGAAAAAAATATGAAGTATAATTGGTGGTAACTATATATCGTAAATTAAGACAAAGTAGTATCTTATAACTGTGATGTTATAATATGTAAACTCTTCAAATAAATGGATGTTATAATAGATATAAAGGTGTTGGCGGTGCCAATGCTGTCTGCTCACCTTATCTATATGATTTCCGTGTACAACTGATTATTGATTGGTATGCATGCATTTGAGGTCATTATACGTTATTTTACAACGCCTAACTTTGACTTCTGTAAATTTCTGGTATCAAATCGCACCACAATCGGTACTCTCATGGAGAAGGTGGGAGCACCGAATGCGCTGTTTAGGCCTTGTGGGACATTGATTTAGTAGTCATTGATCATTTTACAATGCCAGGTGAGTGTAGTTAGTTGTCTGGACTAGAAATCCTTAGGAAGCCTTTTATGCGAATGAACCAGTGGTTAGAACTTAAATCGTAAATACATACGTGATTGTCTAAAAGCTAAAACGCCAATATCATTGGTAAGGCACGCTTAAATCAAGCATGGGAATCTTGCAACCCTTTGAGTTATGTGTCAAGGGACAACGTGTGACTTCCCACACACGGAGACCTAAGTCCATGCCCCTCGAGAGGTGCTTAATATGTCTCGGTGCATTCTCACCATGCACAAATGTCTTTTGATATTGGTGTAACAAACTTATGTGTCTCGAGGTTGACTATGTAATCTAGTAGAGGGTGAGTGTGATCTCAATGCAACCTATGTGGTAGAGTTTGTAGACTTTAATTGTTATATGTGATATATATATATATATATATATATATATCTTTATATATTGTATGTAGCCGCTTTTCTACCCCCTTACTAAGTAATGTAAGTACTTACCCTCTTCTCTCTTTTGTTCCCACCCCGAGAAAGTGGTTGACAGATGATGATGATTTTGGTTATGAAGATGGAGTTGATAGAGTTGATGCTTGAGCTCTAAAGTTACGATGACTTGGACATTTATCTTATGCATGTTTAGTCATTCAGCTTTTGAGACATAGACTAAGTACCGCTTCCGCTTCATTTGGGATGTAATGAGTCAAACAACATTTATTTCGTTGTTTTGTCGCTTTCGCTTTCTTAGACGAGATTTTGGGATTTGGTGATCCTTTGATTGTCGCTTGACTTTCTTTTCCGAGTAAGCTTTTAGATTTAATTTATTCCGCTTTTACTCGATTGATTGTGAGAGGCTTATGTATATATTAATTTTGATTTATTAAAAGTTAATATATGCATGCCGGGCGCTCGTGACGGATAAGTACTCGTATCCGAACGGGCGCCACAGCTTGGTATCGTAGAGAAAGTTCCTATCTTACGCCTAAGTTCGTAGCTTAAGTTGGATTTTATAAGTCTCTTTAATTGCCTTAGTCGACCTCTTTCTTCTTGATAGATAGCTAAGAAAACTACAAGGAGCACTAGTAAGTTAGTCTCATAAAATCAATCCTTACGGATGAATTCTTTAAACCAAACCATGTCACCTAGATTAAGTGAAACCCTCTAAGTAAGCTTTTGGATCGAGTCTTATGCCTACACCTTTAAGTTGAGGTCCTCTTGGTTGATTTCTCTTTACATTCCCTATTGTGACCTCTCCACTTTCTCTTACACCTCGATGTCGGGCCTACACTTTGGCTCGACCTATTCTTGTAGCGAATGAGGTCCGACTCAACTCTACATTTCCTTCACTCCTCTTTTCACTATTGCTTGGTTTGTGTTTATCAAAAAAGAATTCTTTTGACCTTGCTTTGCTCGGGATGAGTTCCACACTAACCCAAAGTATAACCCCACCTTTGCCAAGTGCTTCCTATTCGCTTCAATTACTGTTTGAAAGTGTGTTGCTTGACACATGCTTTTCATCATCTTTGTGATTAACCTTGCAACACGGGTGAATAATTTACGCACTGTTTTCATTTCACGAAAACAGTTTCTCTTACTCCAAAATTCTGAAAATTCTCATAATGGTAGATCACTGTTTTGTCTACAATTTCTCTTTCTACTTCAACTCGATAATCATTGTGGATTGTTCAGAAAATCCATGTTGATGCCGGACACTCTGTCCAGAAAATCTGCAGCATCACTTTCACTTCCTCTTCTGTTTTGAACAGGTTAAACACATTCAAATGATCTGAATTTTTGATATGTTGTAGACAACACTTTTATCTATAACTTTACTTTTGGTATTAAGTTCAAATTCCTTTAGTTTGATCGGAGTCTGCAATTCAAATCAGTGTTTACTAATCTGTAAATTCTGACAGCTTGTGCATTCGGCAAAAATAATTGTTTTTGACAGACTTCTTCTCATCCAAAAATTCTAATCTTTTTCTGTCACCTGGGAAACCCCAGATCTAAATCTCTTCTCTTTGATCGTATGCAAAATCCTTTTGGTTTGAGCTGCATTAGTCGATAATATCAGATCCGGCGAAAATATCATACACTACAACCTAAAGGGGAATTCCCACCTCTTTGACTTAAGGCTAGACTAAGAGAGTAATAAGTTATGAATGTTATGTTCTAGAAGTTTCCTCAAAGTTGATCTTCTTCTGGGTTGTAAAGCTAACGTTATGGCTTATTTTGCAAGATGGACAAGCACTAAGACGCGATTTTCCAAAGATACCATGTTTAATGTTCAAGTATTTTTATGCCTTTCTTCGATCATTCCTTTTCCAAGAAATTACTCCCCATTTTATTCCTCACTTGAGGTATTTGAATTCAATAACTTTTCGCCATCTTCTGTCATTAATAATCTCAGAGACATATCTTCATAAGTTCTTCCTTTGAACAAGTTCTTACCTTTTACTCTCTAAATATATGAAACAAATCCTCTCTAATTTTGTATTGTTGCGCCCCATTATTTATTTCAAATTCAATTTGATTAAACCTCTAATGATGAAAATTCTTCTTTGTGTTTATTCTCACTTTCCTCCTAAGGGTAGTGTTGATGTTGTAAATTTTCCACCTAACGCTGTCGTTCTTTTTCAAGGTATGCACCTCACCTTCATGCCGCTTAGATCTTTAAACCTACCATGACCTTCCTTGCAATTATTCATTTTTGACCTTCTGGCAATTTATGCTGAACTAGTTTCCGAGCAGAAGGTAGTCTTTGCCAAGATGCCTTCCGGGCACTATCTAGCCAATCAACACTTGAATTTCAAAACTTCTAATTTCAACTCAGATTAATGCACCTTGTACCTTTACGCTTTAAATCTCTTTCATGCCACTTAGAGCCATGAACCGACATACTTACCTTCCGATATTTTCTCTCCTGCCTTGGTATTTCTATAACAATTTTGCGACACTGCATTTAAATGTCTATTTTATTTTAACCTTTCATTCCATCATAAGTGGCTAACTTTGAGCATTTATTCATTAGCAAAGGTACTATTCCTCTCGAGTGGTGCAACTTTGAACCCTTTGAATTGATCATCAATGATCTTTCACACTTGTTTTGAAAGTTTGAACTAATTCTATGAAATCAAACTTTATCCGACATTTCTTAAGTCTCTATTCTCCTTCACTCCAAAGCCCGCTTATCGCACTTTTTTTCAAAACTTTTGATTTTTCCTCTCAGCATTATCTTGAGGAAAACTTTATACCCTTTAAATCTTGAATGACCTCACTTTGACTAATACAAACTTGGACACTTCTTGACAAGTGTTCATTTCATTCTAAGACTTTTTGGTGTACTCTGCTTTGTCTCCATAGCTCCTTCATGTTGAGACTCTTGCTCTCTTATTGATTTCTCAATTGTGTAGCCTTTTAGGTGCTCGACCTTGCACTTTTATTTTTTCATGAAGAATGATCCTTGAAGCATCTATGCGAATCGAGAACCTTCTTATTTCGCCAACATCCATTTTGTTTATCATATCCTTGACGATTAAGGTCACTTGCCAAGTAATCTCAAGTCCAATCTTCTTTTTCCTTCGCATTAAATGTGTCCAAGACCATCATGTGTTGTTTCTCTTAACGCCCCTACCTTTTATGGCTTATGTAAAAGCTCGCTATCTCCCTTTAAACGGTCTCGAGTTTCTTTGCAGATCACCGATCTTGCCGAATTCCACTTCCTTAAAAGAATTTCATCTACAAGATAATACTTTGCTTTTCTTTTAGTGGTTATCTTTATACTACAATACAACGCCATCCTTCAATCTTGAACTAATCTCTTACTTACATCAACCTGGAATCATCTTGTTTTGGTTGTAACCTATGCAACCTCACTTGTTTTGAAATTTTATTACCTCTACTTCGCTTACTGCTTGACTTACCACCCTGGTGCTCAACTTGCCACTTCTCAACCAAGCTTCGCTTTTCTAAACAAAAAAAACCAATACCAAAGAAAATGTAACCGTAATGGTTAAGTCTAAACCAATTGATCTTAAATTCAAACATTTATCTCTTCTTTCCTTGTTTGTACCACTTTTCAAATTTTCATTGTTTCAACATCGGTTCCGCCCTCGTAACTTTTGTCGATATTTTATATCTCCTTAACCAACACGCCTTCAATGACTCCTTTAGGATGTTTAATAGATCTATCTCATAAGTTGGAGAGTCATCTCCAGACGCTTTAAGCTTGCATATGCCAAGTTTCATGAAATCATTATAGACATGAGGTTTATGCTTGCACCGAGATCACAAAGCGCTTCTCAAACAAAAGTCCCCAATTTCACATGGGATAGTAAAACTACCAGATCTTTAAGTTTAGGAGGAAGCTAATGTGGAAGCACGGCGGAACACTCCTCACTTGTACACACCGCCTCATATTCTTCCAACCGCTTTTCTCGATAGTATGTCTTTAAGAAACTTACCATATTCCGGCATATTGATTGTGAGCTTCAATGAAAGGGATATTAATAGTTAAGGTGCCGAAAAGTGTCAAGAAATCGTATGCATTTTTATCCAACTTCATCTTTTTCATTTCCTCTCTGGGATAGGGAAGTGATTCAAGATCAATTAAATTAGGTTTAGAATGTATACTTCCCTTACCCTTGTCGTTA
The DNA here is from genome assembly GCA_026214975.1 of Gentiana macrophylla. Classification (NCBI taxonomy): domain Eukaryota; kingdom Viridiplantae; phylum Streptophyta; class Magnoliopsida; order Gentianales; family Gentianaceae; genus Gentiana; species Gentiana macrophylla. The sequence goes on from CM047805.1 coordinate 59,124,103, forward strand.
GATCTAAGATGGTGAAGCTTCCTTGTATGTTTGTGCATTTGAGGACACCGTGTGTCATCATTCTCGCACATTTTTCTTCGTAATCAGACTGATATGGTGTCGCCTCGTCAAAGTTGAACCGAGGTGAATTTGGGTTGAGCCGATAAGGTTCGGTTTGAATTGGCCCTTTCAAACTTGATTCCTTTTAACTCGCTTCATTGGACAAGGTCCTTAGATCATTCAATTTGGATTTTTAAATATTCTAGAACCTTGACCCATTCCTCATCCTCACTTTCAGTTCAATATATCTGCTTTGTCTTAGGAAATCTTCAATAATATCCTCTTCCTCTTTGGTGAATTCAGTTCATCTTTAGATTCCACATTCTTTTCAAATTTACCATCTAAATCATCCTCTACTTCATTATTTCCAAGTTTTCTAATCCATTACTTCCACAGATTCTTCCACTCTTGGTAATAATAAAACTTTTACCTCTCTCGGTTTCTTTCAAGATTACTTGGTAATCCTCCCTGAGGTCTACTATTTTTACGCTCTACTTCTACTCAAATAATATTCCATATTCCTTATCGATGCTTCTATAATTCTCATTCGTATCAAGTCCACTCATAGATGTTTTCAACGCACTCATATTCTTAGTGGTCGTACTATAGAAGTTATCATAGTTTCCATATTTTGAGCTTGAGTAGACATCACACCCATCATATTTTCCATTAATTTCTCCCATTTATCAACTCCTTCAAAGTTGAGTTGAACTTTGGGTGACCGGTATGCTTTGAGTGATATGTTGTGGATATGGTCTAGTGTAATGATTGTAGGTTCTCGATTCGAGGTATCTCCTTGATAAACCTTATTAGTATATGGATTCTTATATTGAACTCGATACGGTGGTTTTCCTTGCTTACTAGGGTTTTCGCACCAAACGAAAAGTAGGTGATCTCTTCTCTAATAGCATTAAACGAGTTTGAATACGCGTTGTTCAAATTCCTATGCTGTTGTAAAAAACTCACATTTTCCCTTGAATATCCTTCTGGTTCTTTTATCCCTAATGACACATTATCATGATTTGAGTATTCAGTCGTTAAATTATTTTCCGAGTTAATATTCTTACTAGCTTGTAAGCTGTCAAATTTCCTACTCAAATTCTCCAAGTGTGCTAGAACTTCCGTATTCGATGTACATTCTCCTCGCAAATGCTACTTTTCTTGTGCTAGAACCGGTTTCCTACATTCGGTTATTTTTGGAAATCTTTTCAATAGCATCGTAAACTAATTGGGCTTCACTCATCATTAAAGAACCACCACATGCATGATCAACGCCTCAGACGTGAGTCTTTCCTTAGTTTACGACGTAAAAGTTGGATTTGCATATCTAAGGAATAACCATGATCGACAAGCTCGTAATAGCTTTTAAATCTTTCCCAAGCATTTCCAAACGCTTCTTCGATCCTTGTTTAAAGTTAGCCATTTCGACTATTAATTCCAAATTCATTCCCGAGTAAAATATTGTTTTAAGAACTCGGTTTGAATGTCTTCCCAACTTGTCAATGAATGATGCGGAGTGACATAAACCAATCTCGCTATTCCTTTCAAAGAAAAGGAAACATAGACATCCTCGTTAATTCACGATGAGCACCTTGACTTTTGGTCAGATATACACGCTTCTTCGAAAAGATAGAGGTGATGATGTGGATCCTCATCATCTTCTCCTAGAATTGGGCTCGTGTGTCAATTAAACCAAAAGATGAGATTTTATTTCAAAATTATTTTCTCCTTCATTGGGTAAAAGAATTGGATTATTAATCTGTTCCTTCTCACGGTCCGATCACAAATAAGTCTTGGGTTTGGTGGGTTAGTATTATTACGATTATTCCGTTCCGATTCTAATTATTTCTATTATTCTCGATTCGATTATTAAGATTCCTTGGGCATGATCTAGCCCTTGTTCCGTGTTTCATCATCGACTTCAAATTTATTTCGTATTTCGATTTGAAGATGATCCTTGGCCAGATTTCCTGATCGATATGACCTCGCTTACTCTCTACTCTTAACCGCCAGACGATTTATGTCAGCTTATAAGGAGTGAGCGGGCCTTTACCGCTTTGGGTCATCAACTATCGAAATTAGAAAATGCTCGAATTTGGTAAGAAGAAAATTGGTAACTAAAAGAAGGTAAACCAACAAAAATAAAAAAGAAATGTGATAAGAAGAGTGTTGACTTATCCTCTAGAATTTTGAGCGAATACAAGTAGTAACCATGTACACAATGAATTAGCGTCGTCTCCCGCAACGGCGCCAAAAAGTCGACGGACGCTTTTCTAGGCTATACAATCCTTACCGGCAAGTGGTACCGGGTCAAATTGTAGTTCTAGTCTGGTGAGTCAGTCATATCCTCGTGGAAATGAAAATCTAATTCAAAGTGTGGTTAAACACCAAGAAGCTATTATTAACTCGATCTAAGTCGCAGCTTTTACCTTTTATAGGTTAGATTGTTAGAGTTAGATGTTAGTAAAACAAGAATAAATACTTATATAATATACGTATATATATATAAATATATAAATACATATATAGATACATAGACATAAATATATATATATATATATATAGATATATATAATATAAATACTAATATAATATATAGAAACTAGCCAAGATAATGTTATTGAACCATGATCCTTTTTAGTTAATAGATGAGATGATCTTCCTTTTTCAAGGTGTAATTTATGTGAAACGGTGCACTCTCACCAACAGCTCCTCTCACACGAGTCAGCATTTAAACTCGCTATATGTCTCATCAATCATTCAATGTCATCCAAAAGATTGGTTACTCCGCTTTGTCATGCGGTCAATGTCAAGGATCTCGATCGTAATGTAAATTAACGTAATAAGATCTTGAGCACAATTTTAATAAGATTTGTTTCTCTCAAAATAAATCGCTTCGGTAGGAAATAGGATTCCATTGTCACGCTTTCACTCGCCATTTTTACCCTCCGGTTTTTCTACCATTGATCGATATCCTAACTTCACCGCTTAGTTCGACATTAGATTATAATTGCTCATCAAGTTAATTACGCCAATACTTAACGCTTTCATTTAAGCACGTAGAAAAAGATTCATCATAATCGGTTTTAATCATTTTTACCATAGTCAATCATCCATTTTACCAAAAGATTAAAATATTTCAATTACATATTTTGGCTAGATATAGATAAGTAATATATAAATAGAAATAAAATAATAAACATAATAATATTGTAATATATTACCGATTATAATCATTGAATCGAGTCGCTTCCTCCTGATATAACATAACAAAGCTTCTCAAATCAACAATCTTCGATAATTATTCCATCATTACAACGATACTATAACTACTTTATTTATATATATATATATATATATATATATATATATATATATATATATATATATGGGCCCAAAAGAAAAGAAAAGATAGAAGAGAAGATGGAAGAGAAGAGAGGATGGAGATATATGGATAGATCTACATATACATATATATATATATATATATATATATATATAGCAAAACAAAATAAAAATAAACAAGAAGAAGAGAAGGGAGGTGGAAGAGAAGAGGGGACGAAGGAAAGGGGAGAAGAAGGGGCCCCATTTGTAATGGAATGGATTGGGTATATATATATATATATATATATATATATATATATATATATATATATATCTAACTAGTTGGCAATAGAAGATGATGAATAGCATGTGAAATTTCATCATTTCAACGTCCGGATCGATCCGGTGAAGTCCCTGATCGATCCTCGACACTATTCCGCTCATCCGAACTGCCTAAATTGCCTACACAAGATCGCAGCTCAAAGAAATGGCCATAACTTGAGTTGTAGACCTCCGATTGATGTGATTCAAAATGCGCTGGAAAGCTCATTTGAAGATCTACAACTTTCATGAAGAAGTCTTCCCCAGAAAATGCCTCTAAGTCGGGACAACTGTCCGTCGTAGATAAATTACGGTCGAAGCATTTAGGACAATTGATCCGCTTTGAACTCGCTAGCTTGTGGCACATTCTTCCATCCATCAAAATACATCTTTTAGGCCTCAAAACATGTCGTTACGTGATATTTTGATGGCCTTGGGCTCCAAGCATGGCCTTGGGCTCCAAGTAATCCTTCTTCACCAAAGCAAAACTCTCGCCTCGTTATCCAGCCTTTAGTTCTGTCTCCGCAGTAAATCTTATCTTTCTTACCTGGAATACAAAGAAACGAATCGCGAGTAAATCTGACAATAAAAGTCAAAAAGTACAGTATTTGTACTGTGGATGTTTATTTATACTAAACTGGTACAGAACCTAGTAAAATACGATAATTTATATAATAATTACTACTTATACATTTGGATAAAACTTATGAATTAATGACTTAAATTGGTACAATAATGCTCAAAGTGTTATCATTATTAGGGTAAAATGTCATAATAATGATTGACAATTTGTCGCTCATCACTTCCCACATAGAGACCTAAGTCCATGCCCTTTGAGAGGTGCTTATTGTGTCTCACAGATTCTCATAATGCACAAAGGTCCTTTGATATTGGTGTAACAAACTTATGTGTGTGAGGTTGACTATGTGATCTAGTAGAGGGTGAGTGTGATCTCAATGCAACCTATGCAGAGAGTTTGTAGACTTTAATTGTTATATGTGATATATATATATATATATATATATATATATATATATATATATATATATATATATATATATATATATATATATATATATATATATATCTTTATATATCAGTATGTAGCCGCTTTTTCTACTCCCTTACTAAGACGTAAAGATTTACCCTCTTCTCTCTTTTGTTCCCACCCCGAGAAGGTGGTTGACAGGATGATGATGATTTTGGTTATGAAGATGGAGTTGATAGAGTTGACGCTGAGCTCTAAAGCTACGAATGACTTGACATTTATCTTATGATGTTTAATCATTCAGCTTTTGAGACATAGACTAAGTACCGCTTCCGCTTTCATTTGGGATGTAATGAGTCAAACAACATTTATTTCGTTGTTTTGTCGCTTCGCTTTTCTTAGACGTAGATTTTGGGACTTTGGTGATCCTTTGATTGTCGCTTGACTTTCTTTTCCAAGTAAGCTTTTAGATTTAATTTATTCCGCTTTTACTCGATTGATTGTGAGAGGCTTATGTATATATTAATTTTGATTTATTAAAAGTTAATATATACATGCCAAGCGCTCGTGACGGATAAGATTTCAGATCCTAATCTGCACATTACAAAGTTCAAGCCCCACTCGGAACTTAGAGCAGGCATATATGAAGGTTTTATACCCACCATTCCTATAAATAAAAAAAAGAATTGAAGTTGATATGTTTAAAAGGAGAATCATATAATGATCAACCGAAATTATGGGAAGAAGTTGAGGTAAATTCAAAATAACATGTTATTTGATCAAGATTTAAGGATACAATTAGAGTAATTGGCGACAACTATTAACGGTAAATAAGGATAGCTAAATAATGAGGGATGATCAATAAAATCAAATTGAGCCAATCTATCAATTTCATTCTTTATACAAGTTCTTTAGGGTATCAGAGCTAAAACTCTAAGCCATATTTTTTTTTTCTGCGTGATTCTTGAAAGAAATGACAACTAAATCTCTCTCTAGTTTGGTGTCAATCAAAAGCCTAACTAACTACTTATATGGCGTTGTTAGGTCATTCCACTGATCAAGTGCTGCAGTGTTTATCACCATATCTCAACAGAAATAAGCTTGCATCAAAGATAAAAATGACAAAGAAGAAGAAATCGACAACCTAGTGATGATGTTGGAAATCGTCGGGTATTAAATTCGGGGATTCCTTCCTCTCAATAACAATTTGTTCAAGGCGGAACCCTAAAAAGAGGTGAAACGGGGGGTGTTTTTGCGGTGGTTTAGACTGCACTTGAGAAACTGTATCTCAAGCTGCCTACATATCCAATGTGTGTGCATTGGAATCAAGTCTCCGTATTTCTGTAGGATTGTTTATATAGAAGGGCTTTGTGTCCTATAGCTGCTATGCAGTAGCGGGTCCATGTTGGACTCTAATTTCTTGTTCCCTAAGGAAAAGATAATGATGATTTGATCCCCTTGATTTTAGGGGATAAATTATGGACATATCTTAATGTCAGGATCAGAATCGTTATCACTTGTGATTCTTTACGTATTTATCTGGTTGTAATGTGCGCGCGGGGAATTCGGTCTGAGACGGGCTTAGGCCGACCTGTAGGGTCGGACATGGGTACGCTGACCTTATGCCTCAGCTGACCGGTAGAGGTCGGGGGGAGAGTAGCCGAGCTTGCACACCGGATCCTGGATTCTCGCCCTTTAAGGTGGACTTTCTATCTTCATTTATTGTTAGATCACGGTGGGATGAAACGTGGCGAGGTGCCGGTCCGACTCCGCCATAAGCCCCCTGCACTCCAACCGCCCTCGTGAGATCACCGATCCGCCCAAGTTGTGATTCGCCCGGTCATCCGTGATTTGTAGCTTTTGAATTTAGAGTTCCAGTGGCAAGACTTCCACGCTTATAATCATTATAGATTTCGAGGTGTCGCTGCCCACTCGCTTGAATTGGAACGGTTTCAAGGCAAGCTTGGAGGGTTTATAACTCATCATGTCAACCGTCATTTCACCCATCGCCTTTTCGTGGGCTATGGTATTCCGGTGCAGAGATCCGTCCGCAATCCTCCTTTCTTCTTTTTTGGTGCTATTGGTTAATGAGAGATCAACTTCTTCCGATTCATCCGAGAGAAACCACTTTCTCCTAGGATCAAAGCTATCATAAGTGGAGTCTTGACTAGGCCGGTGGTTTTTGAAGAAATTCCTTGGGTCCTACCGCAACCGTGTCCGCCGCTTCTTCTTCCAAACCTTCATCGAGTGCATCTACTTCCTTCCGAGGCTTAAGGCTCAACAGACACTCAATATATCATGGTGGACATGGGTAGGTTTGGTTCTCGACTCGAATCAGATTGGAGTACATCCGCCGTGAGTACAAGGTAAATCTGAGGAATTTGCACCCTTGCTTCCTCGCCGACCCGCTGGCATATGCGCCACGCCCTCCCGATGGGTACTTTTCCATCTACGAGGCTCAGCCTAAAGGCCGCCTAAGGTTACATTTATGTCCGGCGTTTCGTATGTGATGCGGCATTATAGGATAAATGCAGCCAAGTAGCTCCCTCGTGATTGTGAGTGTGTGATAGGTTTGCCTTTTTCTCGCCGGGTGGTTGAGTACGTCCGCTTTCTCACTAGCCTCTTCCAGTTTTTTACCATATTGCGCAGAGTCCAGTCTTAAGGGGATGGTACCACTTTCCCATCGGTCAGGAGTAAAGGAAATGCTTGCCGACGGCCCAACGTATGAGGAATGGCAGGGTCACTTTTTCTATGTTAGAGACAGAGGGAGATCTTGGCTGGGGTGCTGGAAGACAAGTTTTCTGCAAAAGGACGAGTGTCCGACCATTCTAGATTCTCGCCTCTGGACGCGTTCGCACATCGGGATTGTCACGAGGTTCCGTGAGTTTTCTCCCCAAGCCGATCATTGCCGCCGATTGGCCGAGGTTGGCCCCAACCTCATGTTCCTCTCAATAGTGATAGTCGGGATGTCCGTAAGTATTGCTTCTTTCTTATTTATTCGGTTTTCCAATTAGTACTAGCAATTTTTTGACTTTGCTACTTGCAGCTGAGGGTCCTAGCAGCCTTCAAGACCCCGCCTGCATGAGGGAGGTAGCAACAAACCGAGAAAAGAGTGGCCGCAGACAGATTATGTTGGATGTGATCCTCGCGGCCGGGACCATGGGGTCCTCTATTGATGCAACACACTGCTTACTATATGAGCCGGAGAGGACGATGCCTTGATTTAGGACTCATTCTCCCGGAAGAGGCTCGGACGCCTCGCTACCAAGCTTTCTTCTTCGAGGCTCTTTTAGTACATGATGATAAGGAGAAGGTGGAGCCGCAGACGCCCATTACCCAAGGTCCTTTCGCCATAGGTCGCAAAGATGATTGATGCCGATGAGAGACCCAAAAGAGGAACATGACAGAGCACGGGTCAAAGCTTAGTAACCGATTTTATCGGGTCAAGCGAGGTGTGGATAAGGCGCTCTCCAAGCTGAAGTTCAGGGTGCTCCGTAACAAACACCAAGAGCGGCGAGGGGAGAGAGAGGCCGAGACTGCCCTAATACGCCGCTTTCTTCGCCGCCCCGACACAAGAGATTTCTCAAATGTCCGATTTGAGCCGCCAAGGCAAAGCTTTGAGGCTATGAGATACATGAGCTCCATTCTTTTATGATTTGTGTGTCTATCCTTATTAAATGATTTTTACCGTATGTCGCGCAGGTGCAGGATCGATCATGGCCCAAGAGATTTTTTGCCGACTTAACGCTCCTCACCGAGCGTGAGAAAAGGACTTCGATCCAAAATCCAAAGATGAGAAAATAAGGGAACTCGAAGAATAGTTAGATGCTCAGGCAAAGAAGATGGAAGATTTGAGATCAAAATACGCCACGCATCTCCAAGAGTTCATGAATGAGCACTTGGAGAGGGAGGCCGAGTTGGATAAACATATCGTGAAAATCCGAGGTGAGTTCTTTACTCTAGATACAGCTGTTCGAGCCTTTCCTGCTCGGCTTCAAGAGGCCTCTGTCCAAGCTATCCGAGACTACAAGTTATCGGGTCTCTTACGCGGCTGCTGAGCCCTGCCATGAGGGCTAGCAATGTGTTAGGAGTAGATGACTGCAAGGCCCATTTTCCTGAGCTTCTTATTGACAGTCTCTTGCCCACCAGATTTGTATACACCGGCGTGGGCACAATGTATTCCGCCTCGAGTGAGGAGTTTCAGTGCAGAGGTGGATCACGCGGCTAAGTACCTCAGAATGATACATAAAAGTTTGTAAACTACTCGGTTCATTTAACTTTTGGTTTCGCTTCATAATAAATTCATTTAGATAATCAATGAAGCATTTATTACATTTTCTCCTTTTACCTCTCATTTATTATATATTCATTCACTTTTCACTAATTTGCATTATGAACAATAAAAGGCCATTTTAGTCTTTTTTATCAAAATTAATGACATATAACCAATTAACCAACTTTCTTAATTTGTGTGAAAAAGATTCAAATAGACTTACATTTTAGGACTAAGGTAGCAAAATAGAAAAGTTGAATTGTTCATCAACTATTTCGGTTATCTACCCTTTTATTTTTCTTATTAAACTACATACTCCTCGATGTATGAGCTTAACCAAATAGATTAACGGTTTTTAACATTTTCTTTTAAAGATTTTTTCATTGAATTCAATACACTATAAAGATTTTTCTCATAAACCAACAAAGTTTGGTCGGAGTGGAAGAGACTCGATCGCTTTAAGCAAGAGCTTTGAGGTTCGAGCCCTCAGGATACAAAGAAACCTTGTTGGAAGATGTCCTACCTACCTAAGGATTAGTCTCAAAGTTTGGGATACCTTGTTAAAGAAAAGAAAAAAGTTCCCTAATACTAATAATTATGTCTTTAAATTTTCTATAAATGGTAAACCATAATCCATGCGAAAGATAAAAAATTCCTTAATGGCATGTGTTGTTACGCAGGAATGGAATTGAATGGAATGGAATAAATTCATTTCATTATCAAGCTTGAGATGTAAAAGAATGAAATAAAATGTAGGATATGGTGGAAGTGGTGTGGTGGGGTGGGGTAGCCCTCCCACACCCCACTGCACCCTGCCTCTCTACTCACCTTACCTTACCTACCACCCACCCTACCTACCCTACCCACCACCCACCTACCCTACCCAACATACCTTACCCACCCTATCTACTCCACCATCACCCTATCATACCCTACGTATCCTACCTACCTTACCCCACCACCTACTTTACTCCACCATCACCCACTCATACCCTACCCTACCACACCCTACCCTACCCACCCCTACTCTACTACCCACAACTACACCCTACCCTACCTTACCCACCATATTACCCTACCTTGCCTTACCTACCACATTACCCTACCCTACCTTACCTACCACACCACCTTACCCTACTCACCCCTACTTTACCTCACCCTACCCACCACCCCACCCTACCTTACCTTACCCGCCACCCCACCCCAACCTACCTTACCCACCATCTATGCTACATACCCTACCCTACCCTACCTGTTGGAAGTAACGCCCGAAAGACAATTTATGTAATTGTTTTTAGAATTAATAAATCATAGAGTTATTCTCATCTTATTATTTGCTTCGTGCTTGTAAGTAATACACTACTGAAAACCCTGAGTTGTATCGTATGTAGCCATATAACTTAGTGTGTGTCACACATGATGATTAAGTTTACGGTGATACACTTGAACTATTAGTCCGTGGTGAAGTTAATCAAAGTATGGGGTCTATTGATTAAACCACCATTAATGCGCCTAGAACACTTAATGGTGTGACCGCCTTATCCGGACCGTCGACATTGGTTGTCTAAGTGGGGCATTTATATATGATGAGAATCATATAGATCGGACCGATTTAATCTCGAAGTTTCTCATATAATTCCGTGATTGAGAAATCTTATTAAATCACAAGATGATCATATATGGATTAACCTTAATCCTGGTTGATTACGCACTCTACTTGTTCCAAGATAGGATTTGATGTGTTCGTTAAGGTTCGCTAAAAAGCGGTCCGAATCACTTTCACGCTGGCACTATTCTCGAACGAGTGAGAAGTGCGTGTCTCACAGATATGGAATCAATCCTTCTCAAGGGAAGTAGAAAGACAATCCTTATTTGTTAGTTCTAGAAACCGATCAATCCCGGAGTTCGATTTGTTATGAACTAATTAATCACTAGTGGGTTAATGGTAAATAAGGATAAGATGTATTGAATAAGGTTTACGGAAATAATCCTACTTCAAAGACGGATAGTCAACTGGAGGGTTAGTTTATATGAAATGATTATATCAATGGACACTTATCGACTAGACTCATGCTTTTGAGAATAAGTTATATCTATAATCGATAGCATTCGGGCTTTGATTTATGGTATGTAATTCGAATTAATGAATTAAGTAGAAATATTCTGCTCGATGAATATCTTATTTAATTTGTTGTAGCTACCTATTGATATGCATACTGGTCCCCGGTTGGCTTCCTAACACGCGAGTGTTTTCTTGTTTTATGAACTCTCGGAATAAATTAAAAGTTGGTCTATTTAATAAATATACTAATATTATTTATTTGGTAAATAATATGTAAAATAGAAAAGACATTTTTATTGAATTTGATGACTAAATGGCGCCACTTATTGTGATTAATTAATTAGAGAAGAAATTTTCCTAGATTATCTCATATGTGTAATTAATTAATTATCTATTTGTTGGATAGTTAATGGAAAAATAAAGAGATTGATTTTTGGGAATTATCTCTTATTTTGTAGCAAAATATTTTTTCCTTGGGAATAGGTTTTTGTGGTGTAAAACGATAACTCTCTGATTAGGCTTATTTTCCTATATAAAGAGAGCTTCCTCCTAAAGACAATACACACATTGAAATTGGCGCCACACATTAAATAAAAAAGGAAGAAAATTAGTTTCTTGCCTTTAATATTTGTAGAGAAGAAAACTAGGATTTTTCTTGTGCATATTCGGCGGAGGCTTACTACGGCGAGGATCGACGCTCACCGGGCCGTCGCTGAGATAAAATCCGAAGATCACGGCTTCTCCTTTGGTCGATCATCTCTTCCTCTCCGAAAAGGTAACTCTTTAACCTTCTCGTAGGATTAATTAGTTATGTCTCATATCAGAATCGTGATGTTCTTCATTGCTCACGAAGATCGAGCTGCCTCGATCGGGTACTACTACTCCTTGCATGTGGTAGCAGAGCCAAGGTTAAATTTTACGAAATCGAGAGCAAAATTAATTAATTTAGTGAGCTGAATTTATATAAGATCGTGATCTTTTATTTTATCGAATGATCAACGTCGTGATTGACGAGATTGATTGCTGCAGTTGCAGATTTATTTACCGTTAGATTTATCAGAAACTCGTATAATTAAGATTAAACGAAAGATAGTGATATATGTAATTTATTTTACAATTTATGTAATTTAGTTATGCAATTTATGTAATTTATTTTTTTGGATCCGTCGGACAAAAGAAGAGGGGCGCTGCAAAAATCTCCAATGGAAAATATATGCTGGGATCCAGGCGAAGGAATAATAAAATAAAAAATAAAATAAAAAAAAAAAGGCGGCAAGTAAACAGAAGGGAAAAGCATCAAATTGTTTTTCTTTGATCAAGATGCTGCGAAGACAATTTTACCTTTTTTTTTTTTTTTCTTTTTCTTTTTTGGTTTTCCTAGTTTAAATA